>CM042254.1:11057935-11657935 GCA_023566225.1 Romanogobio albipinnatus
CTGCAACGGATGTTCCCTTGCTTCAGGCATGAGGATTTGAGCTAAATGAGACGATATGAGTGTGTGTGTGGGAATAAATATACATCAGTGCATGTTTCTGGATGCCTATGTGTGTGTGTGTGTGTGTGCGCATGTTTATTTGTTCAGCAGTCAGTTTGATTTGTCTGTCCTTCGCTATGAGATATGCTCCATGGTATAAACAACACCACACCCAGTGAGCATGCATTCACCCTGACCCGGCCACGCTGCCGCTCCTTTCTTGTGCCAAGACCATTAGCCAAGTGGACCATGCATCCACCAGGCCAATCATTCACTTCAGGTCACAGCCACACATTCATCATTATCTGGGTATGAGGTACCAGCGTTGTACTTGTCGATGCAGGAATAATTCACTGAAGTTGGTTGCACTCAGCATGTGAATTTCCTATCAGTAGCGACATGTGATCGTTTCTGTTTGGTGTTTGGGATGTTCTTGTTGAATGGTTTTCATTTTTACCATTTACTTTACACTGTCAATATATACACTATATTGCCAAAAGTATTGGGACACCCCTCCAAATAATGGAATCCAGGTGGTCCAATCACTTCCATGGCCAAAGGTGTATTAAATCAAGCACTTAGCCATGCAGACTGCTTCTACAAACATTTGTGAAAGAATGGGTTGCTCTCAAGAGCTCAGTGAATTCAAACATGGTAGGAGAACAGTACTTGCCTGACTGCATTGTGCCAAGTGTAAAGTTTGGTGGAGGGGGATTATGGTGTGGGGTTGTTTTTCAAGGGTTGGGCTTGGCCCCTTAGTAAGTAAAAGGAACTCTTAATGCTTCAGCATACCAAGACATTTTGGACTTTGTTTTGGAGTCCTGACCTCAACCCAATAGAACACCTTTGGGATGAATTCGAGCGGAGACTGCAAGCCGGGCCCTCACAAATGCGCTTATAAAAGAATGGTATACACAAAGAGTATATATTATGGATGACATCACGGATGGGATACAGTGAATACTGCAGCGGATCACACCAATGTTGGTTAAATAAGCAGGCAAAAGTGAGTGCAGAATTTCTAAAATACTTCCAAGAATATAAACCTGTTTATGTGTGAATCCAAGTGGCCATGAACTGCATTGTTTTATAATGTTTCCTGGGGTACACTTATGTTAGTATGATTTTTTTAAATCAAAAATTGTAAGAAATAAAAGGCCTTTTTCTACCCTGAAAAAACGTGTTGTTTGGCAGTATCCTACTTTCAGTCAAAAGAAGGCGATTCAAGTCAAGCTACATGTTCAAAATCGCCGCTTAAAATTGCGTATGAAACATCCAAAAGAATACAAGTTGTGCATGAGGGAATCTACAGACAGCAGCCAAAATGCAGCAACTTCAGGTACAGCAAAGGAAGCACAGTCATCATGGCATAATGTTGCCTATTCTTAATTAAAATTAAATAAAAAATACACTGCTGTAGGGATGCTCATTTTGGTTAATTTTCCCAACGACAACCGCTGCTCATGATCCGATTATTAACCGTTAACTGATAAGATTATAATATTGAATTGGCATTAAATAAAAATACGATTGATGAGTGTCTATATATATATATATATAAAGAATAAAATAAATAGGTATATACTAAATATTTTTACCTTAAATAATTACCAAATTAAGATGACAAAACGAAAATACACTGAATCCGTTTGAAGCTTGGAAGAACCGGAATCGTTTTTTTGTCAAATAAAAATAGCAGGCCTACCTCAATCCACACCTTGTATGTTTAAAAAAATTAAAATAAATTAGTAACATGTCTAAGTGATGTGGGTTAGTCTGGAGCACAGCCTGTTGACAGAAAACACCCTCTCAAGCCTTTATGCTTTCGTCTGTCTCCGCAGCACGAGCCTCTGCTGACTGTGTTGTGCTGTTCTTTGAAACAACAGAGGGTGACTCGGGGTAATTGTTCTATAAACCATCAGGAAACAGCGGCAAGAAGAACATACGTGACAATGTTTACTTTAGTAAACTTGACCAAAACAAAACCACACTATGAAAAGCCTTAAACAAGGCTTCAGATGGCATTGGTGCCCTGGGAATATCTAACGCCTCGCTAGAGTGGCTAGCCTCGGGAAGCGCCTTTCATTTGCTTTCCACCAGTCAGGAGCTTGTACTACTGTTGTATTTTAATACCGCATAGCATATTTTGCAAGTAACTTCGTCGCCCTTTCTGTTGAACACAGTAGGCTTCTTCTTTTCCATTGCTTCATTTTGTGAGGTTAGACATGATGTGGTTGCACGTGTCGACGCGCTCCGTGAGTGAACAAATACAGCATTAAAAAAAAATCTAAACAGTTTAACTGATAGTATTAATTGGTCAACGTTATTACTTTCGGTTAACGGTTAACCGGTCAATATGAGCATCCACTGCTGTGGACGTTGTTTACTTCATTAATGTGTTTACTGTGATAATGGACTGAGGATGGGAGTAGGATTCGGTATTCGGTTTTGGCAGAATCTTAACCTGTGGATTAGGTATTCGGGCGAACCCCAAAAATCTAGATTCGGTGCATCCCTAATATTACCATATTTTTGGCTATTATTATTGACCTTCTTTTTAGATCATCAATTATCAAATATTTGATGGTGGCTCCTCCCTGTGACAACCAAATAATTTGTCTGCACTCCCTTTGAAAGTGTTGCTTTGCAAAAATAAGTGGCCCACTTTATCTAACTATATGTTATACTTTAGAGTTCATTCAGTTCATTTTATTGTTGTACTGTCAGTTATTTTCTAATCCAAACTTTTTGAGGTGCCACTTCTTCTGTTCCCTCTTCAGAGAAAATTCCTGCTAGCCACGTTACAATCAAAAATAACACCAATCAAGAAGCTGTAAGAATTTGTTATTGTCTGCTATGACACACTTGGGATGTCATCACCAGCCATCCAGTGTGAAATCTAATATTGGCAGTATACGATATCTGTGTGTGCAAGTGTGTATTCCCATGCTGTGACAAAGCAGAGAGATTCATCAAAAGCAGGTCTAACTAAGCTATTATTGGCCAATGTAGGACTCTCTAAACATTCCCCACTTGGCCGTTGTTTATGACTACGTCCTACAGATTTACAGCGCTGTGTGTTTTATGAAGTACCATCAGAGGGTACGAATGAGTCGGCGAGAGCCGACGTCAGCGCTTTCAGCCAGGCACCATACCGTGATGCATGGTGGATCTACCCGCGTCCAGGGACCCATTTTTGTTTTTGCACTTTACTATATGTGCTTTTATTTTATCTCTGCTTCTTTTAGAAAGCACTGCATCATCATATCGAGCTGATCTCAGAGGAGAGATTACTTTAAATGATTGTGAGTCATTGTTTTAGAAGGGCCTGCAGGACGAGCATTGGGAACAGGGGAGAGTAATATCACAGTCCAACTATTGACAGTTTCTTGAACTGAACCACAGCAGTGCAAAAAATACCAAAACATCCTTCAGTTCAACATACAAAGAGCAAGTGTACTCCTATAGTGTGATGTTTAAATACTACACTGTATTCTAACTTGGCCGTTTTTGTCCTAATTAGCCACGACTGCTTTGACATATTGACCTTCCGATAATAGTTCCCGGGTCCAAGTCTCTACTCTGTTTCTAGAAAGAATATCATCTCGACAGATGTTTATGAGCTAACAAGGTGTGTATTAGCGCACCTTGTTGGCAAGTGCTATTTGCATTAGCGCCGCCTAACAATGCCTGGTTGGGCCAAACAAGATTAAAAAAGATGCATGTATTTTAACATCTTCAGTGGTGTAGTCATTATAGTGTAAGATTTAAGTATTTATATTTTGACGCGATCGACCAGGGTTCGAATCCGCCTTTTGCCGAGCTCGCTCTTCTCCCTTTTCCTATCACATTTCACATCGGAAAGGCATTTACTTTCAATAAAAAATGTACGAAAAATTAAGAAAAAATTAAGAAAATGTTTAAAAAGTGGAAATAAAGTGCCTAACAATTTTTTTTATATTTGTTTATAATTGTTTAATAATAATAAAAGTATTGTGGGTTAGGGGTAGGTGTAGGGAGGGCTTTTATTGGTCCATTAAGGCTGCATCCATTTAATAATGTTAATAAATATAATCATTTACACTCTGTTATTATTGCATCCTGTTAATGTACAAAAATACTGAGGTGCAAATAGTATGTATCTGTATAAACTGTGAAAAGTTAGCTCCTGCTGGTAAACTACCATTGGTATGTGACGATTACATAGGTAGATATGCTCTGAGGCCCTGTTTACACCTGGTAGATGCGTTTTGGACGATCGGATCACAAGTAGATGAGGGAGACACGTTCCTGTCTCTTTTGTGCAATTTATTAAAGGGGAGTTTCTATGGGTGGGTAAATGTATAGTCCTTTTCAGATCTTTTGTTCTAATGGACGAAATAAGCTTGCGCAATTTACATATGAACACGAAAGGAGACGACAGAAAAACATAAGGAGAGCAGCTTTTCAGCTTTTGATCACATGAGCGGCTCTACACTACGAAAACGATTTGTTCAAAGTAGTTTTCCCTTTGGAAGTGGTCGAAAGTGGACAAACTCAAAACATTTTAGACCCCGTTTTTTGCATCGTCCACTTGTGATCGGATTGACGGAAATGAAGCTCTGCCTTCTTTAATGTAAAAATCTTCTACGGTTCGTTTCTTCTGCTCAGTCCATTGAGGTCAGATGCAAGTAGAAACATGAACACACTGGAGAGCCACTTTATAGTAGAAATTAAAGTTGTAATTGTTATTGAAAGCAACACTTACTCTACAGAGTTTTTTCATGTTTAATACTGTAAATCTCTCTCTTTTTTTTAAAGCAATCTGTTGTATAAAGTGCTAAATAAACTCAACTGGAGTAATGAATTGTGTTGCTTGTGCAAACATATTTGTATCGTTGATCAGATAGCACCTTGGGTGTGCATTTTCTAATAATTCAACAGCCCATCATCAATTATTCCTTACATACAGTGAGGAAAATAAGTATTTGAACACCCTGCTATTTTGCAAGTTCTCCCACTTAGAAATCATGGAGGGGTCTGAAATTGTCATCGTAGGTGCATGTCCACTGTGAGAGACATAATCGAAAAAAAAAAATCCAGAAATCATAATGTATGATTTTTTAAACTATTTATTTGTATGATACAGCTGCAAATAAGTAATTGAACACCTGAGAAAATCAATGTTAATATTTGGTACAGTAACCTTTGTTTGCAATTACAGAGGTCAAACGTTTCCTGTAGTTTTTCACCAGGTTTGCACACACTGTCGCTGAGAAACAGAGTTTGAGCTCCCTCCAAAGATTCTCTATTGGGTTTAGGTCTGGAGACTGGCTAGGCCACGCCAGAACCTTGATATGCTTCTTACAGAGCCACTCCTTGGTTATCCTGGCTGTGTGCTTCGGGTCATTGTCATGTTGGAAGACCCAGTCTTGACCCATCTTCACTGCTCTAACTGAGGGAAGGAGGTTGTTCCCCAAAATCTTGCAATACATGGCCCTGGTCATCCTCTCCTTAATACAGTGCAGTTGCCCTGTCCCATGTGCAGAAAAACACCCCCAAAGCATGATGCTACCACCCCCATGCTTCACAGTAGGGATGGTGTTCTTGGGATGGTACTCATCTTTCTTCTTTCTTCTGGAATTATGACCAAAAAGTTATATTTTGGTCTCATCTGACCACATGACTTTCTCCCATGACTCCTCTGGTTCATCCAAATGGTCATTGGCAAACTTAAGACGGGCCTTGACATGTGCTGGGTTAAGCAGGGGAACCTTCTGTGCCATGCATGATTTCAAACCATGACGTCTTAGTGTATTACCAACAGTAACCTTGGAAACGGTGGTCCCAGCTCTTTTCAGGTCATTGACCAGCTCCTCCCGTGTAGTTCTGGGCTGATTTCTCACCTTTCTTAGGATCATTGAGACCCCACGAGGTGAGATCTTGCATGGAGCCCCAGTACGAGGGAGATTGACATTCATGTTTAGCTTCTTCCATTTTCTAATGATTGCTCCAACAGTGGACCTTTTTTCACCAAGCTGCTTGGCAATTTCCCCGTAGCCCTTTCCAGCCTTGTGAAGGTGTACAATTTTGTCTCTAGTGTCTTTGGACAGCTCTTTGGTCTTGGCCATGTTAGTAGTTTGATTATTACTGATTGTATGGGGTGGACAGGTGTCTTTATGCAGCTAACGACCTCAAACAGGGGCATCTAATTTAGGATAATAAATGGAGTAAAGGTGGACATTTTAAAGGCAGACTAACAGGTCTTTGAGGGTCAGAATTCTAGCTGATTGACAGATGTTCAAATATTTATTTGCAGCTGTATCATACAAATAAATAGTAAAAAAAAATCATATATTGTGATTTCTGGATTTTTTTTTGTTGATTATGTCTCTCACAGTGGACATGCACCTACGATGACAATTTCAGACCCCTCCATGATTTCCAAGTGGGAGAACTTGCAAAATAGCAGGGTGTTCAAATACTTATTTTCCTCACTGTATATAGCTGGGCCTCTAAAGTCCCAAATTAAGATACAATATATTATTGTGTCAGTGTCACACATATACACATTATAAAGTAAAAAAAAAATTTTTTTTTTAATTATAAGCATGTCAATGGTCTGCAGTCCACAGTGACAAATTTTGCAGTCAATTAGGGGGATTATATTAGTAGGTGTATTATTTAAGCGTTATTGTACCCAAATGCAATAAATTGGCAGCTCTAGTCAAAATATATACAGCATGTGAATGAAGGTTGTTTGAAAGTTGACCAAAGGATGACGTGAGGAGCACTTATTCAGCTGTGTGTGTTTGTGTGTGTCTGTGTGTGTGTGTGTGTGCGCGTGTGTTTGTGTGTGCGTGCTTATAAGAGTGAGAGAGTTTTTCAAATGTCCTCTCCTTATCCTTCCACGCTAAACGCACCAATAATATTTGCTCCAAGTGTTGACAAGCTTTATCTTTGTTCAAGGTTTACACTCAAAGAATTCAAATGAGCCTCTGTTTTGTTGCCAAGGAGTCGCCTAATCAAAGTCACCGAATTGTTGCTGTGACAAATTTAATTAATTTTCTTTTGTTCCCGTTGAGTGACACCATTCCTTTCTTTCCCTCCAGCGAGCTATCGGCAAATTATTCCACCACCTAATGTCCTTATTCATATCAGCACAGCTACCAAGGAAACTTTGTCATTGATATCACTCCGGTTATTCAGAAGAGGGCTGCTGGAGGAACGCAAAAGTATTCTGGCATTCATAAACCCTCCACTGAGACCAAGAGCTGGAGATCATGAAGGGCGGACCCTCCGAGGTAGATATAGCCATTGTCTTTTAGTAATAACTGATATCTTCTCCAGTTAAGCCATTTAGACATACAATCTTTTCATATATCTATTGGAAAATTGGAATATTGCTCCATAACATAGTTATTAAACACACATTATGACCTTCAGTGTTGTTATTGTTAACTAAAACTAAACTATAATTTATAAACCTTTAAAGACAAACATACTGCACAATTTTCTTTTTATGACACATTTAAATTCTGTTCACTTTACTATCTAATTTTGTCACAACTTAATTTAAAGGTGTAGTGTGTAGTATTTATGCGGATATATTGACAGAAATGCAATATAATTGTTACAAGCACGCCAGGCTCCACCCTCTCCCAGACACAATGTTCCCAATCACCTGAATACTGAGCACACACACCTGCACGTCATCAGCACTGTAATCACCACCTGCACTTAAGCCCCACGCTCACACTCAGTCACTGTCCGGTATCGTTCGCACATGCACACGCTATTGCCAGCTTCCACAGACTCACCTGCTACCTACCTGATCTCCTGTGTCTCATGAGTGTCTCCTCGTCTTGTCCCGTCTCCTGGTTCCTTGTTTCCTTCGCTCCAGCATCTCTTCCTGATCTACAATCAACAAACGTATCGTATCACCCATTGTCCTCTCCATATACCTGAACTGCCATTCCTGATACTCACCTCATCTGCTCACTCCTGGTTACCCCAATGAACTCTGTCAACTGCCATCTGTTCTCCGTGTCACCTCTGTTTGTAACAATAATATACATAACTATATTTTCAGTGGTCTATAAAGACCTTACATAATGAACCGTTATGTTTTTATTACCTTAGAATGAGCCGTTTCAATCTCCATACACCGCAGGTCCCTTTACAGTGAAATCACCATTTTGCGGTGTCATGTTTCTACAGTAGCCCTAAACGGACAAACTGCTCTATAGAGCGCTAGCTAATCCCTGCTGTCTTAGACGACATCTTTGTCCTGTGTCAGCCACCGTATGTGCTTCGAAAGGGAGGGGTGAGTGGTGGGCGGTTGCAATTCAGTACCTCACCACTAGATGCCGCAAACATTTACACAGTGCACCTTTAATTGTGTTCAATTAATCTAATATATTTAAAACGGAAGTTTACTAAATTTATTTGTGTTAAAACTGCATAAATCATTTTGATGACATAACTAACTGGGCAGTGAATCTGTAGTTCCCAGCATGCTCAGCAAGGGACTGCATTAAAAGAGTAAATTTAGGGATTCAATTGTTATTTTATGTGTTTTTCTGTAAAGGGAAAAATGTTGTTAGTTAATGTTAGCGTTTATTGGACATTTAGGGGAGTTTCTGTAATGTTTTTTGAATTTTGTGGTTTCCATTATGCTGAAGAGTGGCGCCCTCAGTGGGCACTCCGTGATCTATGCTGGAGTGACACCAGTCTTGTCTTAAATTTTCATTATATACATTGTGCATGATGATTAATTAAACTGCTTATAATTGATTTTCCAATTAAATGTTTTTAATTTAAGTTTGACGAGTATAAAAAAAGTCATGTCATAAGTATATACATATCATTTAAATTGTATTTGATAAAATTGAGTTTGTCCAACTCAATTACATTTCTTTGCATGAATTAGTTTTTTATGAGTTGGGGCTACACATATTTATTGGATGGAAAACCTGCCCTGAATTAAATTGAGTTTGTCCAGTTAGTTATTTTTTTTGAGTGTGTGAGCTACGATGTTGTTAATCCATGGAATTTGCTTATTTTTTAAATAATCATGTTTGACAGCGGAATTCTTGGTGAAAAACTTTATGATGATGTACAGAAAATTACACCAATCAGAGAGAAAATAGCTTTTTAGCTCTGAGTAGTCGAGTCAGTCTCCCTACACTAATTTTAATTAATTGTAATTAAATTATGCTGTTTGCTTGTAGCTGATTGGCTTGGTTCATGGCGAATAACTCCTTTAAAAAGTCTATTTCAAAATCCCTATGGAAAAAATAAATGGAAAAAATGCAGTGCAGCTGAAGGCTGCTGAGCCCACTGCACTTTATATAGAAACAAAAATACAAGAACTAATATAAATGCCAAATTAATATAACAGCATTTCTATAACTTGAAGTAAAATTAAAAAGAAAACTGAATTTAAATGTAAAAGCTTATTTACAATGTTATTAAATACTGGTATTAATACACTCACCACTTCATTCATGTAGCTGGTCTGCTCGCTGACGATTTTTCTTTGAGAACATAAAATTGCGGTCGTTTCATATACAGACATGACAGACATTTAGATTAATGCTGCTGATAAAGTTCATCAGCTTTTTCAAATCCAACTTCCATTTTCTTTAGGGATGGACAAACATGTGGCTTTCCAATGGCGATTGCCTGAGGGTGAACCTGGTGGTTGGTATGTTTGTTTCTTCTTCTTTTTTTATTTAATGTTGTTGTGCTTTATCACACTGAGAGGTACGAATTCTTGTCGGTGGATGAAAGCGGGGAAAGCAAACAATATTTTCTCCAAACTGGTGTGTGGTAGAAGCCAGGCCTGCAAAATAATGACCCCGCTGAAATCCTCAGAAATACAAAGCATTCCCTCTTCCCAGCCGCTGTGTGATAAATAACAGTGTCAGCTTCTCAAAATGGATGTTTGGAGTAAAAACATTGAGGAAATGTACTTCAGTACAGGCAGGTTCAGCTGAAATGGTTCACCCACACACGCCATCCATTATAGCCCCGTGCCACGGAGACACATGTTCTGCTGCGGCCTTTAGGTTCTCTTTTCATTAAGTCTTTCATAGGCATTAAGTGCTGTCCACTTGACTGTCCGTTTCAATCCTCTGCGCACTGATGTTCCCGTGAAGTGAAATTAAATCAAATCCTCATTCCCAGACTCTGATGATTTATGAGTGTAAAATGAGATGGACATAATCGAATCTCAATGCATAAGGCCGAGCCGACATGACTGAGATATAGCCTGAACCGTGATGACGTCGGGTCAGTTGAGCGGGATTTTGACTGACCTGCACTGTGTTGCATAAATACTTCACTGGCCCATTATGATTTACGCAAACCGTAGCCGGTTCTAGCTGGATTCAGACTGAAAGCACTGTATCCCTAGAGAGCATTTCTTTCATTGCATTTTTTGTATCTTTATAAAGTTGCATTTTTGGGATGAATGGGTCTTATTACAATCCTAAAAAATAAAGGGAGTCCAAAAGGGGGTTTTTCACAATGCATTACACTCTTAAAAACCAGGGCTGTCAATCGATTAAAATATTTAATTGCAATTAATCGCATGAATTGGCATGAGTTAACTTGCGATTAATCACAACTTAATCACACATTTTTATCCGTTCTAAATGTACCTTAAATTAATATTTTTCAAGTTTTTAATACTCTAATCAACATGGGTATGGACAAATATGCATGCTTTATGCAAATGTATGTTTATTATAAGTGAAACCATACTCAGAGCATGAAGACTAGACATGTATCAAAGGTCATAGATGTATTTCAAATACCTTGTCCATGTCTCTTAAACCTAAGCTTAAAAATTCAGAATAAGCAGTGCTTTCTCTCATTTTAAGAATATAAATAAAGGTTTTTTTTAACAGTTTAGTTAAGAACGGGGCACAGTTCGTATGAAAAATTGGTAATGTGATCCTGTCATGCGGACCTGGGAGCACACCAGGGCACCACACCCGAGACTACCTGGAGGAGTTTGGTTGCACTCGAACTGTGCCGCGATTCACATGAACAGTGTGATAAACATGGAATCGGGAGCGTGCTTGTTCAGAAAAGTAACCTGTGCATTCGTTTTAGATGATTGTAATGTATAGTTCAATAAAGCACATAAGTGGGGATGGTGTTAATGATTTACCTCGGATATGAGCTTGCAGTGTATTCGCGCATCGCACATGCAGTCTCCTCAGAGTCCCTTTGCAAGCATGCAACAGAAAGGAACCCTTTATCCAATATATTGACCCACGTTCTGTTTTCTATCATGCCCTGTGGATTTTTGTGGTTATGTAAGCCGCACGCAAATGCACCAGGGTTCAATAGAATCAAGTTGACCAGTACTGTGGGGGAAACCGAGAACTATCGCGCTCGGACTTGGACTGCAGCAAACACGCTGAGTGTATTTCACAAAAGGTTCTTAAAAGTGGAAAATTACTCTTTGTATGTTCTTCACTCACACACAAAAGGTTAGTTTAAGAACTGTTCTTTGAAAGTTTCTTTGGGGAACCAAAAATGTTTCTTCTGGTATCATTGCAAGAATCCACTTTTGGTAGCTTTATTTTTAAGAGTGTAGAAGAACCATTTTTGGTTCCCAAAACTGTGAACTTCCTTAGTGTGAAGAACATTTTTTTTTTTTTAAACACTTTAAAGGATTAGTTCACCTCAAAATGAAAATTTCCAGATACTTTACTCACCCCCACCTCATCCAAGATGTTCATGTCTTTCTTTCTTCAGTCGAAAAGAAGTTACGTTTTTTGAGGAAAACCTTCCAAGATGTTTCTCCCCATCATAGACTTCCATGGCAACCAAAATGTTGAAGGTCCAAATCAATGCAGTTTCAAAGTGCTTCGAAAGGGCTTCAGAGGCTCTGGCGATCCCAGGCCCAGGGTCTTATCTAGTGAATCGATCGGTCATTATCCCAAAAGATTTAAAATTAGTATATTTTTTAACCTAAATTGCTCATCTTGTGCTGCTCTCCGACACACCACGGATTGCACAATCACACCGTAAAGGTCACTGTGTAAAATGGTAATTTTGAAGTGAACTAATCCTTTAAAGAAACTTTTGTGGAATGGAGTAATATAACCAAAATGTAACCAATGTAACCAATAGTTGCAACCTATTAATCCAATAACAAGCGCTCCTGTCCTGAAAAGACAAAACCCTCGCTTTCTATCGGATGCCTGACGGTTATCAAGCCATATTGCTTTGACCTATCCAGTCATTCCGAATCAACGGCTGAAGGGACACGGAGATCGTTTTTTTGGACAGTGCCACGGCTCATCCTCATTGTTGCCATGGTGAGTTTGTTCCGTCTGTTGTCACTATTCATGTTTTTTAAAAGGGTCGAACTGACAAATTCTGTTAAAGGCATTTGTGAAGGGCTCTTCAGACCACACTGCACGCGCAAAAAATTGGACCGAATTGAAAATTGAATATGTCACTCACCTGGCCAAGGCTGCTCCTCTGTTTGTCTGACAGGTAAAGTGACCTTTGCTGCAGTCGCAGAATGATCCAGGTAGCGAGAAGCCTGCGGGAGATCTCTCCAGCATACTTATCTGCTATATTACTTTCTGGGCACCTCCAGGGATGGTCTCCGCTCTGAGAGCTGTCTGGTAAAAGAGGCTTAGAGCTCTATCAGACGTCCGTGTGTGGCCCCACAATGGTCATCACCCCATAAAGGAGATTCTATGAATACTCTGTAATTGTAGATTTTTGCTTGAAAAGAAATTCACATTTGGTTAAATAAAAAGATGCATGGAATAAGGACATTACATAATGTCTTCTGAAAAAGACTAATATACTTTTAGCTGTAACAACCATGAACACTTTATCCTTTTCATATTTAGCACAAAACAAAAAAAAGCATAATTTTAAAAAAGTGATGAGAAAGAATGGGCAGTTATTTTTAGAACCAAATTTGGCAATTTATTTACAACATTTGGTTCACAATACTGAGGAATATTAATTTAGAAGTGTTGATTTCTTTATTGGCAGCTTTTGGTCCTAAAATCCATAATTTATATTTCTCTCTCTCTCTCTCTCTCTCTCTCTCTCTCTCTCTCTCTCTCTCTCTCTCTCTCTCTCTCTCTCTCTCTCTCTCTCTCTCTCTCTCTCTCTCTCTCTCTCTCTCTCTCTAACCTTACACTCTAAAAAAAAAAAGGTTCTATATGGCACCAAAAATGGTTCTTGGCGCGTAATCATAGGGGAAACTTGGTGCAAAACCCTTCAGAGGTTCTTCACCGGTTCTTTGACTATATAGCACCTCTGAAGAACCACTGAAGCACTGAAATTGGTGCTATATAGCACTAAAAAAGGTTCCCCTATGATTACGAGCCAAGAACCATTTTTGGTGCCATATAGAACCTTTTTTTTTTTTAGTGTAATCTACCCCTAAACCTACCCATCACAGAAAACTTTTTTCCATTTTCAAAAAACATCACTTTCTGTGATTTATAAGCTGTTCGCTGTTTTCCTCACAGGGACCAAACAATGTCCCCACAAGGATTTTAAAGATGGGTCAAGAATTGTCAAACAATTCAAAAATCACATTTCTCAATGCAAGATTGTAAATTACTACCATACATAATATTGTTTATGTAATGAAGTGAAGTGACGTGTGGCCAAGTTGGACCCATACTTGGAATTTGTGCTCTGCATTTAACCCATCCAAGTGTGCACACACACAGTAGTGAACACACACACACACACACACACACCGTGAACACACACCCAGAGCAGTGGGCAGCCATACTGCTGCGGCGCCCGGGGAGCAGTTGGGGGTTCGGTGCCTTGCTCAAGGGTCTCCCCTCAGTCATGGTATTGAGGGTGGAGGAGAGCGCTGGTTATTCACTCCCCCCACCGACAATTCCCGCTGGACCTGAAACCTTTGGGTTACAAGTCTGACTCGCTAACCATTAGGCCACGACTGCCCCAAAATAATATAACATATAATATAACCTTTGTTGAATGTGTATGACCTTTGAGCCCTCCAATGACATGGCTTGAAGAACCGTCATGCTACTGTATTAAATATAGTCTTGTGAGTTCTTTGGAAAACCATTGTCACTTAACACAGTCTGCTGCTGCACCAAGAAATGCAACTTGAATCTTTGTTATGCTGGGAGAAAGCTACATCTGTTCAATGCAGAGATGCAGGCAAGTTCTCTGGGCCCGAGCTCATCTCAGATGATGCAAAACACAATGGAAATGTGTGCTGCGGTCAGATGAGTCCACATTTCACAGTTCTTAGTCCCATAGACGAAAAGGACCATCCAGACATGCCATTAAGATGACATCTTTCCTGGGAAGCAAGACAATGCCAGGCCTTATTATGCACATGCTAAAAGCACTCTACACTGTAGAAGCGACCTGCCTGCAGTCCAGATCTGTCACTTACTGAAAATGTATGGCCCATCATGAAAAGGAAAATCAGACAATGATGACCACGGACTGTTGAGCAGATGTCTTATATCAGGTGAGATTGGGCAAAAATCCTACTAGCAAAACTTCAACAATTAGTATCCTCTAGAGCAGGGGTGTCCAACCCTGCTCCTGGAGAGCTACCGTCCTGCAGATTTCAGTTCCAACCCTGCTCCAACACACCTGTCTGTAATTATCTAGCACCCTGAACACAATGGTTACCTGGGTCGGGTGTGTTTGATTCAGGTTGGAGCTAAAATCTGCAGGGTGGTAGCAGGACCAGGGTTGGACACCCCTGCACTAGACTAGAGGGTATGCATTGGCGTCATTTTCCCACCGGAAAGCGTCCCCTCAGCCAGACTGAGTGGCAAAAGTGCTGCTGCATGACTGGATTTAATAGGGGAAACACGAGTAAAACAAACGATTATCAGTTTAAATTAAAGGTAGGACTCTAAATAGTGCTCCTTACAACTTAACAAAGATCCAGTGATCCATGGATATTGACATGCAGCCAAGATCATGTTTCCTGGCATTTATATGTGCCTGATTTCGACGGCAGGGAAATACATAAAGCAAATTTGCCTGTGAATGCTTTATACACATACAATATAGGTAGGTCTAAATCCGGGTGATCTTTTATATCAATGCTATATATCCTCATATTGTCCAGCCCTAAAACTTGTATAGTTTTTGTCAGTGTTTATTTAAAGGGTAACTTCAGTGATTCAGCAGCAAGCTTTGTATCAGTAGAAACCCCAAAGTATATTTGAATTATGGTACTTTCCCCCCTCATATCCCCCTGAGACGAGAGAATTATGCATTTTATTTCTGTAAAAATTCCTCCGATGACGCAAATATCGCCATTTTGCGTCATCTGAGGATTTTTTGGCCAGAGGCTAAAAACTACAGCCAGTAGAGGGAGCGGTTCCGCATGTTATCAACCCGCCCACAGGGGAGAGATCTCACGCACAGTATGTAAATGCACTCGGCTCGGCCTCAGGCATTAATAACAGTGCAGTGCGGAGCAAAGTGAGTGTTTCAACTTTTCAATGAATTCCTATGAACGTTTAGCTTCCATATGCGATCAGAAAACGCGCCAGACTGGACACGTGCTGAGAATGACAGCCGCGCTTAACATTACCTCAGCTCTGCTCAGCTCTTACTTCCCTCTCGTGCTCACTCACACTTTATTGAAAATACACGTTCAGTTTTTAATTGTAGTGTTTATTCTCTAACTGAACAAAATTATTGTATTATTATGAAGATCAAAACAACGCTGGGGGCGGTGTCAGTGGCCTCGTAGGGCAGCGAAGTAAGTGCATTCTGGGAGTTGTTGTCTTTCATCCACATGAGACAAAAATAAATTTTCTGTCTTTTCTCAGCCTAGAAGGTACCAAATTCAAAAATTATTTCACATCTCTACTACATAATGCCACAGTTTAAATACACATTCATCTTCCCAGCGCTGAAGTGCCCCTTTAAAAACATAAAATTAAATATTACGATGGTAAATACTTAATTGATGAGCTGTCAATACAATATATAACAATACAATGTATAGGGTATGATTTTACCCCAAAATTCAACATATTGAGACAAAACGATAACTACAAATCCACTTTTCGCTGCCTGGAGTCCAGTTGTTTCTGTGAATTGTAGCAATCTATTTGTTTCTCTTTTCAGTAGCTTTCGAGGGTCTGTAAAAATATACCTCAGATTTCTTGTCAGATCTATTTATACAGTCAATCTCAAAGCTCGTTCTTGTTTTAGATGTGTTTCGTGTTTTTTGCGGCATTCATGCTGAAAACCAATGCTGCCACTCACTCAGTGGGTGTAACCACAGCGACTCAACGATGGTGACATCACACGCATAGCCTCTATTCCCAAACATTTAAAAAGTGTTATTAAAAGGAAAGGTGCACTGTAAAATCCAACAGTGATTCTAACTAACGCTTTTTAGTTAAGTTTACTTAAAGCTATGGTCTACGATTTCAAAGATTGTTCATTATTAATAACCTCGTTTAGATGCTGGTTATGGTTCTACAGTACAATCCTAACAATATGAAGAGAAAAAGAATGAAAAAAATCCATTCACTCTATTGGGTGTACACCCGCAGAGAAATTGACCAATGTAAGCTGTCCAGCCGGACAGTTTACATTGGTTAACTGCTCTCATCCAATCCCCTGCTCCACTCGCGTCTCCACCCACCGCACCGCACCCCACCCCACCCCCTCCTGCGACATGAAATTTCGTGGAAAAGTAGGCAGCATCAACTCAGCAATGGAGAAAAACCAACAAACAGACAGCAGCAAGCGGCCCCTGCTCGCCCCAACAGTCAAGGTTGGAAGAAAGAGAAAGTCAATTGAGGAAAGAGCAGAGATTTTAAAAAAATGTGAAGAACGCTGGACTTAAAGCCGAATCAATATAGGGTCCACCATTGCCCGTTGGAGGAAGCTTCAGAGAAACCTTTGGACTTAAAACCGACGCTGACTATGCATTTAGAAGCAGGTAAGCATTTATTTATACTTTTATGGTGTGGTGTATTACATAAATAGCTTTTTATCAGTCTGACAACATGATCATGCTGCCGGTCGGCATTGGAATGTTAGCCGTTTAGCATCGCCTATCACGGGTCAAAGTAATTATATTTCTTGAAGTGCTTGACTGTTTCAATAGGCCTAACGTTAGCGGTTTTCTGTTCGAGCCGATAGAACATTGCATGTGTTGCTAATCTTGCGTGGGCGTGAACTCAAATCGCACATGGTACATCTCTGTTCCGATGTTTACTCCTGCTTGACTGAGTGACGTTGTTCAGGTCGTTTCTCGGTGGGAGGGATCAGGTAGCACAGAGGGGAGGGGTGTGCGTATGGAGGGGTGGGATGAGTTTTTTAAAAATGCAGGCTTTCTCGACTGATTTTCAACATCGTAGACTACAGCTTTAATGTCTTAATTGAAAAAGTCTAGTAATCTGTACTATTCACATTCTATTCCTTGTTAAGGAATTCCTTGTTATTCCTTGGAAAACCCAAGTTAAGATTAATTGATTGGTTTGAGTGCCATTTGTCAAGCACAAAAAAACAAAACAAAAAACTCATTATAGTAATCAGTGTTCACTTTGTTTGGGCACTTGGAACATTTATATTATTATAACAGTTCCTATTGAAACAGTGATGCAACAAGAAATCAGTTATTTGGTTTCAAAGGAAGAGAAGTAATAAATTGGTTGCTTTTAAAAGTTGATCTAGCTTCTGACTGAATAATCAAATATAGTTAATGATTTAGTCAGAAATTAAGGTCACCTTTCAAAATTAACCTATGTAATATTTTCCTTTATGATTGTTTACAATTTAAATGCTAACAGTTACATCATAAACACCTGTGAAACTGTTAATTGGGCTGATATAATCCCTCTATATTTGTCATAGGATCTTGCAGTTGATCATGCTTGAGTCACACACAGACTTCAACATTCAGCATACCAACCCGTTCTCACTCCCAAGGCGTCAAAATCAAGTGCCTTCCGCGTCACAACGAAGATGCTAAAGTTACCCCTAGGCGTCACTATAATGACGCGCTTGGTGCTCCATTCATTTCAGTTGTTTACCCAATGTGTCAGATCAAGACGCATGTTATTCTTTGCATTTATAAAAGCAGACATGATTTTATTAATATGTTATTAATATTTAAAGGTTACTTTTATATTTTGGAGCAGCTAACCCAACTCCTACCCTAAACCTAGCCACTTCTAAACAATATAAAACACGTAACAGGCCAATACAAGTACAGTCACAGGTATTCATTGCAAAAACTGACCAAAAACTGTATAAAAGTATTAACTCATGTTGCATTCCAAGTCTTCTGAAGTCATGATGTCTTTATGTAAAGAACAGAGTTGATCTTAATGTTTTAATCACTGAGACTGAGATGATGATCCTGCCGCTCCGTTAACGCATTCAAAAAATACACACGACTCTTCAGCATGACGCATTCGGTCACAAGACACACGAGAGCCAATTACATTTTACAATCAAAGCTGACGTAATGACGCAATTGGTCACGAGACAATTTCACACAAATCAATCGCTTGGCCTTGGAATATTTGTACTTTTTGAATCAATTTTGCATGCAGTCGTATCTGCCTGTTATATCTGTGTTCTATATACCACACAAATAGGTTTAGGGATAGAATGGGGTTGGGTTACATGTTAAAACGTGTCTAGATAGCGTAAATAAAATGATGCTGGCGGATTAAATTGAGAATCACAGTCCAACATGTCACAGTCATAATTGCAAAATCATAACCCAATATATGATCGTCATGACGATAACGTTCCCATGCCCAACGCGTCTGTGTATGACGGCAAAGGTTTCTCATTGAAATTAATGGAGCACTCGCAGAGCAGTGACGCCTAGGGGTACCTTTAGCGTCTTTATTGTGACGCGTAAAGCACTTGACCATGCTTCGGATTTTGACGCCTTGGGAGTGAGAACGGGTTGCGTGTTTAGTAATTCTGAATGAATCCGTCATCCGTGTACTGTAGGTAGGCTATATGCAGTCATTGCGATTATCTATCTATCTATCTATCTATCTATCTATCTATCTATCTATCTATCTATCTATCTATCTATCTATCTATCTATCTATCTATCTATCTATCTATCTATCTATCTATCTATCTATCTATCTATCTATCTATCTATCTATAGTGAGAGATTTTGGTCCTAACAGATTTAAACAAATAAAAAATGCATTAATTTAATTATTGTTTATTATATGTATGTGCAACATATATAATATGTGTATTTATTTATTTTTATTTTTATTATATACTCATATTAATTGATACTACACTGTGCGAGTGCATGGTGTTTTGTGTGTGTGTGTGTGTGTGTGTGTGTGTGTGTGTGTGTGTGTGTGTGTGTGTGTGTGTGTGTGTGTGTGTGTGTGTGTGTGTGTGTGTGTGTGTGTTTGTTTCTGTTGCAAATTTTTGCTTTGGGGGATCATGACTATGACCTCTGTTTAAACCATGTGGCTCCCAGAGGGTCTTCACTGGGGTCTGCAGGGGGCGATTCAGCCCCAGCTGCTGATGTCACAAATGGGTCCACGGGGCAAGTTGGCCCAGGAGCCAGAACAGGCAACCAGGGGAAAGGACGAGAGCAGATGTGTGAAGCCCTGTGACCAATGTGTCACACTGGGTGACTGTGATATGACCTTGCTCCTGGGCCAGACACCAGTCGACGCTGCAATATGCGAGTATGAGGGAGACGGAGACTGTGTATGTGTGTGTGTTTAGCTCAATTACAGTTCATGCAGTGCATGATAACAGTGGAAACCAGCTAGCGGTTGTTAATTATGTGACTCGTTAATGCCTGTTTGTAATGGCATCATCATAAAGATCATTTCGCCAACGTTTTCCCCCTCCTTACACACAATGCATTTCTCACCTTTACCTTCTTCTCACTTTGATCATTATTAAATGTGTCAGATAGTTCATAAACGTCTCATTTCAGATATACTGGCAGTAATGATCATTGCAGAAATAGATCTTTTGTGTCATTTTTTTTTTCAGTCTCACCCCGTTTCCACGGTAATTAATGTCAGCTAGCTTGAGCGAGCACGCCCTGGTGTTCATCAAATGAGTTTTATGTGGCAGTGATTCATTTAAAGGTCGTCACTAAATTAGCATTAGTCTATCCAAGTCATTACTAAGAATAGCTCACAGCAAACTTGCTGCTTTGTTTTTTTTTTCGTGTTTTGTTTGTTTGTTCAGGAAAGTCTGTGATGGATGAAGGCTCTAATCACAGGAGGAGATGAGAAAGTACTCAACCTTTCCGCTAGTGCTGTTTTTTATATTGCGAAGCAAAAACAACAAATGTATATAAGAGCATTTGATGTGTGAAACGAGACTGTAGATAGTGTATAGAGGGGTGGCGTTGTTAAAGATCTAAGCTGGTAATACAAATGTCGAAAGTTTGAACCCCAGAGTAAATAGTTAATTAGCGAGACACCTATTTTGAAACTCCTTATAAATTCCACATAAAACGACATTTAATGGGAAAATATGTGGGGTGCGACTACAAAGTGGGTGTTTTGTACCAGAACGGACCTGAATGTGAGTTTTCGGGGAATTGTGGTGGACTTTTTGATAAGTGCATGGAAGTTAAAGGTCAAGTTCACCCTTAAAGGTTTAGTTCGCACAAAAATGAACATTTTCCCATAATTTACTCAGCCTCAAGCCATCTTAGGTGTATATGACTTATGAAGTTTTTGAAGCTCCAAAAAGCGCATCCATCCTTCATAAAAGTAATCCAAACAGCTCCAGGGGTTAATAAAAGCCTTCTGAAGTGATGGCTTTTGTAAGAAAAATATCCATATTTATAACTTAATTTATAACTTATAAACTATAATCATTGGTTTACACAGTAATGGCCGTACGCTAGTCTAATTCTGTCGGAAGAGTGACCTCTGACCCGAGTTCAAAAACTCTGTTCTCCCATTATAAAGCTTGGAAGAGCCAGGATATTTTTTAATTTAACTACAATTGTGTTTGGCTGAAAGAAGAAAGTCAAATACACCTGAGATGGCTTGAGGGTGAGAAAATTATTGGATAATTTTTGGGTGAACTAACCCTTTAAGAGCATCTCAGTGTATTCCAATGATCTTAAATATATGGTTTGCTATTATAATTTAAGTGCTCCAACAACCCCAAAACACCCTCAGATGAACAAATCCAGTGGAGAATGTGGCCACCTGATGGAGAACATCGCATTGGGCTATTTTTGACTGGCCATTGGGCTACTTTTGTTGCACAGACCTGGCAACCCTGGTTGCTGCAGTAGTTTCCACGCTATAACCATAGACTCTCGTGCGCGCAGATTATTAACATTAACTGTCATTACATATCTGCATTAATTGTGGGAAGATTTTAGAGAGGCTGCATTTCTTGTTGCTTTTAATTGGCTTTTTTTAAATTGGCAAAGTCATTTTAGAGGTGGAGCAAGTTATTACATTTTGATGAAAGATTACAAAGACTAATATTCTTCTTCTTTGAAACAACGTGTACCGATGAATAATGCATAACAAATCCAGGAATGTGCATTACGAAAGTAAATATGGTCCATTTTGATTCACATTGACTTTAATTCAAGGTTTCTCTTGGGGGATTGTATTAAAAATGTACTGTAAGTCACTTTAGATAAGAAAATGTCTGGAAAATTAAGAATAATGTTATGTACCATTCAAATTTAAACCCTCCAGTTGAGACGCATCCTCTTTCTGAATACCAAATCTTCTGTGGTCTCGACACCAGTTTTTTGTTAGTTTTTGTTTGAGCATAGGATGTTGAATGACAGGTAATCATAGAAATGTTGTGCGTAATTTTCACCCAGACACAGATGAACCTTCTTCTCCACAAATAAAGTACCCCAAGAATGCTCACTCTCATTTTTAGTGTCCTTACTGAACTGTGTTGTGACCCTGGCTAATTCTGCCAATCCCACAATTCCCCTCTGGCTCCCTCATTAGTGTCCACCCTCTGCACCCCCTCCACCGGACTGTCGGCAAGATGGACTGCTTTATGAGAGGGAGTTGATGTGGCCCCAACTACCCTAATTGAACCAGGAAGATGTATCTGTTGTGTTTTCACCATGGCAGACCTGAAAAGTCAAACAATCAACCTGCCTCCTCAATGGAGGAAAGATAGAGGGAGGGAATGAAAAAAGCAAGTGAGACAGGGCCTTTGAGTCGTGTCCCTCTCAGCGCTGGAGGACACGGGAAATCAGCTCATCCCTCCTTTTCTGATGAATAAGTATGTCAGGTAAAAATGGATGTTTCAAGTTAAAGTGGACAGAAAATACAGTTTAGAATAGCGGATTAGAGGAAAGAGCCCGTAAAATGGGCGATCGATCATAGTGTCTGAGCAGAGATGGTGCTGGGGACTGTGAAATACGCCGTTCACTGACTCTCCTTATTTGTGGTAAAAGCCCGTATGAAAGTGTTCCAAATGATCCATATCCGGACAAAATACAATCACCTTTTTCTGAACCTATTTATCAACAAGAAATGAATGAAAACACATCCATTTTGGGTGAGATGTACAATGTGGGTGCATTTTCACAAGAAAAGCAAATGTTTGGAGGCAACCGAGACCGATATCCAACAACATACTGTCCAGTAAATATTATCTACTGAGTGTATGTCATATACATTAAACAAAGTTTACATGATGTCAAGTGATTGTGATGAAAGTCTAAACAATTGTACAGGGGATCGTGATGGAACTGCAGGGGGTTTGTGAGTTGATCAAAAGCTAATAATAATAATAATAATAATAATAAAAAAAAAAACCATGTCAAATTAAAATACAGTCAAACCAAAAAATGTTCAGACAGATACAATTGTTTTACTAGTGGGTGCAGGACACTATAGTTCATTTATGTAAGTGAGGATAGCAAAATAAAGTAAACTGTGACATATTATACATTATACGTGATATGTGAGAAATGTTGAATCGTGAATACATTTTGGTTTGACTGTAGATATTTAAAATAAAATACATACACATACAAAAAAAGATGAAATATTATATTTGTTTACTTTTAATGTCATGTGACAATTAACAGGCATCAGAGAACTGTGAATGTGAATATGTTGGTAAATACTTGAAATATGCATCAAGTAAAATATGGTAAAATATGCATTAAGTAAAATTAAGTACCATTAAGTCAAATATGCAAATTGCAGCGAGTACTTCAAGTAAATATTTTAGGTCAAATGGTTTCGGCTGTCAAAACGTTTGGGAATATTTATGCTTAAAGTGACAAAAAGCATCATAAAAGTACAATAAAATATTTAATATGAGGACCATATAGAGAGTAAATTATAACACGACTACCAAATATCAAAGTCACTTCCGATTTATGTTTGTCTAAATATTTTCCTCAAGAATTTGTATAATATAGGCTTAATATAGTTTGAATGTGCATAGTATCCAAATAGGACTGTTGTAGTGCACTCTTATTATGAAGTGTTTTCAGAGAAAGTGTGTGTGTGTGTGTGTGTGTGTTAGGCTAAATGTTGTGTCTTCTGGAGAATCCATCTGTGTTTCACACTTCAGCCCAGCAAGTGGCAAAACGGAGGTTTGCCATCAGCATTGAATACCAGAAGAAGTAGTGTTTTTTTTATTTTTATAAAGTACTAAATAGCATCCTATTTTACTCAACATATTACAGAAGAAATCAGTTCTTTCATTTTCTTTTGGTAGCAGCCAGTGAGGCGAGTTCTTTTATTGATTTCTGTGCACTTGTTGGTAAATATGATTCAGTCAGGATGTCAATATGTAGGCATACCTTGAAAGTTCATTCACCATCCATGGGTTACCTTGGGAATTCTCATATGCATTTTAAGAAATGATGGTGTAAATCTTATCAAATAATCTTTGGGGTCAATATGGATTTTGTTCTACATCATAATTTACACAGTCATACTTCAGGCATCTTTATTTAGCAACTTGTTAGGAATCTGCATACACCTATTATACATGATAAAGGAATGATTTTAATCATAACATTATTGTGAGATTTTAACATTTTGGGATTCTTTATGTCCACAAAATAATTCAGAGAAAGCAACAATTTATACATTTCATATTTAGACAACTTGTTTTCCATTTGAATGCATTCCTACCTCCCAAATTTCCGCATTTGTTTGTTTTTGTGGTCTTGTTATGTTATGTCTTTGAAGTCCATTAGGCCACAAGGTGTCCTATTTACCATTGTAGGTTTCATAAGCGCATCTTATGTCTGATATGATGTGGCTTTTTCATGAGCATGCACTAATTTGGACACAGCAGATGTAGGGTGGTCATACGTCCGGATTTTGGCCGGACAGTTCAGATTTTAGGCACCTTGTCCGGCGTCCGGCGCAGCCTCAAGCTGGACACTCATTTGTCCTAATTTTTGGAGTTGCGCTGAATCGGCCTAAAAAAACCCGCTCTAGAATCTTTATTGGGACGCAGCAGAATAGCATCTAATGCCGTCAAACAAATGATTGTCTGAAAGCGATGTCAAATAAATATCTGATATATCATTGGTTAAAAGCGTAAACAAGCCTGATTGCCAGATTATTTGTTTATTTAGGCCTATGTATTTCTTTTATTTCCGGAAGTCCAGAAATGTTATGTTTTCAAGCACTGTGCAATTTGCAAGACAGGTTCCTCTCAGTGGTCAGTTTTTAAAGCAGACATCACAATATCTTGAATAAATACAAATACTGTGAACAAACACTTTTTTGCCTCTTACACATAGGTCTACTTCAAGATATATTGTAGATCAAGTTTGTCTGGCAATGAATAGAGTAGGCTATTTCAGAATCACTGTATCACGATACCATCGATATGATGGACGAAATTGTATTGTAGTTGCGAGTACACCAGAGTCCTATGCAACTATTCTTGCCTCACTAAATGCCGCAAAGTGTCCTCCTTTTTGGTGTTATAGAAATGGCCACCCTAAGCAGATGGCTACCCGACTGTCGATGTGACATTACATCACCAAAATGGGGACTCGAAGGAGAACCGCTGGACTTAGGGAGGCATCTGGGACAGAGCCCATATTTGCATTGGCCAGACATGACATCATAACGACTGGTATGTTCCCATTGGCCTCCACGGCCTTAAATGAAGCGATTTACTGCTTGCCTCTGAACACAACAGACATTTACTGGCTCTTAAGCCATAGTGATCCTTTTCTTTCCCGGTCCAGGTTGAGCTCCTGTCTCTCACTCCCTTCCTTGCTTTTCTACAGGGCTGTAAAATCCGAGAGAGGCATTTAATGTGTCCCATTCACAGTGAGGAAAATTAAAGCCTGAACTTGAGTAATATTCTCTCTATCTCTCTCTCCCTCTCTTTCTGCATCTCTTACTCACTTGGCTCATATTCCCACAGTTTCACAGGCAAGGCTTAAAGGGTTAGTTCACCCAAAAATGAAAATGTAATTTATTACTCACCCTTATGCCGTACCACACCCGTAAGACCTCCGTTCATCTTCGGAACACAAATTAAGATATTTTTGTTGAAATCCGATGGCTCAGTGAGGCCTGCATAGGCAGCAATGAAATATACACTCTCAAGATCCATTAATGTACTAGAAACATATTTAAATCAGTTCATGTGAGTACAGTGGTTCAGTATGAATATTATAAAGCAAAATAAAATAACCCCTAAATAACGACTTCTAGTGATGGCCGATTTCAAAACACTGCTTCATGAAGCTTCGGAGCGTATCGAATCAGCGAGTCGAATCATGATTTGGATCGCGTGTCAAACCGCCAAACTGATGAAATCACGTGACTTTGGCACTCCGAACCGCTGATTTGATACGCTCCAAATCTTCATGAAGCAGTGTTTTGAAATCGGTTATCACTATACATGTCTTTGTTTTGGCTTTTTTGGCGCACAGAAAATATTCTCGTCGCTTTATAATATTAAAGGGATAGTTCACCCAAAAATGACAATTAGCCCATAATTTACTCACCCTCAAGTCATCCTAGGTGTATATGATATTCTTCTTTCAGAGTTATATTTCAAATGTCCAGGCTAATCTGTTTTTGAAGTCCATAAAGTAAACTTTTGGCCGACCGCCTTCCCTGATCAATATATGGAAAAATTGTTGAAAGTTCCCCTGCCAATCGAAAGACTAACGCGACCAGGTAGGCTCATCATGACGTCACATAAGCATCTTGAGTTTCACTTTCAACATTCAACACTTTTCCACAGAAGGCGGTCGGCCAAAAGTTTACTTTATGGAGTTTTAAATATGGATATTTTTCTTACACAAACACGTCGATTCGCTTCAGAAGGCCTTTATTAACACCGTGGAGCACGTTATTTGACGGACAGATGCACTTTTTATGGACTTCAAAAACAGAGCAACTATAAATCCAATTCTAATGCTTGGATTAGCCTGGACTTTTGTAATATCACTTTTTTAGATTTTATTCATCTGAAAGAAGAATATCATATACACCTAGGATGACTTGAGGGTGAGTAAATCATGGGCTAATTTTCATTTTTGGGTGAACTATCCCTTTAATATTGAACCATTGTACTCACATGGACTGATTTAAATATTTTTTTAGTACATTAATGGATCTTAAGAGTGTAAATTTCATTGCTGGCTATACAGGCCTCACTGAGCCATCGGATTTCAACAAAAATATCTTCATTTGTGTTGCTAAGATGAATGGAGGTCTTACGGGAATGGAACGGCATGAGGGTGAGTAATAAATTACATTATTTTCATTTTTGGGTGAACTAACCCGTTAAGACTAGACTAAACTTTTTGACTGTATGTAACTTGGACTGGCATATAAGTTTTGTCTCAGGATGTGTTTTGTTTTTGTAATAAAAGCTTTAATATGTTTATAAAAGCTACTTAAATGTCCTAATTAAACTAATGCCTAATCCTGGCTTAACATAAGCCCTGTCTGTGAAAACAGGCCATAGTGTCTGTTTACAATAGCTTCCACAGTTTACTCTGAGAAAAGATGTAGTTCAGTTAAAGGGATAGTTCATCCAAAAATAAAAATTCGGTCATCACTTACTCACTCTCTTCTGTTGAACACAAACAAAGATATTTTCAAGAATATTGGTAATCACACAGTTGACGGTAGCCATTGACTTACTTTTTTTTCCTACTATGGAAGTCAATGTGTGCGGTCAACTGTCTGGTTGCAGCTGAAAGTTTCAGTGTGTAAATTTTAGCGGCATCTAGCAGTGAGGTTGCGAATTGCAACCGTCCACCGCTCACCCCTCCCTTTCGAAGCTACGGTGGCCGACACAGGACAAAGATGTCGTCATCTGAGACAGCAGAGAGTAGCTAGCGCTCTGTAGAGCAGTTTGTCCATTTAGGGCTACTGTAGAAACATGATGCCACAAAACGGTGACTTCACTGTCAAAGGTAATAAAAACATAACGTTTCATTATGTAAGGTCTTTATACACCACTGAAAACACAGTTCTACCAGAAAGTCTCGTCTCAAGGGTAACGGAATGCATTTCCTGCCTGAAGATGAAGGCAGGGGAGCAGTTGACCCCCTGGGAGGTATAGGTAGGGAACATCCTGGTGGTGGTGGGGAGGATGGAGGTAAATGTTGGCGTCAGCATCTGCGAACTCAGACATGTGTAAGTACAGATCTTTTATATTCCCAGTATTAGGACATGATTGGTTAGGTCTGAATGTAAAAAATGACATGACATTGAATCTTCCTGGCAGAACTTACGCTAGAGCCTTCATTTATGTATATTATATTGCATTTCTGTCAATAGATCCTCCTAAATATTACACCTTTAAGCTTAAAAATCTGTCTTATTTATTAGCCACCAACAGTCCAGTTTAACTACAGAATCTGAAACTACAGAATCTGCGCTGGTTTTTGATCGCATGTGCAAATAAACAACTTTATCGGTATGCCTGATTCATTCTTAGAGGATATCCAAGAGAAATGCAGTGAAAACTGCAAAGTACTGACGTGTAGTGTAGTGTACTTGGCTGTAGTTTAACGTTTTAAAATTATTAGCCAAAAGTCCCTTTCATGGAAAGTCTGTTCACTTGGTGGCCATATTTGCAATGCCTCCAGGCACCTATTCCCGGGCATCTATTTAAATGGGTTACTCCTGAAATCTCAAAAACCTCTTGCCGAACGTATTTCAAATCACCAACAAAATTCTATACTAACTGTCCCATAAATGTTGTTTAGTGTGCTCAAATAGCATTCAAAAGGGCCGGATTTGAGAAATCCTGCATTAAAGTGAGGCATCATCACTTTAATGCATCATCAATGAAGACAGTATGTGTTTAATGTTTACACTTGTGCATTTTCCAAAAGAATGACTCTTAAAATGTTCCACATGCACAAATCTTCACATATGTTCATTACTGAATGTCACGTCAATATAGCCGTGGATGATTGACAAATTGCGTTCAACGTGCCCATCATTGATGGATGAAATTAAGTAATTACATACGTCTTAAATGGAGCTGAGCCTCTTGGGATATTTGCAGGGAGGAGGAGAAGAGAGTACTATTCCCAATCTTTTTTGTCTTTTTTTAATCCATTACAAATCCATTGCACTGTCAACTTGATTTATGTGGCGCCAGGCCTGTGTCTCTTTCAATGTCACGCACATAAAAAATAAAGACGACGTCCTTATCATATACGATGATATCTGCTCTTCCATTCAGCCTCCTTAAAGTTTGAACAGGGAAGAAAAACTCACCTTTAGTTCCAGCGCCGGGTACACTCACGCACAGGATTGTTTGGGTGACTTCTTATTAAAATAAAAACTTCAAAGCTTTTAGTGTCACAGGGTCCAAAAATAACACTTGCAAAGGAGCCAGCTGCAGGTAAAAATTGGCTTTGGAGAGTAAATAAAACATTGTGGCCAGAGCTGCAGCTAACAGTTGACCGTGGAATATTTAGTAGTGAGGAAATTTCACAAATGGACTTATTGCACATGGCAGCCTATCACGGAATCACACTTGAATTCACCGAGCTCCTGAGAGTGACTCATTCTTTCACAAATGTTTGTAGAAGCGTCTGCATACCTAGGTGCTTGATTTTATACACATTTGGCCATGGAACTGATTGAAACACCTGAATTAAATTATTTGGAGGGGTGTCCCAATCATAGATAAAGGCTAGATGTCTTACGGTGGAGTCTCTAACGTCATCACCGGCGGCCATCTTGTCACAGGCAAGCTTTCTGGCGGGCTCTGTGGTACCTGATGTAAGGTGAGTGATCTGCACGAACACAAATACTCCTATCTCGCTGAAATATTGACGGATTTACAAATGGTTTGGTTTCTTCCAAACGTTCTTAACGCGCCTATAATTCTGGATGCTTGAACAAATTATGAATAATTATTCATAAGTGTGCAGTGTCATAACTACATCTCTTACGTTTATAACAAACCAAACAGTTTGAAAATCGGTAGAACATTTGGCAAGTTATGGTTATTTAATAACAGGGCCGTGCACAGACATTTTGAGGGGCAGGGGCCCAAACCAAAAAAAGGGGCACTGGGGTGGGGTGGCATTGGGGGCGAGGATTGGGTGCTTGTCCATACAAATTATCCATTTTACTCTTACTAATCCTTTACTGACAGCCTGTAACTGTCTGATGTTCAGTGGGCTCTCCCTCACTCTCTGAGCCCTATTTTTTCTCCTGGCCATAGATGACACAAAATCTCATCTCAGCACTTTTGATGAATGAATATACTATTTAATTTTGTCATTTCATCTTAATATCAACATTTGTGAGATTTAGTCATTCAAAACAGTTTTGATCTAATTTTGTGTCTATCGAAAATAGTGATGGATTTGTGGACACAATGTTTTTGGCTTTGTGGAGTAAATGTTATAGCTTTTATTTTGAAGTAAAAAGATAAAATTAGACCCTTGGGGTAAGATGACACAGCCATATTTGGCACGGAAGGCCCCAAGTGGCATGTTGTTATTGTTTTTAAATGTAAAACTTATTGTAATTAACAGGGCTATTATTTAACATTTTCATGATTTAGATGTACATTTCAGACATCTTCACTTTCATTAAAACCTATAGGCTAGGTTAATTGAGTGAATTATATTATGACAAAATCTATTATGTTTTTTTATTATGACATATCTTTAATTAAAATATGGACAATTAAATAAGTAAATATTGATATGCTTGTACACAAGTCATACAAAAATTACCTTTCAGATGATTATCTTTTAATGGGATTCAGATTTTTCTGTTGTCAGTTATTCAATTATTCTACTCAATTGTCAAAATAAAATTTTAAGTATAATATTTTATTTAGCATTTTATATTAATGACATTTTACAAGATATATAAATAGTAATAAGAATTATATCAAAAGTAATTTATACATTCTGTAACAGTTTATGGGTTAGTTTATATGAAATTAGGCCTATATATATTCTACAAAGTGTGCCATCAACAGCAAAGTGTTATTTTTAGATCAGATCAGGTACAAAAATTTGATTAGACTAGAGTTCTAATTCTCTTCCAAGAACGTGTATTTTGTACAAGTTGTAAGCACTATTAGAAGATCAGGAGCAAAATAATACCGACAGAAATACAAAAACAAACTACCAAATTGCTAATTCCACGGATTGTAATGTATACTGTTAATGCGACGACATTCTGGAACTGTCGTCTCCGCTTTCCAAATTTCCACGCACAAACTCTGAGCGACGCTGGGGAGCGAGCGGGAAAACATGGGAGCGGATTCGCGGAATCGTTGGATCTTTAGCGGAGGGAAAACAGAACACTTTTAGCGGGGATGGGTAGCGACCATAGACTGCGAGAGGGGCACCTCAGCTGATGAGGGCAGAGGGGCAGTGGCTCTAGCCACCGGGCCACCCCCCTGTGCACGGCCCTGTTAAGAACATGCACAATTAAAACACAATGTTACGAGTGAGCGGGCTGACTGTGACAAGATGGCCGCTGAGTGCGTACGTCGACCTCCTTTGGCCAGCAGCGTGGACATCTAGCCTTTATTATGTATATCTATGGTCCCAATACTTTTGGCAATATTGTGTATATCCTGTCTGTGTGTTTATATATTTGGGGTTAATACGTTTTTAACTTATTATTTTCTTTGTGTTCTTTTGAAGCTTTGATTGTGTTTACAGTGTGCAATATAACATGTGTTCATGTTTCGCGTGTAAAAAAAAAACAGTATTTTTAACACAATTTACTTATCTGTATACCGCTGTTTTCACTCTCCTAAAAACGGCTGATGACTTCCTTTATTCTATGAAGTCCCTCCTTCAGAAATACGTAACAAGTTCTGATTGTGCCAGCAGTTCCCGTGTTGTGATTTGACCGCAGCTTAGCAAACGTGGCACGGTTCCGGTGTTGTGATTCGACAGCAGCTTAGCGCACGTGGAAAGGTCACGCCTCTTAACGGGAGATAAATGCGCTTAATGATCTCTACAGCGTCCCTGTGAAAGCCAAACAAAGGTGATTTGACTCCGGAATGAAAATAACAGCGTCTCGACGACATGGCGACAAACACACTCAAACGCACCACTTCCTTTTCTCCACGTAACCGTCCTCTTCTCCACGTGGGACAGCAACAAGACCACGGCCCCTTTTTTCACGTATTCTTGTGGGCGGAGGTTATTCTGTTCTACTGTTCTACTGACGTCATTTATGAAGGAAGTACCAGGATGTAGTCCAAGCCGGCCGTTCGCTGTAGGCTTTGAAAGGGAACTTCTGTTAAATAAAATATCTCGTTTGGCATTGAACTTTGAGCTTTATAATTTTACAGGTATTATTTATGCTCTATCAGCAACATTACACACTAACTAAAGTTTGAACAATGGGATCACGAAGAACGGGACCTTTAATGAAGTAATGCCAATTTTGGCAGGTGTTGTTAAAAAGTTAATTTTGGATTCAGTGCAGCTTAATTGATTGATGATAAAGTGCTATAATGAAGACTTTGTTATGCCAGAATGTGAATAGCTACTGGTTTGACCTCTATATTCAGGTAAGAGAGAAAGTTGTTGCTGATTGTTTGATATCAGCATATCAAATGAAGTGCTGATGAGTATGTGATTCACAGAAGGGCCTTTAATAGATAACCTTGTCCCTCCAACTGTCATGAGAATTATATGAACAAAAACAGTCGTCCAGGCCTTCTCTTGCAAATCTCCATCTCTGGGTCTCTGTCCTTGAGGTCTGTCATAGTACAACTTTATTTTCCATATATATATATATATATATCTCTGTTGTTTGTCAACATTGTTTTGTATTCGCTTTGGTGCATGGTTGTAGGGCACCCCACTTGACAGTCGTCTCAACAGGGAGAACTGGGGTAGGTTCATACTAGGTGAGATTTTAGGTCGCTTGTCACTTAAGCTGACAGAAGATAGAGAGAGAGAGAGAGAGCTTGTGTTATGAAGTCTAGTGTTACGAAGCTGTTTGACTACAGGCTCGGAGGGCAAGTTGTGTTAAATGACAGCTACTGTCCTTCTCCCCTTCTTGCACTGTATGCTGTTAGGCTGAACTCTGATGGACTGACTGGAGCAAACTGCTTCCTATTCAGTTCAGGCTGTTATCATTTCTAACAAGGGTGTTTGCTATAAATGGCTTTGTGTCAATTATGTTTATTTGGTTTCAATGTGTTTGGAATAGGGCTGGCAATTTATTTTAAATCAAGTTAATTACATGATATTCCAAATAATTATATTATATTATATTATATTATATTATACATTCATTTTTTATGTGTGTTTATGGAATATGGCTGGCAATTTATTTAAAAATTTTAACAAGTTAATTTCATGATATGACAAATACACACATCACATTCACTTCACATTCACTTAACTTCATATCACATTAAATTCACTTCAATTCACATTCACATTCAATTCACATTCAAATCACTTCACTTCACTGACATCACTTCCCATTCAAGTTAATTCCCATTCAGTTCACTTCACGTTCAATTCACTTTTTATTCACATTCAGTTCAATTTACATTTTAATTCACATTCAGTTCAATCCACATTCACATTCAGTTCGATTTACATTTAATTCACATTCGTTTCCCATTCAGATTAATTCCCATTCAGTTCAATTTACATTTATTTCACATTCCTTTCAATTCAGTTCAATTCACATTCACTTAACATTCAATTCACATTTAATTCACATTCAGTTCAATTCACATTCACTTAACATTCAATTCACATTTAATTCACATTCACTTAACATTCAATTCACATTCACTTGACACATTTAATTCACATTCACTTAACATTCAATTCACATTTAATTCATTTTCAGTTCAATTCATGTTCACTTTACATTCAATTCACATTTACTTTACATTCACGTCACATTCACATCACTTTTATATTTAGTTGCTTATAGTGGGGGAAAAAAGCTCAAATAGTGGAAAAATCCTTATGGTATTTATATACAGGTTAGGGGCATGATGAATATATTAATTTCACTAAATGGACAAAAAAAATCAGTCCTAGTTTGAATGTAACTGAGAGATGTCTGTTAGCTTTGTTTATCTCAATTTTTTTAATAGAATATCCCATGGCTCTAACTCATGCTGGCAAATAATAACGCATATGGCTGATGACTTGCTGTGAATGACACCATAACGGATGTCTATTTTTGATTAATGAAGCTCAACATGGTGTCATGTAATTCACTACAGTGTTGGTTGCTATAGGCCCAAAGTCACTGGCAATCCGCAACACTGAAGTATTCGCCAGCCAAACATGAGCACTTGGCCTAGACACTTAAATGGAACCATTCATGGAGCACATTTATAGTGGACATACTGCTGGTCAGCACTTCGTTACTGGCCACCATTTGGAAAGACAGTCAAGTTAATTTCAGAGAGAAAAATTTTTTTTAAAATTAAAACTCTCTCTCTCTCTCTCTCTCTCTCTCTCTCTCTCTCTCTCTCTCTCAGCCATTATCGGGGCCAAGCGCAAAGAAGAAGATGCAAAATGGCTGGCAATGACAGATCAACTGCAGCAATGAGCAATTAAAGACCTATTAAGGTGATTTTAGGCAAAATAGCTGTAAAATGATGAATACAGTCAATAATAATGATTTAATGATTTATCACTTTCAACCAATAGGTGGCATGGTTACGAAATTGATATGGCGTGGTCAGAATAAGGGAACAATGACGCATGCAAAGATTGGTGTCAATATATCAAAGCAGGGTGTCAATATAGTGTCAATATGTCATTGCAGAGATATAGCCTCAAGAGGCCTTTTCATTTTAAGTATGGACCACATGGCGGTGCTGTTTTGAAACCTTTTAAGTACCTTAGAGGCATGGTGCTGATGGCACATACCAAGTTTTGTAATGATACACCAATTCATTTGTAAAGTATAGCATTTTATATCATAATACTGCATTGTAGTCAATGGGAATTTCATGTTTTGTTCTATTATAGCGCCACCAAGAGACACAATGATACCATTTTTTTATGTGTCCTCGGAGTGAGCCCATACATGTGTGTCTCAATTTTGGTGAAAATATCTCATTTCGTTTTGGAGTTATAGACATTTATATGAAAAATCACATGAAAAATGACTGACACCTGACTTTGATTGGATTTTACACCCCCTTACTATCAATATTTTGACATTTGGGCATTAGCGATTAGCTATCGACCTATGTTTACGAACTTCTGACGCTGGTTTCGTCTCGATCGGACTAGCGGTTTCGAAGATATCAGCTAACGTTCGCTAAATTGCGCTAAATTGCAACGCTGCACAAAATATAGACCGAAACCTGGCAAATTTGGTATTGTTGGACTCGGCAAGGATTCAAGAGACAAAAAAAGTTACTCCCATTAAAATAAGTCAAGTTCACCCAAAGTTATAAGCATTTAAAAAAAAAAAAAAATCCACTAGGTGGCACTGTTTTGAAACTTCTTTGGCTCATTCAGGACATATAGTGCTGATGACTCAAACCGAGTTTCGTAACAATCCGTTCATGCGTTCATAAAATACAGCATTTTAGCACATAAATGGCCAACAGTCAAAATGGCCGATATGGTAAAATTGGATATCGGCATGCCGCCCTGAATCTAACGAGACCACTTTTATGATTTTTGGACAAACGGTTCAAAATTTATAAGCAAAAACAGGCATTTTTTGTATCTCCGGACCAGTAGGTGGCGCTGCGCCTCAGGTCATGCTTGTGATGACATGTACCAAGTTTGGTTTGAATACGATAAAGCGTTGTGGAGATATAGCCTTAAGTGTGTTTTTGCAACCGCTACATAAAATTTGTTTGCGCGTTTATCAAAAACGATTTAACGAATCAACTTGATTTGCAAGATTTTTTGTCAGCATGGTCTGAAGATGATCTGGTTCAATTTTTGTTCAAATCGGATAAACTGTCTAGGACGAGTTCGCAAAAGTAGGTTTATCGGAAAATTCAAAATGGCGGGAAAATTAATATGACGGAAAATGACGTCATAGGATGCAATCGAATCGTCTTGAGCCAAGGAATCAGAGGAAAAAAGAGCCCTTATGGTTCAAAAGTTATTAGCATAAACATGAGTCAAACTTTGAACTGATGGTGGCGCTAGAGGAAATGAGTAAGAGACTCCAAATTTGCTATGGTGACATTTCAGACTGTCCTCTATTAGTGTGCCTAACTTTTTACTATACGGTTCTATGGGCTGCCATAGACTTCGTGGCGGAAGAAGAAGAAGAAGAAGAAGAAGAAGATGAATAATAATAATAATAGGAACGGGAATAGGTGCAATAGGTGCCTTCGCACCTTCGGTGCTTGGACCCTAATAATAATAATAACAAATGCAATCATTATTATAATAATAACAACAACAAGAACCATACATTGACCTGTTGCTCTTCCCCAGCTTGTGTGGGTTTATGATGGCTGCACTACAGGAGTTGTGTGTGTGTGTGTGTGTGTGTGTGTATGTATGTGTGTGAGATCATCATTGAGGCTAATGATGTCCCCGGGTCCCTTCTGAAACTGGTGGGGACTTACACAACACTTCGCAATCATGTTTGATTAGCATATCTCTCATTCTTACACACATACTGTACACTCGTGACTCTATCTGTCTATCCGTCCCGTCCATCCGTCTTTCTTTTTTCATTATGTACATCTGTCTATCTTGGGTGTGCTTTTCTATATGCTGTTGTTCTTTCCATGTTTTGATCTATATTTATGACATGGATACTCTGCTTTTCAGAATAATAATGTAATATCAGACACCACGTAAACTGACTCCGTTCCGTTTAGTGACCTGCATATGATGTGACCTCTGCTGCACTCAGTGCTTGTGATGGATTCCTGTCATAAATCTATGTCTACATATTCTACGGAATGGTATATGGCCTAACAAAAGAGTACAGACTTACGTTTGAAGGTACTGCATGAGGATTCGTGATGAACACAGGAGCACAAAGTGAAGGAAGCTGACGGTTAAGCTGAAAGGAAAGTGCAGAGTCAATCTGATTTTGATATTGATATTGATATGTTCTCGGGTTGAGAAAATGACATCTTTGCTTCTTGCACTCACCTCGCTTAAACTAAGCATATCTCTTTGACAGTTTGCTGACTAACACCAATGTGACCTGACATTGACGGAGAGGCTAGTTGGAAACGGTGTAATTTCTAAAGGCTATTTTGAGCATGAGACAGATGCCTCATTTACGTAGATCAATAGAACAGATCTCGGGGGCGGAGTGGGCCGGACTGACACTGGGGAGGCCCATGTGACTCTCACTAGAGCCCTGCTATATATATCCCGGCCTCTCACTGGGTGTCATATTGCCATGGTTAACGGTTGCCCAATGCGCCAACACCTGACTCGAGGTGGCGAAGGGGACTCACTGAGATGGATAATGAGATGAGTCAGCCATGACATGGCAGAACAACGAAAAGTGTAGGACAAAAAAGGGTGGAGACAGAAGTATAGAAAGGTAAAAGAGCAAGATGCGCTGATTAGAGGACGCTACATCACCAGATTCCTGTTTCGTTATTATTCAATAAAGAATCAGGGTTATAATAGTTAACTTAAACCATTAAAAAAAATTATAAAATTGAATAATTGAATGAAATAAATGTTAACTGAAATCAAAAAATAAATAAACTTATTTTAAGCTTTAGCTTTACCTGATATACAAACTAAAGCAAATAAAAATGTATATATAGACGTTTAAAAAAAAGAAAGACAAAACTAATCAAAAATTTGAGCAAAGAGACGGGACGTGGGCGGAGCTGAGGTGACGTAATGACTAACAGACAGCAGACAAATCTACCTGTCACTCAAAGTGGCCACGCCCTTAATTATGCAGAACTTTAAGGCGTTATATAGTATAAACAAATGAGTTATAAAAAAATTCACCCCCCTCACAGTTGTCATGAAGGGCAAAATTAGCCGAATAGACCAAAACCACAATTTGTACCAGGCTGTAAACATGTTTTTTTTTTCTGCTGACCCTGTAAATTAAATTTTGAATGTCTGTGGAGGAGCTCTGACCTCATATGCGGTACCATTTCAAAGCTTAGAGTCTCTACTTTCTGGAAACAGCACTTTGGCATTTGTTTTACACAAAGTAACTTATTTACACTAAATTACTCTGGGACCATTTCCGTCTGGATTTGGCCTACCCAAATTGAAAAGCTTCCCTTACCCACATACAGGGGTCTATTCATATGAATCTGAATGGAGGAACATGACATTTTTTTATGTAATTTCCGTCTGCCAACATTGTGGGTATGGGAAGCTTTTCAATTTGGGTAGGACAAATCCAGGCGGAAATCCCAAAAGGTGGTCCTTCAAGGTCCATGATAATGGTCCCAGAGCTTAAGAGGTTAACATGGGGCTCAATGAGATTGTCTCTAGCAGCCAGTCGATGAATTGCAGTTTAAGCCTCTTCCGTATTGCCTTCAAGATAAACTGGGGGATGTTGCCGCTTGATCAAGCCCTGACGAGTACTGAATTTAGATTTTTTGTGCATTTTTAAATGGTCAAAATCACACAATTATGTCAAAATGTCAGTTTCGGCATGTATTCAAGTAACAGTCGGTTATGTAATGCTTAAATGCTTAATTAATGCATTACAATTTAACTAAACTCATTAGATTTTAGTTGACTAAATCTACTGTAGATTTAGTGGACTAAAACAGTTTGATATTTAGTCGACTAAAACTAGACTAAAACAATTCAGGTGACTAAAATATGACCAAAACGAAATGGCATTTTAGTCAAAAGACTATGATTAAAACTAAATCAAAATTTGCTGTCAAAATTAGCACTGTCTAAAGATCCATTTTTAATTAATTAGTGTGGCTTAAAGGGATAGTTCACACAAAAATGAAAATTTTCCCATAATTTACTCACCCTCAAATCATCCTAGGTGTATATGACATTCTTCTTTCAGACGAATAAAATCGAAGTTATATTACAAAAGTCCAGGCTAATCCAAGCATTGGAATTGGATTTATAGTTGCTCTGTTTTTGTCCATAAAAAGTGCATCTGCCCATCAAATAACGTGCTCCACGCGGCTCTGGGGTGTTAATAAAGGCCTTCTGAAGCGAATCGATGCGTTTGTGTAAGAAAAATATCCATATTTAAAACTTTATCAAGTAAACTTTCGACCGACCGCCTTCCCTGTTCAATTTAAGGAAAAATTGTTGAAAGTTCCCCTGCCGATCGAAAGACTAACGTGACCAGGTAGGCTTGTCATGACGTCACGTACGCATCTTGAGTTTCACTTTCAACATTCAACACTTTTCCACAGAAGGCGGTGGGCCAAAAGTTTACTTGATAAAGTTTTAAATATGGATATTTTTCTTACAAAAAAATGCGTCAATTCACTTCAGAAGGCCTTTATTAACCTGGACTTTTGTAATATAACTCTGATTTTATTCGTCTGAAAGAAGAATGTTATATACACCTAGGATGACTTGAGGGTGAGTAAATTATGGGCTAATTTTCATTTTTGGGTGAATTATCCCTTTAAAGTGTTTTTGATGTCTAACATCACCTCTTTGATTCATATCAAGATCTCTCAGACGAGGCCAGGGTAAGATGAGGCAATATGTTGTCTATCATGACCCTGATAAATAAGATATATACGCTTATGGTATTTTTATTTTTCTCCATTTAAAAAGCCTTCTGAGCTCATGAGAGACATCCATGGCCAGTTCCTGATCTTTTCAATGAATCAGTTGATCCGGTTCACAAAACTGGTCTTAATGGTTCGTTCACAAATTGATCTGATTGTTGTGTTCTACTCACAGAGTCTGCTCACAGCTGTTTAACAGCCTACTGAAGTGGAGAATTATCAGCGAATAAAGGCTTACATTTCATTTGTTCCTCACACAAAGCTATCATATTGCTTCAGAAGACTTGGAATATAGTACATGATTCATATGGTCCACTTTCATGGAGCTTTTGTGTCTTTTTTTATGCTTGAAAGCTTCAGTCTCAATTCAGTGTAGTTTAATATGCTGCACACAACATATAAGGCTAGCTTTTATGCCTTTTATAGCAATCACACAGTGCCAGTCCTGCCTCATTTGGCACCCTAGGCATTGCCTATGTCACCTTATGTGCTAGACCGGCCCTGCTTTTACATCAACACTTGTGAGAGCACCAACTAAAATGTGTAATATCTGAAAATCTTTTTGGGGTGCATTTCCCAAAAGCATCGTTAACTAAATATGGTCACAAGTCGTTATCAGCATAGTTGAAGGAATTGGTGTTTCCTGAAACCATAGTTCCAATGAACATTCACAAACAGCATTGCAATGTTGTGTGGTTGGAATGACAGTTCTCGACCTGTGTTTGCATGTCATGTGGACTTAATAAATCCCTATCTTGAGCAAAATAAGCAAGCTGACATTCAGTACCATCTATATATTCCATTTCAGATATATACAAATTTAATTTATTAAAATTTAGTTTGTCAAGAGATTTAGAGATTCACAGTTGGCTTGTTTTGTTTGATTAAAACGAACTCTGGTGCGATTGCTCTGTTAGTGTTTCATTTGAATAAGTGTGAACGCTACCATCCAAACCCTGGTGCGCACCAAACAAGCGGACCGAGACCACTGAAAAGCTAGGTCTTTGTCCGCTACCAAACAAACTCTGGTGCGGTTTGTTTGAAGTATGAACGCAACATGGACCAAAGACATGTAAACAAACCAAAAACGGGACATGATGTCACAAGATGCGACCCTAAAAAAGAATGCTCAAGCATACTGTACCTGTTTTTTTCCCCGTCATAGTCACAATGTTGCCCATCAGAGTTTGGTATAGGCATCAGAACCGCTGCAGATATTCATTTGTGTGTGTGACGGAGGGATTCCTGCCGCCTTTACACATTTTATAAGCTCTTCACGAGTTGTCAGCTGGTCAAAATACCATCATGTAGGGTACACACATACAACAAGCGCATTTAGCCCAGCACACAGCATTGTTTTGGATATTCGATAAGTTCCTTCGCTAAATATACAAAATAAAAGCCCACCAATCAGGGGTGGGTTTCCCGTACAACGACATAACTCACTGCTTAACTACCATAGTACGTTGCATCGTTGAAGAAATCAACTAACTACTGACGAACGTTGGTTGATGTCATGCAGGTGGTGGAGTAATAACTGCTTTTAATTAATTATTTTGAGATCGATTTAATGCTAGATTTTTTTTGCTAGAAACGGACACCTGGTTGTGAACATATCCTAGTGTGATTAGGTTCAGTACCTTTATATTCAATGTTAAAATGCCAATGTGAACGCTAAGTGGACCAGGACTAAATGTTTGTTTTTTGGTATTTTAGCGCGGATGTACACCTAGCCGAATTGCACTGTAGGGGGCGAGAGAATGAGTCTTCGAACCTGTATGTATGCCTACTAGTGTTGTCAAAAATATCCGTATTTCGCTTTGTATCGATACTGAAATATCTGAAACGATACAATACTCATTTTCTACAGTATCGATATCAGCTGCGCTCTCCGACCGACAGCGAGTGACACGCACCCGCCTCCTCTCATTCAGTCCGTTTAATAATCTGAACTAGACTTTTGTTAGTATTGGTGGGACCGGTCTGAATTTCGCGCGGGGTTGCACATAACGTTAATTCTACTAATTCCCGCAGATTTCACGCTCGCATCTGAAGCGCACACATACATACCGTAATAAAGCCGCCTCTGACATACAAGTGCACAAATGAGCTCATTTTTCCAGCTTATTAATGGTCAAATACACTCAAAAATGTCTCAATGCCCATCTTGGTGAATTTTAACGTAAACACAGTCGTAACCAGCTCACAGGAACAGTGTTTGGATATGCGTGCGTCAGGTCTTAAAGGGACAGAAGTTATTTATTATTCAAACTACAAAAAGACAAACGATCACTTACGAGCACACACATTCTGAATGCCCTCGGCAGAATTCAAATGAGCCATTTTAATCTAGATTAAAACAATTAATCTATGCTCACCACTAATATATATATATATATATATTTTGTCTCTCTAAACCCCTCCTTTCCATGAGCCTACTCTGCCCTGATTGGTCAGATGGCCCAGTCTGTTGTGATTTATATTTATATATATATATATAGTTTTTATTAAAATGGCAAATAATTTTTGATTTGATTTTTTTTTTGTATATATATATATATATATATATATTACTATTTAAGTTCAGTTCATTTTTATATTTCAGTTTTAGTTTATTTGTATTTATTCATTCATTTATTTATGTATTTCCAATTTTCATGCTTCAACTTATTTTTCAACATATTTCAGTTAGTTGTCAAGGCAAATTTCTGACATTTCGATGCCATCGTTCGCATCACTGTTTATCAAGCCTCTGGAGCTGAAATTCAGATATGGTAATAACCGTTTAATTTCCGAGATGTGCTGTAAGCAGTACACCAATCACAACAGACTGGGCTATCTGACCAATCAGAGCAGAGTAGGCTCATGGAAAGGAGGGGTTTAGAGAGACTGAAACTTCAAACAAACGTTTTCATGACTCTTTAATAAATGAGGTGATGTGTAATGTATATTATGAGGAAATTCTTGTGTTTTTCAACCTTGGATGCATGTAAATCTACTGTAGACCTCCAAAATAACATTAGGAACCTTTTAAACAGCATAAAAGGGGCACTTTAAAAGATAATATTTTCCATGTGCTCTCCTTCAACAGAGATGTAGAATGACATCTTCCTGAAATGTTAGCCTATGTGACGATGTGTTAACATTGATACGGTGGCAAAGTGAGCAGATTGTTTGTTGTTGCACTTTTACGATGTGATTGCTTAGCACCTTGTGCCAGAATTATCCATGAAGCAATACATTGTGAAAAATAGACTATTAACGTCACTTTGATGGGTAAGGGAATTAAAAGCTTAGTTCACTTATGCGAAACAGATCGCCTCTTATAGGGCTAATAGAGCCGTTAGCACCATTAGCACCGTAGCACGGTGCCTGAGTATAGCATAGTGATATTTGATTAGATGCTTGTATTAGTAAAGGATTGCAATTATTATACACAGAATCATTTTACACCAAGCACAGATCTGAAGTGACATCTCTTCATTTTTCTCCGAACCTCGCCGGCCTTTCCCTGCGGTGCGACGTTTGAGTGGCTTTACTCCATCAACCCCTAAAGCTAGTTTGGAGAGATGTGTGTGCCAGTGCTTGACTGTTGTGTTTTTACTTAACGGCTGCAAAGTCAAGCAGGGATTCTGGCTTGGCTCTCACACGTGCAGATGACTGCACGGAGGCATGCCCTTCACCGTTAGACCCTCATGGTTTTTTCCTTTTATGAATTTCTTATGTTGTTTTCTTAAACAATGAAAGGAGAGGGCTTAGACAAAACACTTCTGAAGCGAGAACTACACCATTTCAGTAATCAGTCCCTGTAGTCCCTGGATCAAAGACTCATCTGGGCGGCTCCGCTCACATGCCGAAGCCGGACTCGACGAGGTCAGGGAGGTCACATTATTCTGACATCTACAACTTCCACCTCATAACAAACACGCAAAGCATGAAGTCGCGGTCAGTTGCCTTTAGCTCTTGTTCATGTAGTGCAGTAGTTCGGTGAGACCTGCGGGAGAAGGACGTCATTAATCTTCATTCTGCACCTTTCAGTTCATATTAAGCAACACAATACCAATGGGACTGTTTGAAAGAATGCCTGAATTATTGCTATGAAGCATCTGTCCCCGTGGCATTAACTAATATAGACTGCACATTACTCGCTTTAAAAGTCATTTTTAACACCGCGGCTAATGAATGTTAGCCTGAGCGCTGAGGTAAACATTAAATGTGACAAATGAAGAATGTGAAAATGGAAAGAACAACAACAAAAGAATGATGAGGTAATCATAAGCATACACAGAGTGCCTCAACATTTAAGTAACTTTTATTTATTTATTTTTTGCTCATATAGAACATTTGTCCAACTATGGACCTGTAGATTTAAAGGGACATTCCAAGGGATATTCACCTAAAATAAATGTCATTATTTTCTCACTCTCAGGTCAGCTTATTTTCACATTTCAGAAATTGTGTGGTGATATTTATATTTATGCATTTGGCAGACACTTTTATCCAAAGCAACTTGCATTGCATTCAAGGTACACATTTTGTCAGTTCTTGCTTTCCCTGGGAATCGAAACCATGACCATTTGTTCTGCTATGAGGGTAATTTCATAGATAGCATTTTATCTATTAATGCACACAATATTTTCTAAATTGCTGACCATTATGAACAAAATTAATTACTAATGATTTTCATATTTTACTATTGGATTTTCATTGAAACGTCCACCATTGTTCTTGTACCTAAGCAGTCAAAAACCACCTGCTTAAACGACTGGCGTCCTGTTGCTCTGACCCCCATCATCAGTAAATGCTTTGAGAGACTAGTCAGAAACCACATCTGCTCTGTTCTCCCCCCCTCACTGAACCCACTGCAGTTTGCATACTGCACAAACCGCTCCACTGATGATGCCATTTCATCCACTATACACACTGCTCTCTCCCACCTGGAAAAGAGGAACACATATGTGAGAATGCTGTTTGTAGACTACAGCTCAGCATTCAACACCATTGTGCCCTCCATACTTGACGGGAAACTCCGGGCTCTAGGCTTAAACAGCTTGTTATGCAGCTGGATCCTGGACTTCCTGTCAAACAGACGCCAGTTGGTCAGAATGGGCAGTAACATAGCATCATCACTGACTCTCAACACTGGAGCCCCTCAGGGCTGTGTTCTCAGCCCACTCCTGTACTCCTTGTACACACATGACTGTGTGGCAACCCACAGCTCCAATACCATCATCAAGTTTGCTGACGATACGACGGTGGCTGCTCTCACTGCTCCCATCAGGCAGACGGTACCGCAGCATCAGAACACGCACCAGCCGACTCCAGAACAGCTTCTTCCCACAAGCAATCAGACTACTTAACTCCTGATCCATCAGTTCATAACACACACTGGACAGAATATCACTCAGCACAACCCACTGTAGATACACACACATTATATACACATTTATTTATCATACAGCATCTATTGCACTTTGGATTTCAATTTGTGAATAATATTGTATACTATACATTGTATATTATTATTATTATAGCATAATGTATATTGTTTAGTGTATGTTTAGTGTATATTGTTTAAAGTATATGTATATTGTAAGTATGTGTATATTGTTTAAAGCTGTGAGAACTACTCACATTGTGTAAATTATTTATTGTTTATTGTAGTGTATACTGTGCTGTCAGTAATTGTGTGCGCATCAGATGTGTAATCTGTTGTTGCTTAAATGTTGTACATGTCATGTCATGACTACTATGTTGCTCGGACTGCACCTAAGAATTTCACCTACTGTTGCACTTGTGCATATGGTAGAGTGACAATAAAGTGATTTGATTTGATTGATTGATTGAATTTTCATGTTTCATATTTCGTGTCAAACAAGCTCTTTACTACTATTTTACTACTAAATATTGTAAACTTTTAGGAAAAAAATATTGATGGTCGTAATTTGTGTAAAAGTCATTTAAATGTATTTTAACACAGTATGCATTTCACTCTTGTTTGAATATAATATTGAAAATATTTTTCGTTTAAAGGGGTGATGAACTGAGAAATCAACTTTCATTGAGCCTTTGATATATAAAAGTTCATTGTGATATAAGAATATCTTGTACGTTTCGGAGCTGAAAACTTCCTTGTTAGTCAAAGAAAAGCTTTTATTGACTCTAGGCCCAGAAAACGCTCGATCTCAGAATACGTCGACCAATGACGTCATCGAATGCTGAAGTGCCGCCTCAAGCCCGCCCACTGACTCGTGGAGCTAAACGGATCACGCTACCGTGCAATAAACATGCCGGGTCCAGCTCACGTGCGCAAGACATTACGCATTTGTTAGCTTCATTTCAAGTAAATTGTAAACAAGACACAGGTCGAGACTGGATTTGCAGACATATTGAGATTAAAACACAATGATGTGCCTTCTATACTGGATCCAACAGGAATGGTGCAACACACTTATCAAGTCAAGTCAAGTCAACTTTATTTATATAGCGCTTTTAACAATGTAGATTGTTTCAAAGCAGCTTTACAGTGTTAAACAGATCAATAATTAGATCAGTAATTTAGTTTATATGGTTAATTTAGTTTATTAATTAGATTTATTGCGATGTTTAGTTGAAAAATTTTGTGTACTTATGTGAGTAAAACATGTTTTTTTATGTGATAGTACTGCATTGTTACAGATCATGTTGATTATGTGTACATGTCTAACTGAACATACCTTAGCACACTGTCAGGCTGGAGAATCCTTTATTTGAGGTGTTATTGGTTCATTCGTGATCAGACTCTGAGTAACATTATGGGCCAGGGCTCGCAAAGCCCAACGTCCCGGGGCTATGTGTTTTTCAGACGGGCTATCAAAACGTAAGCCCGGCCTATCTTAAATAGTGAAATAACATTCCTTTCTTGCGTGCGCATGTGTGTGTGTGCGTGTGTGTGTGTGTGTGTGTATGGTTCACGGTTATATCCACTGATCGGGCCAGCCAAGTAAAAAAAATAACATTCCATTCAATCGCGGATGGATGAGAGATGAATCATTGTGTTTGTTTGATAAAGACATTTTGCGAGTCCTATGAGCGTTCCCCAGATGCTTTTAAAACAATTCCCACATGTACTGAGGGGAGCTGAAGCTCATTTAATATGCAATTCTTATCCAATCCTAGCCGTGGGCGTTTACTTCCAAGTCTTCAGTGCGGCACGCCCATAGAAACCAAGCGTTTCTTCAGAGAGCCTCAAAACCAGGGTAGAAAATAGCCTATTACTTATTCATTATGATGTTTTTGAATGTAAAAACCACACAAACGTCATAAGTTGACCTCAGACAACAGTATACATTTTTATTTAAAAAGTCACTTCATGACCCCTTTAAGAAATGTCCGGTCTGGAAAATGAAAAATTGCAAAAAATTGTTTTCAAAATCATAATAATGTGACTCATATAAATCAAGTATAAAAAGTAACCATAGATTAAGAAACACCCCTATGTGTTTTTTGTTTTTTTGAATCAATATTTTCTAGTTTGCATATTCTCCTTTGTTCTGTCATTACAGTCAACATTGTTTTTTAAGGATTATTAGTTTCACAGCCGCTAAATTTTGCACGTCACAGGTTCGGGAAAGATGAAGCGATACGTGAGTCATTACATGCATAAATAATTCTGCCGTCTGCTTTTCCCAGTATACCTGCCTCTCTAAAACATATTCGCCAGAATTGTTAAGCAGTTTTCCTCAGAAACACAATCTTTTCGTAATCGTTTCATAAATCCTTCATGGCATCTCACACAGAGACTCCGATCGGGCGAGCGAACGAGACGACTGCTGTATGGCGTTAGTCATGGTTATGAAATTTGTTCTCAGGCAGTGAAAACTGGTTACACCAAAGCAGAGAGTTACTCAAGGCAGTGGGGCAGAAATATAATTTAAAAGTCAATTTGTCTGTTTATATTTCCTTTCCTACGCTTGTTCGTCTCCATTATTTTGGAGGAGCCGGGAAATAACAGCAGTGCGAGTGTGGCTAATCCACGTCAGAATTTATTAAGGCCTGTCTGTTTCAGCTCACTCAAGGCTAGTGTGACACAGAATGAGTCTTTAGACTCTCGCTTCAGCTCAAGAACACTTTCCCGAAAATTGGTTTCAAACCCTTGCACACTGGTTGGGCTCATTAACTTCCATTGCTGTCATTGTTCTTCTCTTATAGCTTTTATGATTGCTCATGTGTTCATGTCATACATGCTTTAAGGGAACATGTCAGCCATTATTAGCACCTTTTTTTCCCCCATACAATACAACAAAAGTAAAAATAATAATAAAAAAAAAATAATATACACCGATCAAGCATAACATCCCAATATTGTGTTGGTCCCCCTTTTGCTGCCAAAACAGCCCAGACTCGTTGAGGCATGGACTCCACTAGACCCCTGAAGGTCTGCAACAATGCTTAGGTAGGTGGTATGTGTCAAAGTAACATCCACATGGATGGCAGGACACAAGGTTTCCCAGAACATTGCCCAAAGCATCACACTGCCTCTGCCAGCTTGTCTTCTTCCCATAGTGCATCCTGGTGCCATGTGTTCCCCAGGTAAGCGACAAGAGGACTGGTCTGAAGCTATGCAGCCCCATACGCAATAAACTGCGATGCACTTTGTATTCTGACACCTTTCTATCAGAACCAGCCTTAACTTCTTGAGCAATTTGAGCTACCATAGCTCATCTTTTTGACCACACGGACCAGCCTTCGCTCCCCACGTGCATCATTGAGCCGTGGCTACCCATGACCCTGTAGCCATCTCAATTTGGGCCTTGTCAAACTCGCTTAAATCCTTACGCTTTCCCATTTTTCCTGTTTCTAATACATCAACTTTGAGGACAAAATGTTTACTCTGCCTAATATATCCCACCCACCAACAGGTGCCACGATGAAGAGATAATCAGTGTTATTCACTTCACCTGTCAGTGGCTGATCCGTGTATGTCTGTGCACCATATTCCAGTTTGTCTAAAGCCATTTGATAGCATTGTGGAGGAAACAGAGCGAAATGTAAAGGAATATTTTTAGGAATAAAAAGCAAATTTTCTCTCATGCAGTTAGGTTCGTGAATAGACCTTTCACTCTTCAAGAAGAACAAAAAATTACCAAAATAGTAGTCTTAACTATTGAATTGGTGTGAGATGGTGGTCCAGTGGGTTAAACCATGGAACTGATATGCAGAAGGTTGCTGGTTCGATCCCAGCGGTCACCACCAGTGTGTCCTTGAGCAAGGCACTTTACTCTATGTTGCTCCAGGGGTATTGTCCCTGTACGAAGGGCACTGTAAGTCGCTTTGGATAAAAGCATCTGCCAAATGCATAAATGTAAATGTAATTTTAGGCTGTTCCTCATACAAAGCTATTGTATGTCTTTTGAAAACTTGAAATACAGTGCACAATTTACTTTTCTGGTGCTTTTAAGTAATTTTTGCTACTATGATTCATCAATTGCTTCTCAGAAAACATAATGAATAGGTTTGGAGTGATGTGAGGGTAAATAAAGACAACATTTTAATTATGGATGAATTATCCCTATAATGATGAGTTTGTGTTGTAGTTATAGTGGTTGTGTGTGAGAGCAGACAGGCAAGCGTGAGATGGAGGTAAACAATGACTCAGTCAATAAAGCACAAGTTCCATAGACAAGACCAGCACAGTTTGAATAGGCATTTTTTTGAAGTGCATCCGCTACCATGAGCGCTTGGCCGGGTCCGTCTGGGCCTTGATGTAAATGTCAAGATAATTACTGCAGAAGCCGAAACAATGACCTGTGCAGAGAGAGAGAGCAACGGTCTTGAGGAAATGCGCCATTTACCGCCTCCTTCTGTTTCTTTGATGTCTCCTCTTATCTCTCATCCTCTTAAGTTCATGTCAGCTGACTAAAGAGGGAGACGTGTATCTTTTTAGACAGCTAGTCAGCCAAAACTGTGCATTTTGCCTGCAAGGTCTTTCAATATCTGCTTTTAAAATAAGAAATGACTTGGCTTGTTTTTGTTATGTGGTACTTTACATGCTTGTGCTGTTGTATAGAGAAATATTTCTATAAAAGTGTATGACAGGCTTTGAAAAATATGCTGCGGCCAGTCTGAGGCAGTGTATTGATTACTGTCTTGATTACTTACAGCACATACTGGTGAAAAAAAATGAACAGGATGGAAAACAAAGAGCTAAAGTAAAAGCTGACCATTAGCTTACATAAGGGTGTCAACTATTTAATCATCTTTTACATTTTCATTGATTTCTGTAATGGAAACAGCACGGAATGTTTTAGAGTGAGACAAATCAGGTCAAACAAAACATCACATAATTAATATAAGCTAATACTTACTGTTGCTGTGCTGTGCTGCCCGTTATGTTGCTGTTATGTCCAGTGCTCGAAAAAAAAAAAAAGTGTTGGTACTCCCTCAGGTGTGTACAGGTCCACTTCGGGCACTGTAATTATAGACCTAGTCTCACATAGCCAGACCCACAGATATGTATACGTATGCCATATTCGACCGCTCCATACATGTCGGCACCCGCCATCTTGTAAATGTCAACGTGCCATCACTTACAGTAAGAATCAATGATGCCACAATATTGCACAGCTTCTGGTCGTGAAACCTTAGAGATTTACATTCCTGAAGAAATGGGATAACCTTTCACAGGTGAGAATGTGTTGGTTTGTGTTTTTATATGCATTAACGGGTTTTTAAACTATGGTAACTTTTTAATGCCGTGTTAGCAAAGAACTTTTTCTTGTTATATTGTAGAAGGGTGGAGTTTGGACAACCAGGTAGTGGGGGTTAATAATTTGGCAGGGAGTTCAAATTCGGCACAACACCGGCTTTGACCGTTCCATTATGGAGGATGGCTTACGTATTGCAGCCCATAGAAACAGCCGAACATGAGGCATATATGTTTTATATATCTATGGCCAGACCTTCAGACTGACAGCAGAAGGGCTGGACTCAATAGCAGCTTTCATTGGCCAAGGACCACCTAAGAGGACGTCTGACTATGGAGCATGGAAAGTAACCAATCACAGTTTGTTTAGTTCAGAGTAATAATGTAACATTGATGTCCCCACAATAACAGACCATTATTCATTGAAGAATGTTGTGCAAGTTTACTGCAAAAATGATGCTATGAACTTAACATACTTAGTTCAGTTCAGTTGATCCAAATTAACGCTCATTGTCACAGTTGTAAACTAGAGTGGGGATCGGGCCGCATATTTCTGTCCGAGCCCGGCCCGCTTTGATTTATATGCTGCCCATCATAAATCACGCACAAGACAGACAGGGGTCGGAGGAGAAGACCGGAAAATGTGACATAATGGACAATATTCGTCCGTATTTGCAATACACGAGCCGCGGTTCAGCTGCGCGAGAAAAATGCAGCCAGTGTGTGAAAGCACGACGGGCGCGCGCGGCTCCCGCTGCACATTTCGCGGAGGAAAGCTTCCACAATCTTCGCAAGTTCAATGAAGGATTCTTAGAACGGCTTGTCCTGAAAGATGGATTTAAAAACAGGAGCTGTTTACGGCCACAACCTGTAAGTATGATTTATTTTTCGTCGATGTGTTTTCCTGTAATAGTTTGTATTGTTAATTGTACGTTGTAGCAAGGAAGTAAACAGATGACAACACTCATTTGGCTCTGCAAACCAGTTTGTTAAATGCTCATTCATACTTAACGTTATCCGACAAACACCTAACATTATAAACTTTTTAAAATCTCAACAACGAACTTGGCCTTAGTGTAAATTATTCTTTGATTAGAGCTTTTATGTATTGTTTATCTACAGGCATGCTAAACATGGTTCTGTGTTTGATTTGGATACTATAGTAAAGCCAATGTTTAGTGTTCGTTCTTGCGACAGATATTTGGCAAATCGTTCTAAAAATACAAAAGTAACGGTGCCATTCAGTAGCGATCACTATAGATCCGCAGTCTTTACTCTTGAGGCCTGAACAGGTTCTGCTCGATCATCTTCACTAAAATTGTCTGGGTCTGATTCGGGCTCAAATTGGTATGGTTTTATTGACGCCATTGTACTACCCAAAACACAGGCTACCGGTAAAGGTAAGGGGCGTGACGTTTCCGACAAACGTGCACTAGGCGGTTAGCGAATCACAACACACTGGTCCAGCTAACCAATCTGAGCCCATTGCGTATTTTTGAGGGACTGGCTTCATACAACCATCAGAACCATCAGACCGTTTTTACAAGGAGGGACAGAGCAGTGTAGAATAAAGGAAAAATATATGAAAAATAATACAAAAAAAAAATTTAAAACGAAGCATGAACACATGTTACAGTGCACCCCACAAACACAATCAAGCCTTCGAAAGAATGTGTTTTACCACCCCTTTAACGTAACAAAAATGCAGCTTATTGAAATGAAAATCACTCTTACCATTTTTTCTCGAAAACTGAATGTCTACTAAACTGCAACATGGGATTATTTACATTATTTACATAATCCATCCATCAAAGTTTAGACTAATCCAGGTTTTTATGCGGAAAAAGGATTGCATCAACTGTGGATGGCTTCAAGGCTGTCCTCTGCTCGATGGTCCTGCCAGCAGCACTGAAGTTGCGCTGCCAGCCACATGTAGCCTAATATGCAATATACACGCACGTGTTGAGCATTGTCAAAGCTACATAAACAAATGTCCGCACACAGGAAGCTGGATGTTAGGGTAATATTTAAAATGTATTTTAATAACAAAAACAAACCTTTGCATCAAGTTAAACAGTCCCAATGGCTACCTACATAATAAGCTGTTTTAAATTTCAAATGTTCAAAGCCTTATCGCGCTGACGTTACAGAGCCCGACCCGAACCCGAACATCATTTCTAAATATCTGTCCGAACCCAGCCCGGCCCCTCGGTTACCGACATGACCCATCGGGCTCGGGTCGGGTATCCATCCTCTATTGTAAACACAACGGCTTTCTTCTTCAGTGTGGGGTTTGGCATCACAACAGCTTTGTTTCCAGTTGGACCGTTAAAGAACGCAACACATCTTTCAGTCTCCCTGAAATCTAGGAGAATTCAATCAGATGTCATCAGACGACGACTTTAAAACTCAGAAGTGTCCCATTTTGTGTGCAAAATACATTAGATGTTCTGTGGGTGTGACGCCTGAGGTTGAGACTATTATAGACCTGGCTTTTGTTAGATAAAACAGGGGTTCCCTTTCAGTCGGTCACGTTTGACGTACGTCGGATGAGACCGACTGAAAGGGAACGTCTCGGAACGTAACCGAGACGTTATTTATTTATTTATGAAAATATTTTCAAGGAAAAAAATATCAATTTATTCTGTAAAATACTGCAGTAATGCCTGCTGAAAATTCAGCTTTGCCATCGCAGGAATACATTTTTTAAGATATCAAAGTACAAAACAGTTATTTTAAATTGTACTAATATTTCACAATATTACTGTATTTTTGGTCAAATAAATGCAGCCTTGGTGTGCATGAGACTTCTTTCAAAATGTAAAAAAAAATCTTACAGACCTCACATTCTTGTATAATTTTATTAAAGGAGGCTCTGGCATCAAAACATTTAAAAACCCCTCAGGTAAAAATATAGTAATATAGTAATGAATACTAGGATGGAAAGTGATATTGAGGACACAAAAGTTAATTAATTCCCAATTAAAACAGTATATCCAAAGAAATGCTATGTTTGAAATAATTGGATTACAGAAAGGATTAAATGAATAACCATATAAATCGGTTTCATGGCAGCAGCTTGATGACATTGGCTGAAACCAAACCACTGACAGGATTCACCCCCAATTTCTTACATTCCTAACTAATATAACTTCTTTCTTTGTAAAAATTGTGAATTGAATATTTTTTCTGTTATACTAATATGTACAAGTATATGGAATGACTGTATAGTAGGAATGACCCATGTGGATATATGATGTGCATTCTTATAGACAGCTTGCAGGGTGCTTTTTTTTAGCCATTATTGTCATAGAATATTTTTCCCTGCTGTCATTAACATTTTCGTCTTTAGTTTGCTTCATTTAGTGTTTGTACCAAAGTCAGAATGGCCTGAGAAAACATGGGCGCGCATCAGAGAGAGAAGCCCTGGACCCGGTCAGAGGTATTAGTGACGCATTTGATCATGCATGGCGGACTTTCTCCTCGGGCTGTTCTGGCCTCTCTGACGGCAGCTTGGCAGGAGCCGCTCTTGGATACGAGCTGCTTGCCTTCCTATCTCCAGCAGCGAAAGTAAGGCCTAGTGCAAAATCTGGCCAAAAATCACTCACTTACACACATAAAGGAATCTTGCCATTTTATGTCTAACAGGTTTTTCATCTCGTTGCCAAAGCTTTGTGATTAGCAGAATTAGCTGTAGGAATCTGATAATTCAGGTGAGATTTGAAGAGGGATGGATGATGGGTTTGTGCTCCAGTAAGGGAGAAATTCCACTTTTCGCACAGTTTTTGGAGCTTGTAGTCTCACTTTTGACATGTGGCACAAAGTCTGGTGTACACTCTTATTCTTGGTGTGGATGATTGCCTCTAGAAAAGAAAGATTTGACATGATATATCAAGACACCGTCTCGGTTACGTATGTAACCCTCGTTCCCTGAGGAGGGAACGGAGACGTACGTTAGTGACTAACGAATGGGGGGTTTCGCTTAGAAGCCTATCATCTTCGAGAATTCAACAGCGCCCAATGGCAGTGCCAATGCCATGGGCATGCGGAATTTGCATGCGTAACTCCGCCCCACCCTGTGGGTATATAAGGAAGTACGCTGGCAACATCGCATTATGTTACTGCTGCAGGAGCCAAGACTGAACTCCGCATACCAGCAACACAGCTGACGTGGCAAAGGAAACGTACGTCTCCGTTCCCTCCTCAGGGAACGAGGGTTACATACGTAACCGAGACGTTCCCTTTCGTTCAGTCACTACGACGTACGTTAGTGACTAACGAATGGGGGTTCCAATACAACAACGCCACTCAGCTGTCATCCAGTGCCCTGCGTAAGTGTGAGTACCCTGTCGTAAGACTAGTACGGACGAAGGACTCCCACTTATCACAGGATTACCAAGGTACACTGGGAAGCATATCCCAGTGAGGGAATGCCAAGATGCCTACCCGTAGGGAGGACTTAAGAATACACATATGACCCGCTAAGGGCTGCATATGGAAGATCTCTAGGGTACCAGCCAGAGGGTGGATTTTTAACCCTAGGGGTGGCAGGGACTTGCCAAGGGAAAGACACCTGCTCACTGAGGAGGCTTACGGTGGAAATACTCGTGTGGGGGTCGCCGGAGGGGGACCATGCACACGGAGCACCTGGCCGGACATGAGGGTCTGGGCTCGAAAGGGCAGACTGAACTGATGTCGGCGTAAGCAGTGCTGGAGGAGCTCAGGGCTCTCGGGGAGCTCACCTGAGGGAAAATATCGCACGTATCCAGTCCGTGGAGTGGAATGGCGAGCAAGCGAAGACACCTGAGCCTGGCCCATACCGGCCACCCGCAGGGGCGAGTACATAGACGGACACTGGCTCCACTCGGAGATTGTAAAATCTGGCGAATGTGTTTGGTGTCGCCCAGCCTGCAGCTCTGCAGATGTCTGTTAGCGAGGCGCCATGCGCTAAGCCCAAGAGGAGGCCACACTCCAGGTGGAGTGTGTCCTGACCCCAAGGGGACATGGTCGACCTTGCTGCTGGTAAGCCAAAACAATGGTGTCCACTATCCAGTGAGACAACCTCTGCTTTGAGAGAGCACTTCCCTTCCGCTCTCCACCATAACAGACAAAGAGCTGGTCTGAGGTCCTGAAACATCGCGTACTGTCTACATAAGCGCGGAGAGCGCGTACTGGACAGAGCAATGCCAAGGCTGGGTCTGCCTCCTCCAAGGCAGCGCTTGCAGGTTCACCAGCTTCTTGGAACGGAGTGGTGGGAACCTTGGGCACATATCCGGGCCGGGGTCTCAGGATCACGTGAGAGTTAGCCGGCCCGAACTCAAGGCACGCTTCGTCAACCGAAAATGCTTGCAGGTCCCCGACCCTCTTAAGAGAGGCCAATGCGGTCAGCAGAGCCGTCTTTATAGACAAGAACTTAATCTCAACTGACCGCAAAGGCTCAAGGGAGGCCTCTACAGAGCACTTAAGACTACTGAGAGGTCCCAAGAGGGAACGAGAGGAGAGCGAGGATGATTCAGTCTCCTCGCCCCCCTCAGGAACCTGATGATCAGGTCGTGCTGACTTACCTTTTTGTCTCCCAGGAGATCGTGGTAGGCAGATATTGCGGCCACATACACTTTAAGGGTGGAAGGAGACAGCCTTCTTTCCACCCCCTCCTGGAGAAACGATAGCACGGACCCAATCGGGCATTTCCAGGGGTCTTCCTGGCGGGAAGAGCACCATGTGACGAAGAGGTTCCACTTCAACGCATAGAGGTGTCGTGTAGACTCTGCTCTAGCGGAAGTGATGGTAGCGACCACCGCAGGTGGAAGGCTACTCAAACCTGCCGCGTCCCGTCCAGAAGCCACACGTGGAGCTTCCAGAACACTGGACGCGGGTGCCAAAGGGTGCCCCGTCTCTGAGTGAGAAGGTCTTGACTCAGAGGAATAGGCCAGGGAGGGGCTGTCGCAAGGAGTAGCAGTTCTGAGAACCAGGCCTGGCCGTGCCAACGGGGCGACCAACATGACCTGCTCCTTGTCCTCCCTGATCTTGCACAGTACCTGTGCGAGAAGGCTCACTGGGGGAACGCATACTTGCGTAGCCCCGACGGCCAGCTGTGCGCCAGTGCATCCGTGCTGACCATAGGTCAGGGAATAATACAGGGAGCAATGAGAAGAGTCCTGGGAGGCAACAGGTCTACCTGTGCGTCGCCGAACCGTTCCCATATCAGCTAGACCGTCTGGGGATGGAGTCTCCATTCTCCAGGAAGTGGCTGAAGCCGTGAGCTCGTCGGCTGCACGGTTCAGGACTCCCGGGATGTGGACAGCATGAAGGGACCTCAGATGCTTCTGACTCCATAAAACGAGATGGCGGGCGAGTTGAGACATACGGCGGGAGCGTAGACCGCCCTGGTGGTTGATGTACGCTACTACGGCCGTGTTGTCTGTCCTGACTAGCACATGTTGACCCTTCAGCAACGCTCGGAAGCGGTGCAGGGCGAGCCGTACTGCCAGTAACTCGAGGCAATTGACATGCAGAAGGCGCTGGGGTCCTGTCCAGGAGCCCGCGGCTGCTTGTCCATTGCACATGGCACCCCAGCCCGTGGATGATGCATCTGTTGATACAACAAGATGCCTGGAAACTCGTTCTAAGGACACACCGGTCCGTAGAAACTTGAGGTTCGACCACGGGGTGAGAGTCTGTAAGCAGGCCCGAGTCACTTGTACCCGGAGCGTGCCAGACCGCCATGCCCATCTCGGGACTCGATCGCGTAGCCAGTGCTGAAGCGGTCTCATATGTAGCAATCCGAGCGGCGTCACCGCGGCTGCAGATGCCATATGCCCCAGGAGCCTCTGAAATAGCTTCAGTGGGACCGCATTCTCGCCCTCGATTTGACAAAGGCCAGTCAGCAGAGACTGTGTGCGCGCTCGCTGGTAAGCAGCACGCACCTGCGACCGAGTTGGAAACCACACTGAGAAAGGAGATCCTCTGCACGGGGCAGAGTCGCTCTTCTCCCAGTCGACCCGAAGGCCCAGACGGGCTAAGTGCTGGAGCACTTGGACTCTGTGTCCGCAGACCTGCTTCGAGAGTGACCCAGTATGAGCCAGTCATCGAAGTAGTTCAGGATGCGAACCCCGTGCTGCCGAGTGGCGCAAGGGCTGCCTCGAAGACTACGTAGAGTCACGAGGGGACAGAGCTGCCCGAATGGGGGGACTGCGTACTGAATGTCCGCCACTCGAAGCAAACCGTAGGAACGGTCCGCGTCGAGGAAGGAGACATGAAGTAAGCGTCCTTCAGGTCGATCGCTGCAACCAATCTACCGGACGAACGTGTCCAAAGAGGCGTTCGCTACCGACATCCTGAACGGAAGCTTTAGAAGGATCGGTTCAAGACGGGCAGATCCAGGATTGGCCATAACCCACCGGTTTCCTAGGGTACAATGAAGCAAGGGCTGAGAAGCCGGACTTCACTTCGGCTGGAGGGACAGGCTCGATCGCACCCTTCGCCAGTAGGGTGACAACCTCCGCACGCATGACAGGGGATAGGCCCCATCATAGCGGGCGGCCTCCCCAGAGCGGGGAGGAACCTGCGCGAACTGAATCGCGTAGCCGCGCCTGATGGTCTTCGTGACCCAGCGGAACAGTCCCGGAAGCTGAAGCCAGACTCCCAGGAACTGCACCAGCGGGGTCATTCGGACCACAGACGTACCCAGGGTGGGGCAGCGAGGCAGCGTTACCGGCCCGGACATGGGAGGCTGTTGGGCGTCCCGGTGCGGGGGCACGGTTAACTGCTGCGTCCTGACAGAGGAGACCAGGGAAGGACGCACGTTCCACTGGGGTCTGCTCTGAGAGGAGGCTGGCGAGAGAGAGGGACGAGAGTGGCGCGGCCCGGAGGCGGCACACACTGCCATCACCGGTCTCTGGGTCCTCAGAGACAGGAACATGAGTTCTTTCCAAGCGCTGCTAGCCCGGGGGCCAGCAGCGGAAGGATTTTCCCCCGGCCCTCCACCGGGGGAAGGAGAGGCCCTGCAACCATCCCCTGGAAAGAACTGGAACCCATCTCTGAGTTGTCCACCTCCAGCCTGGCGTTTCAGCCAGGCTGAGGAGCGGACTGGGCGACATCCTGCAACCACCTCCACGGCGCGGCCCGGAGAAGGCTGCTGCTGGGGCCGGACGGGAGGAGGGAGGGCGCCCTCGGCGGCGAGCGGACTGAGGCGACTGGGCCGGCGGCTGGTGCAGCAGCCAGCCGCCGGGGCAGTACGTGTTACAGCCTCAGTCTGCTCTGGGGCGGCCAAGAACTGTTGGGCGCAGTTCTCGGCCGCGCCGCCGAAGAGGCCAGCCTGGGATATGGGCGAGTTGAGGAGGCGGGCTCAGTCAACCCCCCCATATCACCAGGTAAGGCCAGGAAATTCTCCCGGACCACAGCTGTGGACATCGCCCGACCGAGGGAGCGTGTGGCCACCTTCACCACCCAGAGGGCGGGATCAGTGGCGGCACGCAGCTCAACAAAGAGCCCTGGGTCAGCTCCACCCTTGTGCATGTGCAAAGGGGCGGCGGCCTACCCCATAGCACTGCAGGACCACGCCACCGAAGTAGACGAGCCCACAGGCTTAGGGAGGGTGCTTAGGACAGCCACACCACGTCAAAGCCCTCTGTGGACACCGGAGTGCGCAACAGAGTTGTTTAACAGTGGGGAGGGGGCCCCAGTGTACCCTAGGCCGCGGCCCCATCAAGGGCAGAGAAGGCGGAGGAGGCCACCAAACGGTCACGGGAAGCACGGGGACTTCCAGGACCGCGTGATCTCCTCATGCACCTCGGGAGCGAAAGGCATTGGGGGCGGGGCCCAACAGCTGTCGGGTGCCGCCCACAAAAACCGATCGCGCAACCACGAGCACTCGCGACTGGGCGGAGTTCCACACCAGCGCAAGGCTCGCGGCTGCCCGAGATAACATGGCTATCAACTCTAGGTCAGATCAGGCAGTGCTGACACACCCGGAGGCGGAGCACAACCTAATCGTCATCCCCAAAGGATCTAGCCCACCTTGGGATGCGGCGATCGACATCTCGCCGCTATCTGGAGCGTGAACGAAACGAACGAGGCGTCAGAGACGGGCCGCTGTTTCAGTTCAGCACTCGCGGGAAGCGATGTGCGAGAGGGGGGCGTGGCCCGAGGAATGATCGTCGGGGTTCTTAAACCACGCACCGCCCTCAGGTCACCCTGGCCACCAGCCAAAGTACCACCTCTCTCAGAGACGGTAGATTGGGGTGTGGCAGAGGGGACTCTCTCTCCTTGCGGAGATCACTGAGTCTCGACCGCGACATCGTGATGGTCACGTTCCCGCAGTGGGAACATGACACATCCACAATCACTGCCCGAACGTGCTGAAGCCCAAACACGTCGAGCAGTGAATGTGCCCATAGACAGCAACGGAGATCGATCGCACCCGGAAGTGCACGGGCGAACCGTCTTGAAAAAGACGTGCCACGCGCAAGCTCTTTTTGTGAGAGGAAAGCTCTGCAGAGTGCCGAAGCGCCCAGTAATAACACACACAGCTGTTGCAGATCACTGCACAGATCAGCAGGCAGGCAATGCGAGATCGCTGGAATGCGCCGTCACACCAACACTCTGGAGAACCGCTCGTCTCGAAGACTGAAGAGAGGACTTCAGAATTCAGGCTTGTAGGAGTGAAGAGATGCTCTTGGCTCCAAAGCAGAAACATAATGCGATGTTGCCAGCGTACTTCCTTATATACCCACAGGGTGGGGCGGAGTTACGCATGCAAATTCCGCATGCCCATGGCATTGGCACTGCCATTGGGCGCTGTTGAATTCTCGAAGATGATAGGCTTCTAAGCGAAACCCCCCATTCGTTAGTCACTAACGTACGTCGTAGTGACTGAACGAAAGGGAACAAGTGTAGCTTGCTTTGTGGATCACATGTATATGAAATAGTTGGTGTAGCTGTAGAAAAACAAATTTATATAATGGCGTCCATGATCAATTAAACATCCAAAAGTAACTAATATCGATTATTTTACAGATATAACTCTGAAAAGAAACTGGACTATGTGGTTTATTTTACTTGCTACCAATTGCCTTTTAGTAATAAATGACTTCTATTTTGGTGTTCTTCACACAAAGTTATCGTTTGGAAGAAATAAACAGCCGAATGAGTTTGGATTGGAACAACATGAGGGTGAGTGAACAATGACAGAGTTTTGATTTTTGGGTGAACTATCCCTTCAGATATTGAGAGAGGCTTACCTCAAGATGCTTCTTCAGGTTAGAGGTTGAATCTTTTGAAGCAGATAGAAGTTTGGTTGCTGGCAAACACATCTCGCATTGTACTGATATGTTGCGACCTTTGATGAATTTGTAAGTAAAATGTTCTCTGCATTTCCATGAGGAAAAATGCATTGCGCCCGTGGCTTTCTGAATCCTCCTCCACGTGTGACTTGTGAGCGAGCAGGTTGCTCATCGATAAAACAGAATGTACGCGAGAGGGCATGTGGGAAATATCCTACAACGAATTGTCTCACTGCGTATATTTTTATATTATAAAAATGCCACATACTTCTACAGTATAAATCATTGTATTATATTTTTAATTAGATAATAACATAAAAATGCCATTCCAGCTTCTGTGGCTTTGTTCATGGCGAGAGCCAGGTATACATTCTAAAAAAAAAAGGTTCTATATGGCACCAAAAATGGTTCTTCGTCGTAATCATATGGAACCACTTTTGGTGCTATATAGCACCATATCTTAACATGTTCTGTATATGGTAGCGGTGCTATATAGCACCTTAGTTAGCGGTGCTATATAGCACCTTAGTCAAAGAACCGGTGAATAACCTCTGAAGAATCGCTGAAGAACCACTGAAGCACCAAAATTGGTGCTATATAGCACTTAAAAAGGTTCCCCTATGATTACGAGCCAAGAACCATTTTTAGTGTATTTATTCAAAAATAAAACTTAATAAGATGTTTAAGATTAATTTTGAAGACTAAGGTAAAGGCTTGAAGAGTAATGGCTGATGAAAATCCAGCTTTGCATCATAGAAATACATTTTATTTAAAGTATATTAACATAGAAAACCATTATTTTAATATTTCACAATATTTTATTCAGCAATTTTATTCAGCAAGAATGCATTAAATTGATCATAGTGACAGTAAAGACATGTATAATGTTACAAAAGATTTCTATAAAAAAAAAATAATAATAATAATTTTAATGTTTCTACATATATTAATCAGCACAACTGTTTTCAACATTGATAATATAAATAATTCACAAATAACCAAACCCGACCCCAAACTTCTGCATATATTTTGCATATAGAAGTCTACATTTATTTCTAATTGCATTTAAACAATTAAATAATTTGTATTTTAAAAACTGTATTCTGTTACTCCCAAACTCATGGGTTGTCCGTTGATGTGCCCTTTGAGCACTTCTGTACAATTTCCGAGGCAGTTCTGGTTAGATAGGCTTATCTAGCATGATGATGATCATGCATGATGTCACTGATCATGGGCGGAGCCTGTGTTATGGTGTTATGCCCTGCAGATTTGTGTCAGACTTTGTGGAGCTCAGTGAGCATTTATGGAGAACAAACACACCACAACTGTACATGTTTGGCAGGAGACAAATGAGATTCAGTTGAAATGATTTTTCATTCTTGCATTTTCTGCTTGTGAGTCTCAGTAGCCAGTTCTCAGAGACTTTGAGTGGGAGCGATTCTACGGCTTGTACGCTTCAATCCATCATGGCGGTTTCTGAAACTCTGTATGGTAATTTGCCGTCTAGCATCTGCATAATGCTTGAAGAGTCTTCGCCCCTTCCTCGGCGCCAATGCCACATCTCCATTTTAAACAGATGTTAATGGGAAACGTGGCCGGCACTTTTGTTTACTTGGTTAACTTTGATGTTCTTCACACATCCGCATAATGATCGTGACTTATGCTCAAGCCGAATGCTAACGATGGGGAATGAGAGCAGGAGGATAATGTGAAATGTTACGTTCACAAGCACAAATGGTAACACAGTTTTCATCTCGGTTTACACAGTCAAATGATTTAAAGTGTCAGGAGGTTTTGTGGAGAGTAAACACTAGGTGTCAAGGTGAGAAAAAATCACATAAAAGGCATCGAGGCGAGATGAAAAGGAAGTAGGCAATCATCCAGGAAAGAGCCTTTTTGGTGTTCATTTTACTAAACGCATCTTTTCAAACATCGTTTAAAGTGGATGCTTTTGATGAAGTGTTTTTCTTCCTCTTTCTTTCTCTCATTCCTCATTTAAGGGCTTCATCCTTATTTAATTACCATGTATTTGGAAGGACACAAAAAATATGTAAGATCGACAGACAAAAACATCAGGTAATGAAGTGAGGAGAGACAAAAGGACTCTTTAGGAATGACAAATGTAAGCAAATTATCTCACTACGAACAAGATGCTGATCGTTTAAATCAGGGGTCTCAAACTCATTTTACCTGGGGGCCGCTGGAGGTAGACTCTGGGTCAGGCTGGGCCGCATCAAGTATTACACATAAAAAGTGTTTCAAGTATTCCAAAAAAAAGTAGCACAACAGATCCAATCTTCTCAATCTTTATTATTAACAGTTCTTCAACATGAATGTTTCTTCTGAACATGAACTGTTCCTCTTACTTTGAACTAAATATAGCCTATAGAAATTAAATCATGTAATATGTAATAATGAATGATTTTACTTTTATTTTAAATAATAGACTAATTCACAGCAAGGCCGTAACCAGGTCAAACAGAACAGTGAGCGAAATTCTAGGTCTAATTCTAGTTGGGAAATAATCTTTTTGGGACTATTTGTAAACAATATTTGCATTCATTTGCATCAAATATATTATTAGTCCCAATATTCTTTGCATGAGTGAGTGAATAAATACATAGATCCACAAAAGACTATTGAATTCTCTAGTGGTCTGGTGGTAGAATTTTTGTCAACCGTGTCAAATGTTCCGGGTTCTAATCCGCTCTCATATAGTTTTTCTTCATTAAAATCAAAGATGCTCATCAATGATTATATAATAAGACCATGGACACTTTGCATTTTGTCCGGAAAGAATAGAGTCTCTCTCAGCAACGGCATTAAGCGATAGATTGACGTGCTCGTCTGTGTGTGAAGACTGTGTAGTGTGCACGAGCCAAAAGAGAACGTAAACCCCGCCTACTTTGATTTGATTGGCCATCTCAATCATTTTGACATTGACGAGCGCTGTTAGACCACATTCGTTTCAACTGTCTGATCAGCTTTGTTCGTCCTGTCAATCACGCGGTGTCAACCAATTATACTGCATGAGGGAGGGGCGAGCCAACTCTCTCACACACACACACACAAAGGAGGCAGCAAGCGTGTCAAGCGCGGCACACGCATCGACTCAGCAAAAAGGTGCTTTTCAGAGCAACGCGCGGGCCGCACTTACACTAAACTTTGATGTCAAGAAGGGGGCCACAAAATATCATCCTGTCTTTGTAAGTCCTTATTATTTTAAGTCCTGTAAATTGTGAGGTGGGGCCTCCATGGATCGAACTTGTTTGTTCAGCACATCCCACAGATGCTCGATTGGATTGAGATCTGGGGAATTTGGAGGCCAAGTCAACACCTCAAACTCATTGTTGTGCTCCTCAAACCATTCCTGAACCATTTTTGCTTTGTGGCAGGGCACATTATCCTGCTGAAAGAGGCAACAGCCACCAGAAAATACAGTTTCCATGAAAGGGTGTACATGGTGTGCAACAATTTGTAGGTGGTACGTGTCAAAGTAACATCCACATGAATGGCAGCAGTACCGTCGTAAGGGCTGTGCCAAATTTGCGACCGCATAGGGCCTCGTGCCTCACCAGGGCCTCGCGCAAAAGTAAAGTGACAGCTGACTTGATGATGTAAAGCCAATAGTTAAAGTCCCACCCCCTCCTTCAAATTACTATAATAGTTAAAAGACATAGCTAAAAATGTGTATCGTGATGCTGTATTATTCTGCTTGTTTTATGTATTATGCAGGCTATGTAACTTACAATATTTCTCTGTGCGTGTGGCAGTGATTCATGTGCATGCTTGTCAGTCAGCGGGCATCGCACGTCAGGCTTGTAGAGCTTTATTCAGTCCATTCAAATTCTGATTTTGACTGCCTCTGAAATGGGTCAAACCATATTACCTAAGAAGTTCAAGCAGCCTAAATACGCTAGAAATCCGTGCTCATTCAAGGATGTGCATTTATTGCATGGACGGAAAAAGCATGGACGCCTGCATTTCATCTGACGGTACGCACAAAAGGTTTTTTATTTAACACTATTAAAGTTAAGCATATATAGCCTAACTATTACGCACCGCGGAAAGAGTAAAGTCTACTCTATCTCTACACGTTTTAAACATTTTTAAATCTGAAAACTGCAAAAAGCAACGGAATTGTCAGACATCCATTTAGCGCATGTTCACAGGGGAAAAACAGCGTGGATTCTCTCAACACTGTCTGTTTGTTTTACTGACTGAGAAATCTCTTCAGATGATTCAGTGAGAGAGCAGTCCAAACTAATTCAAGTGGATTCAGGTCGTTTTGCAAGCCATGTGACCCATTCATAATTTAGAACATAAATTAAGCGTCAAAATGTGTGCTCTGCGCAGTTCAGTTTTCTCAGTTTAACTTCTTGAACCTATAATGCTGTTCAAATGAAAAAGGCACATTTTTAAATATCCTTATTCTTAAATATCCACATAAACAAAAAATTGTTGGTCACTACAGCACCCCAGTTAATGTATTGCCTGGCCTCGCACCCCCCTTGCGATGGGCCTGGATGGCAGGACCCAAGGTTTCCAGGCAGAACATTACCCAAAGCATCACACTGCCTCCACCGGCTTGCCTTCTTCCCATAGTGCATCCTGGTGCCATGTGTTCCCCAGGTAAGTGACGCACAAGCACCCAGCCATCCACGTGATGTAAAAGAAAACGTGATTCATCAGAACAGGGGTCAGCATGGGCACCCTGACTGGTCTGCGGCTATGCAGCCCCATACACAACAAACTGTGATGCGCTGTGTATTCTGACACCTTTCTATCAGAACCAGCATTAACTTCTTGAGCAATTTCTCTGTTTGATCGGACCACACGAGCCAGCCTTCGCTCCCCACGTGCATCAATGACCCTTGGCCACCCATGACCCTGTCGCCGGTTCACCACTGTTCCTTACTTGGACCACTTTTAATACTGACCACTGCAGACCGGAAACACCCCACAAGAGCTGCAGTTTTGGAGATGCTCTGACCCAGTCATCTAGCCATCACAATTTGGCCCTTGTCAAACTCACTCAAATCCTTACACTTGCCAATTTTTTTCTGCTTCTAACACATCAACTTTGAGGACTAAATGTTCACTTGCTGCCTAATATATCCCACCCACTAGCAGGTGCCGTGATGATGAGATAATATTATTCACTTAACCTGTCATAATGTTATGCCTAATAGGTGAAAATGTGAAAGAATCAGGGTTATTAACTATGGTAATTATGTGAAATCATTAAAATATAAAACTGAAATCAGATAAAATAGATGAAAAAAAAAGAAATAAAAAACTGAAATAAAAATAATTTAAATTGAAGCAGTACAATTATTAATAGAAAAAATAAGTACAAACTAAAGCTGAAATAAAATAAATTAAAACTAAATATTCATATTTTTTTAAAAGAACAAAAACTAACAAAAATGAGAGAAGCATATAACAAAATGACTACACATTTTTAAAGAAAAGTGAAAATATAAAAATGAAAGCTAAGTAATAATCGTAATAAAAACTTTAATAATATACACATAATACAAAAAGAAGTAGATGTAGTAGGCATAAGAAATGCAAAAGATACTGTTGGTTTTTTTGTTTAGTTTTTTCCTCATTTGCCTTTTCTACAACAGAATGGAGGCTAGTACAAGAAGCTCAGTTCTCCTGAAAGGGATTTATTGAATTGAAAAAACCTAAGGGTTAGATAAAAGATCAGGGCGACATAGAAGAGTGTGTGGGTGCCGTCAATAGCTTGCACTGTAGTCTGCTAGTGCAGTGCATTGTGGGAGGTGTGCAGTGGGTGGAGTAGCGTATTCCATTTGATTGAGCGGTTCGGGTCAGAACAGGAAATGACAGTCTGTGTTTCGGAGTAGTGCCAACTCACCTCAGTGAATTTTTGCTTTTAAAAATATACTAACTTTGGTAGTCTTACTATTTCTGCAGTGTACAGTAGTTTGTGGGTGTTTTATTATTGGGTTTTATTGTTGGTGTTTAGTACAGGCATTTATTTATTTGTTTATATTATTAGCCTATGTATATTATGGCTTCAACAAAAATATTAATCAGCACAACTAAATAAATAAACAATAGTAAATTATATATATATATTTTTTATGTTCGAATCAGAATCAGTTTCATCCATAAATACATACATCCATTTCCAAATCCAAATTCCAAATGCAATCCCCTTTTTTTATTTTATGATTTTTATTATATGATAATAGTGTAGCCTTGTCCCAGACTTTGAATCAATTGATGAAAATGCATCATAAAAATATTAATTAATATGTTCAAAACTGATTCTCGCAACAAATAGTAAAATTAACATAACATTATTTTGTGTGTGTGAAAATAATTATTTATATTATTTAAATTAAAGCTGAAATAAATAAAAATAATAATAAAACACTATGTAGACGTTTCTAAAAAAAACAAAAAAAGTAAAAAAAATATATAAAATCACAATATGTTTACTATGTAAAATTACTAAACTTCAACAACAACAAAAAATGAAAAGAATATATAAAATATATATTTTAAATATTTTAGTATGTGATTCTATTATAGCTTTAAGCAGTGAAATGTGAGACATATGATCTGTAATTAGAGGAAAAAAACACTTTTATTTATTTAAATGTGTGATATTATTACATCGTGTGCATTTCGGACACGTCAAATACTCTTACAGTTGCAAAACAAAGGCCATTATATGCCAGAAATCTTCTAAATGTAATTACATCTATGCATTTAGCATATGCTTTTATTTAAAGCTACTGTATTGTGTGTTAGAAGATACATTGTATTAATTTCTGGCAAAAAAAAAAAAAAAATACCTTTGCCTTACTAAGGTTCCATTCAGCTAGCATTTAATGGCTTAAACAGCTTGCTATGCAGCTGGATCCTGGACTTCCTGTCAAACAGACGCCAGGTGGTCAGAATGGGCAGTAACATCTCCTCATCACTGACTCTCAACACTGGAGCCCCTCGGGGCTGTGTTCTCAGCCCACTCCTGTACTCCTTGTACACACATGACTGTGTGGCAACCCACAGCTCCAATACCATCATCAAGTTTGCTGACGATACGACGGTGGTAGGTCTTATCACCGACAATGATGAAAGGGCCTACAGAGAGGAGGTGCATACTCTGACACGGTGGTGTCAGGAGCACAACCTCTCCCTCAACGTCAGCAAGACCAAGGAGCTGGTGGTCGACTTCAGGAGGAATGAGAGAGAACACCGCCCCATCACCATCGATGGAGCACCGGTGGAGAGAGTCAGCAGCTTCAAGTTCCTCGGTGTCCACATCACAGAGGAACTCTCATGGTCCGTCCACACCGAGGCCGTTGTGAAGAAGGCTCATCAGCGCCTTTTCTTCCTGCGACGGTTGAGGAGGTTTGGAATGAACCGCCACATCCTCACACGCTTCTACAGCAGCACCATAGAGAGCCTGCTGACTGGCTGCATCACCACCTGGTACGGCAACAGTACCGCCCGCAGCCGCAAAGCCCTGCAAAGGGTAATATTGTATACTATACATTGTATATTATTATTATTATTATAGCGTAATGTATATTGTTTAGTGTATGTTTAGTGTATATTGTTTAAAGTATATGTATATTGTAAGTATGGGTATATTGTTTAAAGCTGTGAGAACTACACTCACATTGTGTAAATTATTTATTGTTCATTGTAGTGTATACTGTGCTGTGAGTAATTGTGTGCGCATCAGATGTGTAATCTGTTGTTGCTTAAATGTTGTACATGTCATGTCATGACTACTATGTTTGCTCGGAACTGCACCTAAGAATTTCACCTACTGTTGCACTTGTGCATATGGTAGAGTGACAATAAAGTGATTTGATTTTATTTTATTTGATTTTAATGTATCCTGAATAATATTTAACAATGTATATAACTGCACATTGTGCCTATATCCCTATGCACAGTCCTGTCTGAAGAGTTCTGAGCATTCGCAGTCATGTCATGTGATCTGCAGCCGCAAGTTTTTAGTTCCTAGTCTCCGCCTCTGCCTCCAAGCAATGTGCTTGCTTTTGGCTGTTGTCCTTGGCGCTAAACACTCACCTGCGCACAACCCCCGAGCAACTGCGATTGGCATACAGAGACCTCGCCTTCACAACATCTGAAGAGGCTCACTGCATGTATTACTGTGTTTTCTCAACCACTGTTGGCATATTCGGCACTGCCTGCTGCTAACTTTTTGTCTTCCCTGACAGGAAGTGTTTCGTTCTTTTTATCTCTTTCATTCTCTCGCACTTAAAACCTCTTTCTCCTTCCCTCTCCTACTCCTCCCGCTTCTGGTTTTATCAGTTCTTTGGAAGATGCTGGAGGCTTGTGAAGACAGCCATTAAAATGAGTTATGAGCTCACTCTACCTCTCTCACTGTCCCTGTCCCCTGAGCAAATCTCAGCTTATGAGGAATCTCAGCTAAAATAAATACACTCTCTGAAACATAAAAAATGAGGTGCGGAATGAGAGATGTGGGCCGCAGAAGGAGGTTTTGAATAGGTCGGCCCGAGAACGACATCAAGAGGTATTAACAACCCTCTCCCCAATAGTTTTAGCAAATACATTATAGAGTAAGCCAACACAATCTGTAGTCACTCAGTTAGTACTCACTAAAAGTCTTACTCCATGTGAACTGAAGTGGATGAGACTATAATAAACCGTTTCCATGTTGGTTATATATAAGCTTCGTTTCACACACACCCACGTGACTGCTTCGTACTCTGATTCAAAAAGGTTTAAAAATGCACGACACGGGTTGTTAGAACTGTTGTATTGCGCTAGTTTATTGTTGCAAGAATTTGTCATGGTTCTGAAATGTGGGAACACTTTCATTTGAGTTCGCTTAATAAGGTTGATCATATATTTGGCTTTTGTTCTGCAGCCTATATATATATATATATATATATATATATATATATATATATATATATATATATATATATATATATATATTAGGGCTGTCAAATGATTACAATTTTTAATCAAATTAATCAGAATTTTCAGTGGATTAATCAGGATTAATCCCTATTTGCAATTACACCTGAATCCTAACCATTTTTTTTCTGAAATGCATACCAAAAGATAAATAACAGGACACAGATACATAATTTTCATATTATGTCTGTTTATTAACACAGCCAAATAATGGTGGTTTAAATCAAGCGGAAACATACTACACACCATACTATTTGTCTTTGTGATGTCCCATCACTTCCTCTTTGGCATTCCTCTTAACCAGGATGTACAATTTACAGTATTCAATTGAACAGAAAGCAATAAATGTAGTCAAATCATAACAGTGGCCTACCACATTTTTGCACAATTTGAGTCATCTGTTGCGTTTTTATGTGGAAAAAAACATTTTCATTTTTTAAATCAAACCAAAGAACAATATTTAACCTTTTCCTCCATTCTTTAATCCAGTTGCTGACTACTATAACACGTTGCACTGAAACTCGTCTTTTTGTTTGAACATCACCTTTCAAATCTACTGAGCTTCATCATCTTTCAGCCAGTTGCTGAGGCAAACTAACTTGTTCACATTTTCTGAAAGTAAAGCTGACCTTTTCTTGTTCACAATGTGACCTGCAACTGAGAAAAGTCGTTCACAGGGAACAGTGGTTGCAGGAGTGGCTAGATATTTGTGAGCTAGTGAGGCCAGCTTCTCATGGGCTCCTGAATGAGATGCCCACCACCTCAAGGGGCAGTCCTCCAATTTAATGGTGTGCTCTGCTCTGTACCTCTGTATGGCAGGTTGGACCTCTTCATCTTCTGTTTCTGAATCTGAGCCCATTTGCAGAAGGCTGATTTTCTTCCTGGGTGGCCCATCATCATGTGTCTGTGAAGACCTTCTGGGTGATTCTTGTTGCAGCATCCCTTCAAGTGTGGTCCACACCTCTTCCCTGTCTGTCTTGGGCAGGCATTTCAAGTCTTTGAAACGAGGATCCAAAACTGTAGCAATCTGGAGCCATGCATTTTTGAGCTGTTCTTGACGGGATGCTAGGTCCTCCTTGAACTTGGTCTTGAATCTCATCACATATGCAGGGTCCTCATCACAGGCTTCCATCTTGAGACGCAAGTGGCAGAGAGAAGGTAGTACCACAGAACAGGAGACATAGGCCTCTCCACCCAGGAGCTCAGTTACATACCTACGCACACAAACACACACATGCACACAGAGACAGTGTATTATTAGAACAGTGGTTATCAACATATTATTATTATTATCATTATTATTATCATTATCATTATCATTATCATTTTTTACATACATACATGTTATTGATATTTGACTTGGTTTAATTCATTCCAGAAAATAATCAAAGCAATGTTATTTGATAAGTTAAAGACTGATTTACCTGCATGGCTCTAGAAGTGTCTCCAGCCTCTGCAGTTTATCCCACTCTGCTGCGGTCGGCAAAACGAGTTTGTGCTCCTGATTGTCCAGGGCTGCGATGACAGCCTCTTTATTTCTGCTCACGCGCTTGACCATTTCCAGCGTCGAATTCCAACGTGTTGGAACATCCTGGATCAATGGCTCTTGCTTCTTTCCCAGGCTGACTTGTTGTGCTTGAAGCTCCGCAGCATTTGCTGGGCTGTGCTTAAAATGACCGACAACTTTGCGAGCCTTGGCCAAAGCATTTACAAAGCCGCTGTCAGCAAGACTCACTACTGTGACACTTCTCTGCACCATGTGATTGACACAGTTCATGTGTTCATTAGATTAGATTAGATTCAACTTTATTGTCATTACACAAGTACAAGTACAAGGCAACGAAATGCAGTTTAGGTCTAACCAGAAGTGCAATAGCAGCAAGTGCAGGATATATACAATGGTTGCGTAAGTGCTGGGCATAAAAATGTACTGAATATATATAAATATGTATAAGTAGAGAGATGGTTATTACTATAAACAGAACTGAATTTACAGATGAATATATACAGTGAATAAATATAAATATACAGATGGCTATTACTATAAACAGAATGTAAACAGAATGTACAGGTGAATATGTACTATGAATATAATATACAGATGGCTATTACTATAAACAGAATTTTACAGATAGAGGTATACAATAATATGTTAGGCTAATATGAGGAATATAGCAGTGGATTAAGGTAGTGCAATAAATTATGGACAGAGCTATCCGAAAGAAAGTGTAAAAGTGCAGTGGAAAGTGGTTGCATATTACAGTTAGAAGTACGGTGCAAAATGCAAATGTAAACATGGTTACTATAAATACAGTCGGCAGTGCAAATGAGCATATTCCAGTTAAGATATGGTGGTGCAAAATGCATAAGTAAACAGTTGTTACTGTAATAAACAGTCGGTAGTGCAAATAACAAAGTGAATGTAGGTGTGAGGTAGGAGAGTTTGCAGTTTATGAGGGAAGTGGATCAACGGGGGTTTGAGTTCAGTAAAGAGACAGCTCTGGGGAAAAAACTGTTCTTTAGTCTGCCCATACCATACTGCCACACAGTTGGTCAGGATGCTTTCTATTGCGCAGCGGTAGAAGTTCACCAGGATAGCCGAGGAGAGCTGATTCTTCCTCAGTGTCCTCAGGAAGAAGAGGCGCTGGTGAGCCTTCTTGACCAGGCTGGAGGTGTTGGTCGTCCACGACATGTCCGCCGAGATGTGGATCCCCAGGAACTTGAAACTGGAGACACGCTCAACAGCCATTCCATTGATGTGGATGGTGTCGTGTGTGCCTCTTGACTCCTTCCTGAAGTCCACGATGAGCTCCTTCGTTTTGGTGGTGTTGAGGAGCAGGTTATTATCAGTGCACCATGTGGCCAGGTGCTGGATCTCCTCCCTGTAGGCAGTCTCATCGTTGTTGCTGATGAGACCAATCACCGTAGTGTCGTCCGCAAACTTGACGATGGAATTAGTTCCATACACAGGCTTGCAGTCGGAGGTGAAGCGTGTAAGTCGAATTGCGGCAACCATGTTGCGTGCACTGTCAGTCCCAATGGTTGTCGTCTTGCCCTCGATGTCCCACTAACGTGCAACAGACAGGAACTGTTCTTTACAAGCCTCCGCAAAATGACGCTCCTCAGTTTTTAATATAGTCAGCGCAAAAGAATTCAGTTCCCACGTGTCACTGATGAAATGTGCAGTTACTCCGAGGTAATTGTTGTTACTCTCTGAAGTCCAATGGTCTCCTGTCAGGGCGATATGATTTACTTGAGCCAAGACCTCTTTCCTTTTTTCTTTTTTGTTTTCATAGAGCTTGTGGATTTTTGTCATAACTGTGGCTCTTGACGGTGGCTTATAGAATGAGTCTTGAGACGCCACTTGCAAAACATAAAGGAAACCTGAGTCTTCTACAATGCTAATGGGTCTACAATCCTTTGCATTCCATTTTGCTATTGTGTTGGTCAAATTATCTGAGGTTGATTTTGTTAATGGCCTGCTTTGAGTAATGAACCTTTTTCTGATACAATTGTGCTGAGAGCTTCACTGGTTCAGAAAGCTTCACTTCGCCATCACTAGAGGTAAACAGGCAAATGGTCAAACACAAGGCAAACAGACAATGGGTAGAACGCTCGGTGTAAGGCAGTAGAACTGGCAATACTTTGCAAGTTCTGTTTGGTCATGCCATGCTCAAAATGGCTGCCAAACAGGAAGTGACTGTAGAGTGAGCAGGGGAAATGGCACAGAGTCAGAATTCAGGTGAGGGCTCCCTCTGCTAGCGTGGCATTACAATACACTACCGTTTATAATGGATTTGCATTCAAATAAATACAGTTCTTTTGAACTTGCTACTTGTCAAAGAACCTTGAGGGAAAAATCACCATATGAGCTTCATATTAGAATGAAATCTGAAGGATAATGTTACACTGAAGACTGGGGTAACAATGCTGAAAATTCAGCTTTACCATCACAATACATTCGATTTTAAAGTGCATTGACATTGAAAAGTTGTTTTAAATTGAATAATATTTCGCAATAGTAATGTTTTTTGTTGTATTTTTGAGCGTTCATTGAGAGAAGTGGTTGATGTAGATCTCAAAACCTTATCTTCTACAGACTTGGAATATAATGCATCAGCCTGGACTACTTGTATGATGCTTTTACAGTGCTCCCTTTTGAGGCTTGAAAGCTTCAGAGCCCATTGATTGTAGCTGCATGAGCAAAACTGATACTTTTAAAAAATGTTCTCCATTCGTAGCATAATGACTCGGCCATCAGTTGCTCCATTTTCTTGATAGTAGCTACAGATTTCTGAACGTCTGAAGCAGAGCTCCATCTAAATTCACACGCCTACTTTAAAACGGCTTTACTGAATCAAAACTAAAGTGTTTTTCTAATAACGTTCAATCTGTTCAGCACATGGAATAATAAGAAATATATTGCAGTTTTTGTACAACAAGATTAGCCTTGATCGATCACACACAAAGTTCCTCTAAGTTCTCATCACCACTTTTCAGCTCCACATCTGAGGTGTTTTATTATGACTGCAGGCCATGGAATATGAATTAGATTGTGAAACTTCATCTGCTGGAGATTTTCAGTCTTCCTCTCTCTGATAAGAATACTCTCCAGCTGGTTTGGTGCCTAAAGTGGTTTTATTCAAACGCTTAGCAGGAAGTGTACCTGGCAAAGAGCCTGTGAGAAATTTCACTCCTTCTTCAAACGCAATGTCTTGATAAGCTGGCATTGTGCAGTACGTGAAAACACACATTAAAATGTGAGAATTACCAGCCAAGATATCAACACATGGTGGAGAGCATCTCCGGAAATGACTCTCACACAGCCCACGTTTAATGACAACACAAGCATCCAACTCCAATAGGGAGGGGGCAATGGATGGTGTGGGTGAGGAACGCTCATTTTTAATAAAACAAAGACTGATTATCCAAACAGCATGCAAACAACCTGCCAGTCAGAACCATAATGTGTAAAAAAATATGTAGAACCAAACAAATACCAAATGTGTTAATGGCAGCTAGTGGTTACAGAGAGTTAATTCGCTCAAAAATGAACATATTGTCATAATTTGCACACTGTAGTTCCAAACCTGCATGAGTTTCTTTTTTCAGTGGCGCATAAAAATATATTTTGAAGAGTGTTTAATACAATTAAAGCATTCAAAGTCTATTCAAGTCGAGTCTGTTTAGCTATGCTGTCATTCAAACGCTTGAGGTTAGCAATATTTTAAAATGTTTTTAATAGAAGTCTCTTATGCTCACCAAGCCTGCATTTATTTGGTCCAAATTCAGTAGAAAGTACTATTGTGAAATATTATTAATTTAAAATATGTATTTTTTTTATTATTATTATATTGTAAAATGTTTTATTTAAGTTGCATTTTATATATATATATATATATATATATATATATATATATATATATATATATATATATATATATATATATATATATATATATATATATATATATAAAATATATATAGTGAATGCTTGCTGAATAATATTATGATTTCTGTCAAAAAAACAACAACATATGAACTGTAGTGTATATGAACGCTTTGTATAGGATGAAAGACACATTATTCCATTTAGTTTTCCATTCTGCCTCAATTTATAGGTTTGGATTGAAATGACATGAGTACATAATAACAGACGTTTCATTTTGTTGGGGTAAACTGTCCCTTTAAGAATCTAGGCTAAAAGATCACTGGTAGGATTGATTGGAAGTTACAGATTTCACAGTCCTGGGGTCCATTCTTTGTACCTCGCTTAATACAGTGGAGATGATTTGACAAATGCCAGATCTTATAATCGTGATAACTGAACTATGGCTAATTTGGTTCTTTAAATTTATTTGTGGATTGGATTAAAATTTCTGGATTAAATTGTCTGAGATTACTGCACATTCTTATGTTCCTTGAAGAGGGTAGATGTATCGACACTTGAAACCATGATCAGCAATGCAATGATTGGCTGGCGTGAAGACAGCAACTATAGCGACGTCATATAATTAAAAAAGACACCTGACAAAAAACATTTCTGGACCCTTATAAGGAAACAGCCAAGCAACCAAAATTACATAAAGGTTATAATAGATAAATTAAATGTGCAGGTTTTTTTATACATTATTCCAAATCATTTATATTAATGATTTCTAGTATTTGTAAAGGCTTTACATTTTTATTTCAATGTTGTAATTAGCAATTCATTTAATTTTACCTTTGAAGCAGATTTGTTATGTGACAGCATTAATATACCAAAAACACATACCCAAAAAAATGGCAAAAGTTTTGGGACGCCTACCTTTACATGCACATGAACGTAAATGACATCCCATTCTTAATCCGTAGGGTTTAATATGGAGTTGGTCCACCCTTTGTAGCTATAACAGCTTCAACTCTTCTGGGAAGGCTTTCTACAAGGTTTTGGAGTGTGTTTATGGGAATCTTTGACCATTTTTCAAGCAGCACACTTGTGAGGTCAGGCACTAATGTTAGACGAGAAGGCCTGGCTCGCAGTCTCCCTTCTAATTCATCCCAAAGGTGGTCTATCTGTTTTACCAAACTGTTCCCACAGAGCTGGGAGCATGACATTTTCCAAAATGTCTTGGAATGCTGAAGCATTAAGAGTTACTTTCACTGGAACTAAGGAGCCATGCCCAATCCCTGAAAAACACCATAATCCATCCTCCACCAAAGGATGCTTTACACCACTGAATCCGACGCTTTACATTGCACTTGGTGATGTAAGGCTTGGATGCAGCTGCTCGGCCATGGAAACCCCTTCCATGAAGCTCTCTACCCACTGTTCTTGAGCTAATCTGAAGGCCACATGAAGTTTGGAGGTCTGTAGCTATTGACTGCAGAAAGTTGGCGACTTCTGCACACTGTGCTCCTCAGCATGATTTTACGTGGCCTACCACTTCGTGGCTGAGTTGCTGTTGTTCCCAATTGCTTCCACTTTGTTATAATACCACTAACAGTTGACATGGAATATTTAGTAGTGAGGAAATTTTACGAATGGACTTATTGCACAGGTGGCAACATATCACGGTATCACACTTGAATTCACCGAGCTCCTGAGAGCAACCCATTCTTTCACAAATATTTGTAGAAGCGTCTGCATGCCTAGGAGCTTGATTTTATCCACCTTTGGCCATGGAAGTGATTGGAACACCTGAATTCATTGATTTAGAGGGGTGTCCCAATACTTTTGGCAATATAGTTTATCTATTTACTAAAGTTTCTTAAGGGTTTCTTCACCACCACTGTTCTATAATACATATTATTTTCAAATACATTTTTATATTACTTTTATTATTATTGTCATTTAAAATTATTATTGCACCTGTTTCAGTAAGGAACTCTTGTAATAAAGTAGCAGTTGTTGGGACAGATTTTAACTATCAACGCCGCTTAAAAAGATGCTATCTAATCCTGTTTACATGAAATAAGCCTGCTCCCGAGGCCAAACAACCTAAGATCATGCCAAATATTCAACAATCAAATCCAGCTAGCAACGTACGAAGAACAGACCCCTGCTCTTTTGTGATTGTACACATGACACTTTCTGTTGGACCTTCTCAGCATTTAGTAAACCGTAAGCAGCTGCTAAATAACAACTAACTAAATGTGACAGGCAAACTTAATCAGAAACAATCTTTTAATATGTTAAGTTGAAGTTTGTATCTGTAGTTTAATGTGCACTGAACATTTATTTTATACGCTTATTTGAGTATACATGTGTACACTGGGGGTTGTGGTAGGTTATATCTGTCACTTTCCCCATTACAGAGTTGTTTATTTGATTCTTCACATTTCATTCTGCCTGACTGCCTCAGTCAATTCCTATACAAAAAGGGATCCATAGATATAAAATATTGACGTTTGTACTTTGCTAGAATTACAGACACCGTGACAGCCTGTCTTTATTTACCATTTTAGTATTTCACTGCGATTCTTAAGACAGAATTTGAGAGCAATTTACTGCAGCTCACACCACTAGTCTGCTTTCAGCATATTTCGGGATATTAAAAATTTACTGTTTATGCGTTCCGTCTCGAAAGTGTGATAAATCTCTTTTTGTTCACAGTTGATTCTTCCTCTGAAATAAGTATTGATCTGACAGGTGGGCTGTTGCGTTGGAGAGTGGTCCTGAGCTGTAATATTGAACTCTGAATCGATACCTTATACATGTCTAAATGTCAAGTCATCTGTGCTTTGTTGCCATCACACTATCGATATTTACCCTTCTGCATATCCCAAAATGCATCTCGAAATGCTTATCACTCTGAATCATTTTTCCAGAGCTTCTTAGCTGCTTTTTTTGAAATGCATTGAATCATGAATGTTTATGACTTTTTATTCAGAACTTTCCTGAACATGATGCTGAGAAATCAATTAAATGATTCAAACCATAAAGAGGAGCAAATTGCTGAATACATGTTTTTAATGGTTTTATAAAAATGTATCAAATTTGACCTTTTTTATTTTGTTTAATGTTCATGGTAATATTGAGTATATAAGTAATTCTAATATAATATAACATAATAAACCCGAATAAGTTGGCAAAACAAAACAATTTAGGCAATCGTAGGCTAGATTAGGTTAGGTTACATAAATTTTTTTAAGTTAAGAAATTGAAAGTTTAAGTAATCAGAACTTGCAGATTTTTATGTAGTACTCGTACATTTTAACTGCTCTTAACTTGAAATATTTTAGTAAGCTAATTCATACATTTAAATTAAAATGATCAACTTAAATATTTTAGTAGTGGAAACTTGGCTAGCTTTAACTAGCTAATTCAATAAATGTTGCCTTGCTAATTGGTAACAAAATGCTTGGATAGCATTAGCATAGCATAGCACTTGCTGAGTGAATGAGAACAGCACCACATGTGTCAGATTTGTGGACTTAAAAGAAAAAGAAAGTTCTAAATACGTATAAAAGTTAATTTGATTGAACTAATTTGTTTCATTTGGTTTCATGTTTCATTTCATTCTACTCAAACCAATTAATTATTTTGAGCGTTATGGTTTACAGTGTATAATATAATAAGAAAACTATTTTTGTTTTCATAGTCTTTTATTAAAAAGGTATCTGCTTTGTATGAGCTCACTCATACAAATTGGTACGATTTTTGCTAAATTGTATGTATTTGACAACTTGCCTAATTCGTATGATTTTGTATGAATGACTCAAACCCCGTCACTGTGGTTTAGACAAGCCACCTTTCTTATTTTTAATAAAAGTGAAATATATTTTATTTAAAAAATATGAAATGTATACAATAATTCACAATTTAAGGTTGGCATGAAACACCACATTTTGTGGTCACCACATTTGAATAAGAAACAGTATCTAGTCTATAAAACACGTTAAAACTCCACGAAGTACAACAAGCATATCGGTGAGAACACTCATTTAAACAGCATACACACAGGGACATTTGACTATATGAAATAAAAATGTACGCAAAAAACCTGCGTACATTACCAGAGCATGTGAGCGAAGCGGAGCAGAGCTCAACTCATGAACAGCTCACCGGTAAAACGACATGTGCTCAAATCCCGCTCCGACATGAAATTTCTCTGCACTGTAGCCTACTATAGGTTACTTTTTTTAGCGATTAAAACACATATTTAGTTTCATATGTTTAAATATTATAATGTTTTTTTTTATTTCTTCTACGTTTATTAAATGAACCGGCCACATCATAAGTTGCGCAATATTTTAGAAGACATGGGGAGAAGAAATTATTTGGACCGCTTCATTAAGTTTAGTTTTGTTGAAAGCCCTTCTTTAAAGTGAATTTCATTTTGTATACATTGTATCTTAATTTTAATAAATGTTTTATAAACCAATTGCCTGGATTTAATAAATAATATGCAAATATAGCAGACAGTGACAACGGCTTAAATGAACAACAACTATTAGACAAAAACTTTAGTTGGGGGCAGCTCTATAGCTACTTATTTAAAATAGGTATATATTTGAACCAGCATGGGCATTCTGGGTTGAGAAATGAAAGGAATCTTCAGAAAGGCCATCTTCACTCTGGAGGAAATATTACTGCTCTTTCTACACATTCTTTCAATGCACAATGCAACGGTCACAATATGACCAAATGTATTTTTAAAAACATAATTCAACATACATATAATAATTTTTAATAGGCCACTTAAAGTGTTTACTATAAATACATTACTAAATGCTAAACATGAATAAATGTAAATTAACAAAAATTTGCATTGCATTTGCAATCTTGTGAAACCAGGGGGTGCTGCAGAACCTCCACTTCCCGCACCCCTGATATGTCGAAACGTTTTTCATTTGCATTTATAAAAATAATTGCGCACAGATGACAACATTGTCAAAACGTTCCCCATTCACACAGCTCTGCGAAAATGACCAAAACATTTTGTATTATTCATGACAGGCCAGTAGATGGCGATGTCACTTTGTTAAAAAAACACTACGCAAATTTCACAAATTCACATTTTTGTATTTTACATGAAGACGTTACAGTATTGATTTCAAAAACTTGCATTTGTATACCCTTTTTAAAAGTTGGTGATGCACAGATAAATACTTTATAATAACTGCAATAGTCCATAAAAATGAAGAATTACCAATTTTGAGTTCATGTTTGTGTGTCCATCTTGAATTCAGTCGTGAATTTATAAACAAAAAACACTAATAGTTGTTTTTACCAGTTGTGCATGGGCTACACCCACTGTATCATTCATTCCCCTCAGTAGCCTATAACATCATGTCAGTTATCAAATTGACATGTTTTACATGTAATCACGGTTTGTGTTTTTTAGCGTTTCAAAATCCAACCAACTAAATTACCCATCATGTCTATCAAAAAATAAACATGTTGACTCACTTTTGAATTATCTTTCATCTTATTGCTCGCCTGCTTACTTCTGGCTATCACTTAAAGCCACTGATGTAATTCGCTGTCTGCAACATAGACATTCAACAGCATCATTTGAACAGTTATTACTTTACTGTCCCTGGGCCAAAATTGCATTCCTGTGTTGAAACCGATAAAATAAATCACTAGTCCGTAAGAACTGGATTTTGTCAGTGGGTTACTAAGAAACATCCAGGCATATATGATGATTGTTGTATTTATTTTTAAATCATATCCTAGTTTTCAATTTAATATTTGGTTTTAGGTCATTTTTTGTGTTTCATTAGAGATGGCTTCACAGTGATTTTGAAGGGTTTGATTTAAAATGGCTTGAGCAGGTAAACAGAACAAACTACCAGCGGCTCTCTTGCATGGTCTTTCTCTCTTTCTGTCTCTCTATACCATGTGTCGAGTGTATGCCTGTAATTTATTTGTTTTATTTTAGCTTCCATCAGCTGCAGCGGTAAACAAGCCTTAGATGAGTAAATCAAATGCTCACTGTTGGAACAGACTGTAGTTTCCTACCGATGTAACTCTATCTCTTTCCTTCAGGCATATTAGTTTACTTGATAGTAAAAGCTGCGGTAAAGGCCATGTAAGAAAGATTAAAAGTGTAACATAATATAACTACTGTGCTCACAACATTAATGTACTATTATTCTGTTCTTATCTGCATATAAATCAGTGGAATAAATGGCCAAAAAACAACAAAAAAAGCTATTAATTAAACCCTATCTCCCACTGGCTGTGTTCGTGCAACCAGTAACAGCAGAATGCAATCTCCAGGTAAATGTTTTATACAAAGAGAGCGATCCAATAAGGAAATAACAATGTTAGAGGCATAATAAGTTTATAATTGCTCTGTTTCAAAACTTAGTGAGATGCCTAAAGGAGGCTGCATTTACAGGCATCACAGAGACTCTCTGTTAAAAGTTAGGCAATTTATAACAATGCATAATTTAATTTAGGCTAAATTCAGCAATACACGTGTAACAGACATAGGCCAGTAAGAGGCGTGTATGTAAACAGACGTGCTAACAACTGATTCTAGAGTCCCTGGTTCGAATCCTGCTCAGAGAGGGTCGAGTAGGACTGGTTACATTTGGTGTCGTGACCCGGGTGGGAGTGATGTTTAGGGGGGTGAGTATAATGGACGTAGGCCAGTAAAAGCTGTATGTGACACTGCCCTGGCCTCAAGAGATGCGCTAGCGACTGACTCTAGAGGCTGTGGTTTTTAGCATCCTTTTTAGCATGCCTGCCTCCCACGCCGGAGATCCCGGTTTGAAACCCAGTTTGAGCGGGTCCAGTAATGGCTTGTTTCCACTGAGTGGTACAGTACAGTACAATTCGGGATGGTAAACCCTGATCCGGCATGCGTTTCCACTGCGTGGTGTATGCCTGAAAGTAGCGATCAACATCATTCTCGCATGAAGAAGAAAACGACACAGTAAACAGCAATGGAGGACATACGGCAGATCTTGTTCTTGCTTCTCGGCATGTCGTTGTTTGTCACGAGACAAAAAGCATTGTGTTGGAACAGTATTGTGTTTCAATTATGGCACCTCTTGTGTTGTCATTCCTCTTGTAGCATGCACAAGTGATGATTCTCTGTCAACCAATCAACGTTCTGCACTGAGTCTAGCTCCACCCTTTAGGGGACTGTGCTAGGTACCCCAACGAAAGGGTCCCAAAAAAGTGGTATGGTATGGTTCGGTAGTTTGGTACTATTCACACTTTCTGACAATCAAACGGAAATAATTGTGTACCGTACTGTACCGTACCGTACTGTACCATACCGCTCAGTTGAAATGAGCCATAAGACCGGTTACATTTGTTGCTATGACCCGAATGGGAGTGAGGTTTAGGGGGGGTGAGTGTAACTCCACGTGTGGCTTCTGGACAGGACGAGGCAGGTTTGAGTATGCGGTGGTCGCTACCATCACTTCCGCTAGGGCAGAGTCTACACGACAACTCTATGCGTTGAAGTGGAACCTCTTCGTCACATGGTGTTCTTCCCGCCAAGAAGACCCCTGGAAATGCCCGATCGGGTCCGTGCTATCGTTTCTCCAGGAGGGGGTGGAGCGAAGGCTGTCTCCCTCCACCCTTAAAGTGTACGTGGCCCCCATTGAGCCTTCTCGCACAGGTACTGTGCAGATCAGGGAGGACAAGGAGCAGGTCATGTTGGTTGCCCTGTTTTGGCACGGCCAGACCTGGTTCTCAGAACTGCTACTCCTTGCGACAGCCCCTCCTTGGCTTATTCCTCTGAGACGAGACCTTCTCACTCAGAGACGGGGCACCCCTTGGCACCCGCGTTCTGGAAGCTCCACGTGTGGCTTCATTTCATTTCTCCAGGAGGGGGTGGAGCGAAGGCTGTCTCCCTCCACCCTTAAAGTGTACGTGGCCGCAATATCTGCCTACCACGATCTCCTGGGAGACAAAAAGGTAAGTCAGCACGACCTGATCATCAGGTTCCTGAGGGGAGCGAGGAGACTGAATCCTCCTCGCTCTCCTCTCGTTCCCTCTTGGGACCTCTCAGTAGTCTTAAGTGCTCTGCAGAGGCCTCCCTTTGAGCCTTTGCGGTCGGTTGAGATTAAATTTCTGTCGATGAAGACGGCTCTGCTGACCGCATTGGCCTCTCTTAAGAGGGTTGGGGACCTGCAGGCATTTTCGGTTGACGAAGCATGCCTGGAGTTCAGACCGGCTAACTCTCACGTGATCCTGAGACCCCGGCCCGGATATGTGCCCAAGGTTCCCACCACTCCGTTCCGAGACCAGGTGGTGAACCTGCAAGCACTGCCTTTGGAGGAGGCAGACCCAGCCTTGGCATTGCTCTGTCCAGTACGCGCTCTCCGCGCCTATGTAGACAGCATGCAGTGTTTCAGGACCTCAGACCAGCTCATTGTCTGTTATGGTGGAGAGTGGAAGGGAAGACCTCTCTCAAAGCAGAGGTTGTCTCACTGGATAGTGATGGCTCAGGTGTCTTCGCTTGCTCGCCATTCCACTCCACGGACTGGATACGTGCAATATTTTCCTCAGGTGAGCTCCCCGAGAGCCCTGAGCTCCTCCAGCACTGCTGACGCCGACATCAGTTCAGTCTGCCCTTTCAAGCCCAGACCCTCATGTCCGGCCAGGTGCTCCGTGTGCATGGTTCCCCTCCGGCGACCCCCACATGAGTATTTCCACCGTAAGCCTCCTAGCGAGCAGGTGTCTTTCCCTTGGCAAGTCCCTGCCGCCCCTAGGGTTAAAAATCCACCTTCGGCTGGTACCCTAGAGTTCCTCCATATGCAGCCCTTAGCGGGTCATATGTGTATTCTCTAAGTCCTCCCCATGGGTAGGCATCTTGGCATTCCCTGACTGGGATATGCTTCCCAGTGTACCTTGGTATTCCTGTGATAAGTGGGAGTCCTTCGTCCGTACTAGTCTTACGACAGGGTACTCACACTTACGCAGGGCACTGGATGACAGCTGAGTGGCGTTGTTGTATTGGAACCCCCATTCGTTAGTCACTAACGTACGTCGTAGTGACTGAACGAAAGGGAACGTCTCGGTTACATATGTAACCCTCGTTCCCTGAGGAGGGAACGGAGACGTACGTTCCTTTGCCACGTCAGCTGTGCTGCTGGAATGCGGAGTTCAGTCTTGGCTCCTGCAGCAGTAACATAATGCGATGTTGCCAGCGTACTTCCTTATATACCCACGAGGTGGGGCGGAGTTACGCATGCAAATTCCGCATGCCCATGGCATTGGCACTGCCATTGGGCGCTGTTGAAGGTAATTGGCTTCTAAGCGAAACCCCCATTCGTTAGTCACTAACGTACGTCTCCATTCCCTTCTCAGGGAACGAGGGTTACATACGTAACCGAGACGTTACATTTGGTGCCGAGACCCGGATAGGAGTGAGGTTTACAGGCGTGAGTGTAATGGAAGTAGGCCAGAAAGAGCATTTAAACCTTACTCACCTGGCCTCAAGAGGCACGCTAGTGACTGATTCTAGATGCTGCGGTTCGGAACGGGTCGAGTAGGACCAGTTACATTTGGTGCCGTGACCCAGATAGGAGTGAGGTTTAGGGGGGTGAGTGTAACGGAAGTATGCCAGAAAGAGCGTTTAACCCTTACTCACCTGGCCTCAAGAGGCGCGCTAATGACTGATTCTAGAGGCTGCGGTTCAGAGCAGGTCGAGTAGGACCAGTTACATTTGGTGCCGTGACCCAGATAGGACTGAGGTTTAGGGGGGTGAGTGTAATGGAAATATGCCAGAAAGAGCGTTTAAACCTTACTCACCTGGCCTCAAGAGGCGCGCTAGTGACTGATTCTAGAGGCTGCGGTTTGGAGCAGGTCGAGTAGGACCGGTTACATTTGGTGCCGTAATCCAGGTAGGACTGAGGTTTAGGGGGGTGAGTGTAACGGAAGTAGGCCAGAAAGAGCGTTTAAACTTACTTACCTGGCCTCAAGAGGCGCGCTAGTGACTGATTCTAGAGGCTGCGGTTCGGAGCAGGTCGAGTAGGACCGGTTACATTTGGTGCCGTAACCCAGGTAGGACTGAGGTTTAGGGGGGTGAGTGTAACAGACGTAGGCCAGCAAGAGCTGTACTTGTAAACCTCAAGAGGCATGCTAGCGGCTGCGGTCTTTAGCGTACTTATTAGCGCCCGCCTCCCATGCTAGAGACCCCGGTTCAAATCCCGCTCAGAACAGGTTCAGTTGGTCTGGTTACACCTTTATTTCTCAAAAAGAATGCAATCCCAGAATGCATTGTGATGAGCTCAGTGAAAAAAATACCTGAGATGACAGACAAAGTATATAGTGATTTAAAACAGGGTTTTTAAAAACTATTCAAAACATTTCTGTTAAAATAAAGCTGAAATAAAATCTAATATAAACTATAAAATATTAATATAAATGAAAATTAGAAATGTTGCCTTGGCAATATGTTTAAAATTATTAACTGGAAAAAACTGAAATAAGAATAAAGTGAAAAATTCACAAAGCACATAAAGAAATGACAAAAAAAAAAAAAACTTGCATGAAAACTTAACATAAAAATAAAACCTAGGACAGAAGGCAGCTTGTATTTTGAATACAAAATATATTTTCCTCTACTATTAATACTGGAATATGTTATTAAAAACCGTGCAATCATATTTATTTTGAAGCTTTTCTTGTTATATGTACATAGTTCTTGAAGTTTGATTTATTTTTCATACACAACTGGAGAACAAACACTGTTTGTGGTTGTTACTAGCACTGTTCCAGTGCACAATTTAATAAAGAGTAAAGGTGTTCTTTTCTCCTTCGGATTCGCTTCCAGCTGATCCATTACTGTTCCTGTGCCATTTGCAAATCTATAGCCGGTCTGCTCTCCACTGTCTGCACAATGCAGGTGGACAGCTGACTGCTGTGCACGGCAGATTGATCACTGCCCATCCATCTGTTTGAGTCTGTGTGTGTGTGTGTGTGTGTGTGTGTGTGTGTGTGTGTGTGTGTGTGTGTGTGTGTGTGTGTGTGTGTGTGTGAGAGAGAGAGAGAGAGAGAGAGAGAGAGAGAGAGAGAGAGAGAGAGAGAGAGAGAGAGAGAGAGAGAGAGAGAGAGAGAGAGAGAGAGAGAGAGAGAGAGAGAGAGAGAAGGTCTTACAGTCTAATTCAAAGTCTATGTCCTGTGTAGTGCGTAGTTACATCCACACAAGTAAATTTAGAGAACACATGTATATTAGAGACATTACAATGCTTTAAATGGCAGAAATATTATTGAGAAGAGTGAAATAGACAAAAGGTTTAGTGCATTGTTTTGTTTTGTCCTTTAGAAGATTCTGGATCTGCTGTGTTATTCCCTCAGTATATGCGTTTGTATTTTTTTTTTCATGATGAATCAGTGGTGCTCAGAGAACTTCAAAGCGTGACTGGCCCGACTTCAAAGCACGATGCTTTTGTCCGTTGTTCAGCGGCGAACCCCTGCCTGATTCCGTGCCACAGCTGTCCTGATACCTCTCCAGCCTTCACTCCTGCGTTTCCTCTGTTCATTATTGACTTTCATTTCTGTCCTTCTCTTGGGTTGCTTTGTGGACAAGCAAAAGTGGGAGAAAATATTGAACCCTAATGATATTACAGACTATGTTGTGTTCATTGCTCTCTCTCTCCCTCTCTCTCTCTCTCTCTCATTCCATTTCTCTTTCATCTATTAAGGCCTGTACACCCCGGGACGAATATCGCGTGCACTTATCGCCAGCGTTTTTCGTGACGTTTTTCGGCGCGTCTTGAGTGTTCACACCTAAGCGATTTTCACTGGTGATGCACCGAGGGAACGTGCACATTCAGTAGATAGCGCTCCTGGTACACAAGGTGGTGCTGCGGCACTTTACGCCTATGACACTCAATTGTCACACAGAAGAAGAGGACAGACAGCATTTACGTGCTTGCCAAAACCATAGACATTATGTCTATGGCCAAAACCATTCACACACTTTTTACTAACTGGAAAGCAGCATTAGCAGCTCATCTTCTTCTTTGTCTACTTACTACTACTTCGTCGTATCAATGTGTGCTCGGCGTTTTGTGCTTGAGCGCCACCAAGTCGTGTTTTAATGTCACTTCAGCAGCTCCAGGGACGTGAACAAAAGCGCCGATCTCATTGGTCGGCCAGTTTTTAATGCGCCGTGTCAAAATAAAAAAAACGAACCCGAGACGTATTTTTTTAAATGACGCCTTTACGCCTGCCGTTTTGCGCGTCGGTGTGCACACTCACATTGGCGCCCTTGGTTTAGTCACAAGGCGTTAAACGTTGGCGATAAACGTCCCAGTGTCAACAGGCCTTTACAGTGCAGTTTTCTTTTCTCTTCCAGTAGCAGTACAGCGATGGAATCAGAAAAATAACGCCATGGTACTTTGATATATATTTTATGCGAATATCTGATAATATGTCATTTAACTCACTAAAATATATCATTTTATTACATAAAGTACATAAAAGGTTATTTAAATTATTCATTAATTCAATAAACCTTACCACATTAAGTTATACACACAATTTTAAAGTACACTACCGTAATTATTACTTTACAGCAAGGATGCATTGGATTGATCAAAAAGTAAAACTATTTATATGGTTACGAACTTAAAAATATTAAATTTTCCACAAAAATAGTAAACATCAAAGCTGTTTTCAATATTGATAATAATGATAAATGTTTTTTTAGCAGCAAATTAGCATATTAGAATTATGTAGACTGAAATAATATCAGTTTTGATATTTTAAAATATATTACAATTACAGTCAAAAAGAGTACTATTGTGAAATATAATTTCAAATATCTGTTTTCTCACATAAATTTAGCCATGGTGAGCATAAGAGACTTCTTTAAAAAAACATTACAAAATCTGCAAACCGACTGCAAGCTTTTGAACGGTAGTGTACTTTCTCCTATCCCAGCTGACACTGTCAACTGTCACTGTTTATGATTTTTATAGCACTTAATTTCTTATAGCATAATTAAAATGCCACATTTATATATAAAACAAAACATTGCCATTGCCTGAATTTAATATTGTGGACTCATGAGAGCAATTGCTTACAGTGTGCAGGATTTCAAACAACATACTGAGGATACTAATTAAAACGTGGCTTCCATAACAAATTATGAATAATGTGAGCAAAAAGCCTGAAATCTGTAAAAAGATGGGTACACATCTTTTTGAAGTGATGGGAAGAAAAACGCTTTTAGCACATTAGCTGGTGGAAAGTTATATGTGTGAATATGTTATCAGTAGAAAGTTTATAATTTGAAGAGTAATGTGTCAATCACAATGACACGCTTACTATGAGGAACAGCCTACATAAACTTTCCATGTGTGGGCTTAAGAAAAATTTGATTTAATGTTATCTCTGCTTAATGCTAACTGGATCTGTCATAAATTTGACAGTATGTCTGCCTGACAAGATGAGCTTTATCGATAAGCAACTGAATCAAATAAGTCTCACAGCTGAAGGTATGCACTTTCTCTGATGCAATGACAAACTAAATCGTTACTAAATTAGAATGTAGCTTTTAAAATGCATTTAAATTTTTTTACAGTCAATCATTTTAACTTGGATGATTGTTCTAACAGGTTTCTATGCCATTGGTTGGCAAAGATAGTCCTGCCCATGCCATTGGTTGAGCCAGTGTTGCTGTGTTAAGTCAGAAGTAAAGTCTGAGGGCCCTATTTTAATGATCTGAGCGCATGGTCTGAAGCAAAGGTGCACTTAGGGCGTGTCCGAATCCACTTTTGCTAGTTTAACGACGGAAAAAACAGTCAGCGCATGGTCTAAAAGTGTTGTACCTAGTCTCTTAATGGGTAATGGGTGTGTTTTGGGCATAACGTGCAATTAATCAGAGTCTTATCTCCCATTCCCTTTGAAAGCCAGTTGCGCTTGCACCATGGCGGATTCGTTATTTACATGGCGGAATATAGAAACCCTCAACCTGACGAATCAGTTTAAATGTGTATTGCCACAATTGGTTAAATAAGTAGACAATTTCATTCGTCATTACTGCAGATAGGTAATTCTGATACATGCAATGCCTATCCATTATGACATGTAGGCATTTTTATCTTTATGTACACAATAATACTATTTTAAATTGTAGTCCTTTTATTTTTAATATTTGGCATGTTTGTGTGCTGTCCGTCCTTGTGAATAATAAGTAGAGTTTATGTACATTGTGCAGCCGCCTATAGGCACATATTACTAACGCGCCCTTTAAATAACACAAAAACTACTGCACTATTGACTTTAGACCAGGTTATTGTTGGTCAAAGGCGCAATCATTTTCAGTTGCCTCAAAATAGCAACGCGCCAACAATGTGCCTGAACACACCTCATTTTCAGACCAGGGCGAACAGATGGGTGCGAGTGCATTTGCTATTTAAACAACGTGGTGCTGGACATGAACATGATAACTGTGTTGGGCTGAAACTAGCAAAAGGCACGCTTGTGTCACATTGCGCAACGCATTCTCACTCCCAAGGCGTCAAAATTTGAAGCATGGTTCACATTAAAGACGCTAAAGGCACCCCTAGGCGTCACTATAATGATGTGAAGGGTACTCCATAGATTTCAGTTGTTTGCCCAATGTGTCAGATCAAGACGCGCTTAATTATTTGCATTTGTAAAATAGACATGATTTTATGAATATTTATAGGCTACTTTTATATTTTGGAGCAACTAACCCCACTCCTACCCTAAACCTACCCACTTCTAAAACACGTAACAGGCAAATAAAAGTACAGTCACAGGTATTTATTGCAAAAACTGACCAAAAACAGTATAAAAGTATTAACTCATGTTGTAATCCAAGTCTTCTGAAGTCATACGATATCTTTATGTGAAGAACAGAGTGGATCTTGATGTTTTAATCGCTGAAATTATGATCCAGCCACTCCGTGAATGCACAAACGCACTCAGTCTGTCACATCTCATTCAAATGATACACACAACTTTTTATGCTGCGTTCACACCAAACGCGAATAGAGTGCCAGGAGCGAGTGATTTCAATGTTGTCAATGGTAAGGCGTGTTGACGCGCGTCTGGAGGTCCTGTGGCGCGATAGACGCATTTCGTGTGGCACGATGGACGTGATTCCGCCTCATTCGTGCATCCAGTTCGCGCGAATGGCGGGAATTGAGCGATACGCGCGAGTGGTGCTTTTTGTGCATTCACGCGTTTGAAGCGAATTCGCGTCTGACGCCGAGTTGAATTTTTTTTACTTTGGCTTCAATTCGCACCACGTTAACCAATCAGACAGCTCTATTTGCGTTTGGTTTGAACGCAGCATCAGAATGATGTGATCGGTCACAAGACACACGAGAGCCAATGACATTTTACAATCAAAGCTGATGTAATGACGCAATTGGTCACGAGACATACGAGAGCCAATGCAATTTCACTATGAAATCTGACATAATGTTTCTTCTTCTTTTTGAAATTTGAATGTGTTCATGATCTTCGGCGGATGGAGACACTGATCACTTTTGGGAATTTCCTTCACACAAATCAATCGTTTGTCCTCGCAACACTTGGAATATTTGTGCTTTTTGATTTTAAGTGTGCATGCAGTCATATCTGCCTGTTATATCCTGTGTTTTATATCATATAATACACAAATGGGTGGGTTTAGGGATGGGATGGGGTTGGGTTGGGTTACATGTTCAAACGTGTCTAAATAGTGTAAATAAATGTAAATAAAATTATGCTGGCTGATTAAATTGAGAATCACACTCCAACATGTCATAATGGCAAAATCATAACCCAATATATAATTTAATCATGGCGATAACGTCCCCATGCCCAACTCGTCTGTGTATGACGGCAAAGGTTTCTCATTGAAATCAATAAAGCAAAAAGTTTCTTATTTCTTAAGGCTGCAATTATTTGATCAAAATACAATAAATCAGTAACATTGTGAAATACAATTTAAAAAAGCTTTTTCTAGTTTAATATATTTTAAAATGTAATTGATTTATGCAATGTTGAATTTTCAGCATCATTACTCCAAAATGATCCTTTAGAATTAATTTTAATATACTAATATCAGTATTGAAAACAGTTGTGCATGCTGCTTAATATTTTTGTGGAATCTGTGATTTTGTCAGGATTCTTCGAATAGAAAGTTCAAAGAACAGCATTTTTTTTTATATATAAATATTTTATAACATGATAAATGTATTTACTGTCCCTTTTAATCAATTGTATGCATCTTTTTTTATTTAGAAATATTTATAGGAATCATACTTTTTAACGGTAGGGGGTATTCCAGTATGCTATATGCTTTGAATTTGTAGCATTAAGTATGTGAAATTGTATTGTAATTGAATATTCAATCTGGACTTAAGTGATTTGATACACATCTTGTTTACTCATTAGGGTTATTTTAAGGTCATCAGTTGTTGTTACTTCCTTTCTATGTAGAACCTCCAGTGCTCAGATCTCTGCATGTCAACTCATTCAGTTGTTGGCACATCAACACTGTTTTTTTGCAGGACAAATAGATTATTGACACTCAGGATAGTATATCCTTCATGGATACCTCTAGTATTTGGCTCAGTGTCTTCTGGGACTGAACCACCACCTTTAGAATTTGCTAAGTGTCATTTACTCCTGACAGGTTATAGTTTGCAGGTCACTGTACACAGCAGATACATCCTTGGAGAATATGAAGATGTTTGTTTGGTGAGCTAACACTACCAGCTGGATTTTTCTGTCTTCTATACTTCCCTCTTGTCTCCCTTCTTTTCACACTTCCTTCTGTACCTATTTCCTTCTACACCTTCTCCCATCCTTCTGCTCTTTCTACTGCCCTTCCTTCTTTACTTCTGCATTTCCTTCCATCATTTCTTCCTTCTACACTTCCATCCGCCTTCCCTCTTTCTGCACTTCCTTTCATATTTCCTTCTGCTATTTTTTCCCTTTATTCCTTTATTTGTTTCTTTTTTTCCTTCCTTCCTTCCTTCCTTCCTTCCTTCCTTCCTTCCTTCCTTCCTTCCTTCCTTCCTTCCTTCCTTCCTTCCTTCCTTCCTTCCTTCCTTCCTTCCTTCCTTCCTTCCTTCCTTCCTTCCTTCCTTCCTTCCTTCCTTCCTTCCTTCCTTCCTTACCTCTGTATTTCCTTCCACCATTCCTTCCTCCACTTTTCCCTCCTTATGCTTTTTCTTACACACTTCCTTATGCACTTCCTTCTTTCTGCAGTGCCTTTTGCATCCATACTTTCACATTTCCTTCTGCTCTTTCCCTGTCCTTCCTTCCTTTCACACTTCCTTACACACTTCATTCTTTCTGCACTGCCTTCCATCATCCTTAATTTCCCTTTTCCTATTTTCTTCCGTTTACACTTCTTCTGCTCTGTGTTCCGTTGTCCATACTTTATTTCAGATTTATTTCTGGTCTTTTTTTTTTCTACCCATCCTTTCTATCATACTTCCTTATGCACTTCCTTCTTCCTGCACTGCCTTCAGTCATCCATACTTCCCTCTACATTTCCTTTTTCTCTTTCTTCCCTCCTTCTATACTTCTGAATTTTCTTCCATATGTCCCTGCTTCTCCTTTTACAATTCATTCCACCTTTCCCTCCTTCTGCTCTTCCATTCACACTTCCTTCTGGTCTGCCTTCCGTTGTCCATACTTCATTTCCTTCTGCTCTTTTTCTGCCATTCATTTCTTTCACACTTCATTCCGCATCTCTTACTTTCTAGTGTTCTCTTAATATCTAGTGTTAATTTCGTCAGACGAGACGAGACTAAATATGTTCGTCAACAACCTTTTTTTCCATGGCAAAGACGAGAATTGATTGACCGACATGCACGAGACTGCACCAATGTCCAAAAACACTGACTAATGCCGAGTTCAGACTGCATGATTTTAGCCCCGATTTTGGCTTGGCGACGGGTTTTGAGAAATCGCCGACAAATGCCCGAAATCACAGGCAAATCGGTGCTCGTTCACGCGAGTGACAATCACGCAGTATGAATTAGCAAAGACGCGATCAGAGAGAATCGCAGATGAGTCGCCGACGCCCGCGAGATATTTGGCATGCTAAATATCTGGACCTGTTGGCGATTCAAACTCCTGCTGTGTGAAATGAGTTCTGACTGAAAAATACATCTGCGATGACCTACAGCCAATGAGAGAGCAATATACAGGGCAGCGGGAGGTTCAGGGAGGAGTTATAGACAAGAATATCCGTATTTTTAATATATATATATTTACAGTTATATCAAGCAGAAACAAAGCACAAACATTTGCTTGACCAGCCGCAACAGCAGCATACTGCAAAATGATTTATTTACCTCAAACAATCTTTGCAGAACACAATCCTTGCTCCCTGTGTCTCCCCAACCATTTCCTCCACCATAATCTTTTTTCTTTTTCTCCTTTTTGCTGCAAATCAGCGCACAGACAATATGGATAGCAAGTTTCTGAACTGCAGTCTATATTTTTAAAGGTCCCGTTCTTCGTGATCCCATTGTTCAAACTTTAGTTAGTGTGTAATGTTGCTGTTAGAGCATAAATAATACCTGAACAATTATAAAGCTCAAAGTTCAATGCCAGGCAAGATATTTTATTTAACAGAAGTTCCCTTTCAAAGCCTACAGCGAACGGCCGGCTTGGACTACATCCTGGTACAGCCTGCTTTAATTACGTCAGTAGAACAGTTTGTTGACTAACGTCTGCCCACAAGAATACGTGAAAAAGGGGGCGTGGTCTTGTTGCTCTCCCACGTGGAGGAGAGGAAGTGTTGCGTGGAGAAGAGGAAGTGTTGCATTTGAGTGTGTTTGTCGCCATGTCGTCGAGACGCTATTATTTTTATCCCGGAGTCAAATCACCTTTGTTTGGCTTTCCCAGGGACGCTGTAGAGATCATTAAGCGCATACATCTCCCCGTTAAGAGGCGTGACCTTTCCGTGCAACGTGCGCTAAGCTGCTGTCAAATCACAACACAGGAACCGGGAAACATGCGCTAAGCTGCGGTCAAATCACAACACGGGAACCGCTGGCACAATCAGAACTTGTTACGTATTTCTGAAGGAGGGACTTCATAGAACAAGGAACTCATCAGCCCGTTTTTAGGACAGTGAAAACAGCGGTATACAGATAAGTAAACACGCGAAACATGAACACGTTATATTGCACACTGTAAACACAATCAAAGCTTCAAAAAAACACGAAGAACGGGACCTTTGAAAATTCCAGTCTCGCGCGAGAACTCCGGTCTGACACACGTGTGATCTCGCGTTGTTTCTTTCTCACTTCTCGCGTGTGCTTTGTTGTGAAACGTAATTCGTGGACGGGGGCAGAGCTGTCGGCGATTATTCCTCTTGTACAGTCATGCAGTGTGAAACCCCCTGTCACCGACCCATCGTGCAGTGTGAACACAGCAGTGACTGAATGCTGGCCCAGATAGTCATGCAGTGTGAAAAGAGCAGTGATCCGACCAGTTTGAAAATCTTGCAGTCTGAACTAGGCATAAGTCTAAATTAACATGCATTTTTGTTGACGAAAAAAGACTAGACTAAAATGTTTTGCATAAAATAAAAACGAATATAAAATCTTTCTTCATTTTCGTCTACAATCGTCTCTACTTTTACATCATGGGACAGAATATTCAGCTGTTCAAAATATTCCGAAAGAGTTGGCGCTGTTGCTCATGTACAGGTCTCATACCCCTGTTGCTACCGGCCTGTCATCTCGCGGCGGTGCGCGCGCGGTCACGTGAACCACTCAATACTTCTAGCGCTGTGTTAATACATTTGAATGGCTTAAGCGGATACATAAAAGATTAACTATACAGGTGTTTGCATTGATTGTACATTGATTATTACGTCAACCACATTTACAGTATCTATTATGGAGAGTGGTGGAGATGCAGAATTGTTTACATTAATGTTAATGTTTTTATTGTATTTAGTTTTTATTGTATTTACTAATTGGTCACACTTATACTCATTGGTGGTCAAATGTGACCATGCACCTTAACTATTTTTGAAATAAATAGCCTATATTTTAGTTCAATAATATTTATTGAATATTTTGAGGAGATATTTTGGTACTAAATACTATTTGTGCAATAAGTATTTGTCTTCTAATATTTGTATTATTTATATTACAATTAGTGTAGTAATTAAGGTTAAAATAGAGAATTCCAATGCAAAGAGGCAAATTAGAGTCATTTTGTGGCTGGAAAAATAAAATGGTCATTTGTAATGTCACTGGTGCCTGTATGGCTCTTTAATAAATATATATTATAGTTGCCCAAAAAAGTATTTCAGATCATAACTGCTTACTTCTTTGTGAAATGTTAAAATGTTAATAATAGTGAATAGTAATAAATGCAAGCAAATATATGAACCTCAAAAAAAGTTTAAAAGTGCGCTAAAAGGCAAACTTATTTTTCCTTTTATGTACAGAATGCTATATACATATGAATTCATACTGAATCAAGATCGAAATTGATATTTGTGCCCTTCGTCTCATAAGCTAATGCTGATTTTAGGCATCTATGCAGTAATCAACCATTAAGCTATGGTGTTGTGGCACATACATTATGCAGGTTATATATATTTTATGTAACTTATTTTGCCACGCAATATATTGAGTTTTCCTTTGACTAAAACTTGACTAAGATACCTTGAGACTCGAAATGACGAGACTTTTAGTCAACTAAAACTTGACTAACAAAAAAAGATATGTGGATGACTAAATATGACTAAAACTAACAAGGACATTTGGCACGAGACTAAGACTAAATTAAAAATAGGTGACAAAATTAACACTAATTCTATCATCCATACACCAAAAGTTTCCATAGGTGTTTGCTGGAACATTATATTTTTGTAGACTCGAAGACTCAAGGTCACAGAATCCTCAACTAATTCAATCATCGAAAATGTACCATACAAGATAAAACATTATGGATTGACTGCTGCACAGACTAGATTGACTGCTGTACTTCATCTCAAAGTGTGCCACTTAATCGCCAATCAATATGATATTCTGAGCTGATGTCATAGATTAATTTGTTTGACTCTGGAGAGATTTTATACAGTGTGTGTATACATTTTTTTTATATATATATATAGAAACTCTGTGGTCCAGTTAAACTTAGATAAGCTTTCAACGGAAAAACCCTTTTACAGACATGCAGCCCAGTGCCCGTAAACATAATTACTTAAATTCAAATGCTATTGCCTTTTCACAATATCCTGTTCAATTGTTTACTATGAGCAAACCTCACCTGGGAGGCATGAGCACTAAACAACAAAGCATGTATTAATATGATATAATGCACTGAATACTGAATTGGACCGGCACAAGGCCTCAGGGGCCAACTGTGTTTGGGCCATTATCTGATGCCTGGGTAATAATTTACCTTTCTGATTCAATGATTCACATGCTCATTGAGATACATTACAGGTACATCATTTTCAATGAGAGCCTGTTGTCGGTCAGCTATGGTCAAGGGTATTTTTCCTAGCTGCAGTGCACTGTTGGTAATCAATTCCACTTTGGGCATGACAATTTCATGAATCATTGGAGAGGCATGCGAATTAAAGCTGTAATCAATGTTTAGTGAGTTTCAATGGTGCAGTTGATATTCTATGCATCTGTAATGCATCTTCACAAAAGACCCAACTGCGCCATCACATAATTACTCTGGGTTTGTTCCAATAGATCACTGGAAAAAAAATGAGGTAGAAAATGATAAATTTCCTTTTTAATGAATAAATTTGATTAAGCGATTATCTGATGTGCTATTTCATGTGTAAGCAAATATGCAGGGATATATTTGAGTTTGTGGCTCTATGTACATTTGAGAGTGAGAGAGAGAGAGAGAGAGAGAGAGAGAGAGAGAGAGAGAGAGAGAGAGAGAGAGAGAGACATCTTTGTGTGTGATCATAGCCTGACAAGCCAGACCCACATCAAGAGGTTGGGTCTGGATACTCACCATTGACAGGGCTCAATCCGAGGGGCGGGATAAACGGTTGTCTTTCAAATTCCCTCTGCACGCAATTGGATAGCGCCATGAGCGCCACAACCAACCAGAGCGAAGAAGAAGGTGAAGCCGAGCTAACGTTAGTTGATAGACTTTCGCCATATCCGGTAGGCAAAACTTCGAACATATCTTCTTTTCTTAAGAATGACTTCAGTGCCGTTCTTTGTTCTTTTCTCAAAGTAAAGCTTAACTCCCAAGTCTTCCAGAGTCGCGGCCAAAGCCAAAAGACCGCTGTTCGTCAGCTTCTTTGTTTACGAGTAGCACGCAGAACCTCCGCAACTCTGCCGCGACGTGCCGTCATTATGTTAAGCCCGCCCACCGACTCTACACACGCTGTGATTGGCCTGACCAGAGTTTGTTTTTTCCAGCTCTCAGGTCTACCGAGAGTTGCTAGACTACACTCGCGGCAAAATAAATGTTCTGCCGCTAGGATGCGTCTAGATCTCTAGGCTAGTGTGATCATGCAATAGTACAATAGAGTATGGCTATAGCTGTACATCTTTGCTATGTTGAATATTTCATTTTACGGCATTGCTAATATTATTAGCTTTTTCCCCTTCCTTGTATGCCAGTGATTTGCTTAATGAATGCTTTTAACGCTATAATGTAATATATGCAAAACCTTGGTTTTTCCTCATATTTTGTTTAAAATCAAAAGATTTGAAGACTTTTCTGGATATTTTGTGATGTTCTAAAGCATTAGAAAAAAGGAAATCAGGGCATTTGAAAAGGGTGTCAAATACAGTACAGTTATACCACTAGAAAAACATGGGACATCTAGTCACCTCATGATAACTGTGATTATATCATTTCCAGGGGGCTCTTTTTGACCGGTACACAGTATATTTTCTCTTTTACACAGGTTATCTGTAGCAAACCGAACAGCCAGCTCTGTGTCCCTACGGTTACATCCACGGCTATAATTGCTGCCGCTGTCCTCTCTCTCACACAAACACATTCAGATATATTATAACTATTATCTAGTATAAAAGAGAAATATTTCCCTCAGCCTTGTTGAGTGTAAGTATTGGTGTATATTTTTAAAGCGAAAACGAATGAGCAATTATGACGCTATTAAAATACAGAAAAAAGAAAATTAATATTTTTATTGCAACTTTAACTAAGCTGTAAAAAGCTATAATACTATTAAGGAGTGTTACATGTCTTGGATGGTCTAGTAGGAGCCATCAAGCTGTGCAAAATATGCATCTACTATCATCTGGAGGTAAAATGATGAGAATCAACTAGGGGAGTATCTAATTTAATTGAAATGATGATGCTACAGCTGTGGATTTTGGCATCTACTCTAAGTGACACAAGAGCTTTTGATTTAAGTCAACTTAAAATGGTGTTCACAACCCATACTTTCTTAACAATACCTTTTTTACAACAGGATAACATTTAGGACAGGTCTTTGATTGGAAATGATTGGATCATGAAAAATGGAATGAAGCCAAACCTAAATGTAAGACTGCAGTGGATTGTAGAGGTCTACACTACTCCTGAAACACTGGCACCCTTTCTTGAGGCTTTTTGACTAGGAAGCAGAAAATCAAGTTCACTTGGGTGTAGTGATGTCTCCACCCAAGAAGTTATTTTTCAAATCGCTATGTGCTATTATTGCCGTAAGTCTTTATTACTTTAATGTTAATATCATGCATGATATCCCAATACATCGAGGCATGGACTCCACTAGACCCCTGAAAGTGTGCTGTGGTATCTGGCACCAAGATGTTAGCAGCAGATCCTTTAAGTCATGTAAGTTGTGAGGTGGGGCCTCCATGGATCGGACTTGTTTGTTCAGCACATCCCACAGATGCTCGATTGGATTGAGATCTGGGGAATTTGGAGGCCAAGTCAACACCTCAAACTCGTTTTTGTGCCCCTCAAACCACTGCCTCCGCCGGCTTGCCTTCTTCCCATAGTACATCCTGGTGCCATGTGTTCCCCAGGTAAGTGACGCACATGCACCCGGCCATCCACGTGATGGAAAAGAAAACATGATTCATCAGACCAGGCCACCTTCTTCCGTTGCTCTACTGTTGGCCCTTTCGGCGGTAGACAGGGGTCAGCATGGACAACCTGACTGGCCTGCAGCTATGCAGCCCCATACGCAACAAACTGCGATGCACTGTGTATTATGACACCTTTCTATCAGAACCAGCATTAACTTATTGAGCAATTTGAGCTACAGTAGCTCGTCTGTTTGATCAGACCACACAGGCCAGCCTTCGCTCCCCACATGCATCAATGAGCCTTGGCCACCCATGACCCTGTCGCTGGTTCACCATTGTTCCTTCCTTGGACCACTTTTGATAGATTTTTCCGAATGTTTCTAACACATCTTTGAGGACATGTTCACTTGCTGCCTAATATATCCCACCCACAAATGAATATGAAGAGATATGATGAAGAGATAATCAGAGTTATTCACTTCACCTATCATAATGTTATGCCAGATCAGTGTATCTGTTAGCCATGTCATTGAAGGCTAACTGAAAACTAAAAGAAATGTAATTGTTTAATTTGAGCATCTTTGTCTTCGGTGGTATGATGTGTGATCTATAATTTAAAATACATATTTAATGATTGAGAATCAATACAATATAAAGCAATTTTCTATCACTTCTAATCAGGCACCAAAATAAGAGCCCATGAACCAAAAGAATGGCTTTTGGATGAAGTGGAAAATATGAGTTTTTATTGAGAAAGTAAATGTTATGCTAACATTAAAGATCACTTTTATTACAGTGCATGTTTTCAGAATTTTTATTTATGTATTAAAGGGATAGTTCACCTCAAAATTAAAATCCTGTCATTTACTCAACCTCAAGTTGTTCCAAACCTGTATGAATTTCTTTCTTCTGCTGAACACAAAATATGATATTTTGAAGAATGTTGGTAACCAAATAGTTTATGGCCCCATAGACTTCCACAGTAGGCTTTTTTTATCTCCATACTATGGAAGTCAATGGGGCCCATCACTTGTTTTCTTAATCATATTCTTCAAAATGTCTTATTTTGTGTTCAGCACATCTATCCCTTTAACAGTATATTTAGTTTAAAATAGTTTGAAGAATGCTTCATATTTGTGTCATAAGGTGAAAATATCAAGGGAAAAATAAATCATACATAATTAATTCTAAGTCACATATATAGGTGAACGACAGCAAACAAAAGTTACGTTTGAAAGTAAATTTGCATACATATTTTTTCACATACCTACAGAAATCCTTCAAAGGTGAATCTGTGCGTCTCCTGTGATCAAAAGGGATGAAAAAATAGTTTTTGCTGTAGAATATCTTTGTGTCAGTGTTCATGGGCAGCTTTTCCCGCACTGCAGAATCTTCCGGGTAGATAACCAGGTAGATTCCCCCGAAGGTAACCTGATCACACATACATGAGCAATTAAATTCAAGGCCCAGCCTCAAGGCTGCCTGAACCTTGTGCACTGTCCGTATTGAAGTTTATTATAAGCCCTTTAGTACTGAAACTGCAAATCGGTTGATTGCCATTCTGGTTTGTTATTAAAGTTTTAAAAGAACCAAATCAGTGCCCATTAAGAAAGCAACAAACGCTCTCTTTGACAAAGATGGCAAGAGAAAATGTTCAAACGAGAAAGGACACCTAATTCTTCTCTGTGTTTATTACCACAAAAGATCTTACTAAAGCATCAATTGAGCGAGTCACCTTCAATATCTGCTTCCTAGAAAATTATGTCACCGAAGACGATTGGAGATTTCATGGGGCGTCTCTCTGTGTTTGAATGGCTCTCAGTTTTCCTGTGTAAATGATTAGATTACGTTATTTAACTTAATATCGACCTGTTTTATATTAAAATGCCCATTCTGACTGGATGTGAGAGAGAGGAACACTGCAGGGCGGCCCATTGTATGGACTTCTAGTCATCTCTCTCTTCCTCATTTATGTTCTTTCCTCTTTCTGCTTCTTCTTCTTCCCTTCGTTCAGCTTGCCCTGAAGGCCACATAGGATTGTGTGAGCTTTCTGTGAGTTCAGAAAAAGAGAAATGCAGTCATAGTTCGACACCAAGGATTCACACAACTGGGGAGTTTGTGAAGACTAACAGCCACCAAAGATCATTCCCAGAGGATCACATCTTTCTCTTTCAGAGCTTAGGGGTCTTAATGGCACTTACATTGATAGTTCATCCAAAAATGTAAGTTCCACCATCATTTACTGACCCTCATGTCATCCAAACCTGTTTGATTTTTATCTGTGGAATAAAGCTAGTAGATATTTCGAAAGCCATTTGAGTTTGAAACATTGGACCCCGCATTGACTTTCATTGAATAGACAAATAGGGAATTTTAGAATCTTCATTTTTGAAGTTCTCAGTTATGTTTTAATGAACTCATTATTATTGAGGATAAAAAGAGATCTACTGTTGTCAGACAGATAATAAAGATATACATTGAATATGGATGTGGATAGCAGCTCAGATCATTTGGTCTTGTATGAGATTCATATGTGACTAGTCTTTTCTGTCAGAGAAATAATATGGCTGGAGACTTGAGGAAAAGACCCAATTTGCTTTCCATTTGATCTCATTGCTATCTAGGTGGAACAATTTATCTAATGTGTGATTTTTTTTTTCTTCCTTTGGGTTATCAGATGAGTGAATGAAAGCAGCTCCTATTATGAAATGTTTGCTCAAGACCCGTTAGCCAATCAGCAAAGAGATAACACAACACTGGCTTTGCACTACAGCGCATAACTTCCAGGCTCCAACAGTGAATTTAATTTGGTTTTATTCATCCCAAGACTGAAAAAATGGAACCTATATTTTTGCCGGAGGAATGTAAATTTCCTGCCGGCAGAACTGATATTAAATCAATGGGCCTACTAAAATCTATTTGAGTGTAGTTTTGCTAAAGCTTTGAATCTGGACAAACTCTCTCAGCAGGCTCTGATCTCTAATTCCAACAGTCTGTGCATATGAATTATTAATTTAGCCATTATGCTAAGTCTCCCTTTCTGGATCAATTCATTATTAGCTTTGGCGATTATAGCACAAGGTTGCATAGAACATTCAGAATGAAACACAATTGATTTATGAACCTTGAGAGGCAAATATACAAAACACTTTTAATTTCAGTGCCAAAACCTGCGTCTTATTCTAATCTCAACAATCCAGTTTAAACTGGCAATAAATTCACAGAACTGTAATTGAATTAAGTCAATGCAATTGATATACTCCTATAGAAATTTGTAAGAAAAAGCTGTACGTTAGTGTACGTTACGTTTTTTGTACATTAGTGACTAACGAATGGGGGTCCCAATATAATCTCGCCACTCAGCTGTCTTCCAGTGCCCTGCGTAAATGTGAGTACCCTGTTGCAAGACTAGTACAGACAAGGGACTCCCACTTATCACAGGAAACCAAGGGTACACTGGGAAGCATATTCCAGTGGAGATATGCAAAGATGCCTATCCGAAGGGAGGATTTAGAGAGTACACATATGACTCGCTAAGGGCTGCATATGGGAAAACTCTAGGGTACCAGCCGAAGGTGGATTTTTAACCCCAGGGGTGGCAGGGACTTGCCGAGGGAAAGACACCTGCTCACTGCGGAGGCTTACGGTGGAAAATACACGTGTGGGGGTCGCCGGAGGGGAACCATGCACACGGGGCACTTGGCCGGACACGAGGGTCTGGGCTCGCTAGAGGGCAGACACACAGGTATTGGCGTAAGCAGTGCTGGAGGGACTCAGGGCTCTCGGGGAGCTCACCTGAGGAAAAATATTGCACGTATCCAGTCCGTGGAGTGGAATGGCGAGCAAGCGAAGACACCTGAGCCTGGTCCATTACCAGCCCCTCGGGGGAGTGAGTACATAGTCGGACACTGGCTCCACTCGGAGATTATAGAATCTGGCGAATGAGTTCGGTGTCGCCCAGCCTGCAGCTCTGCAGATGTCTGTTAGCGAGGTGTCATGCGCTAAAGCCCAAGAGGAGTGGAGTGTGCCCTAACCCCAAGGGGACATGGTCGACCTTGCTGCTGGTAAGCCAAAACAATGGTGTCCACTATCCAGTGAGACAGCCTTTGCCTTGAGAGAGCTCTTCCCTTCCGCTCTCCACCATAACAGACAAAGAGCTGTTCTGAGGTCCTGAAACATTGCGTCCTGTCTACGTAAGCACTAAGGGCGCGTACTGGACAGAGCAATGCCAAGGCTGGGTCTGCCCCCTCCATGGGCAGCGCTTGCAGGTTCACCACCTGGTCCTTGAATGGAGTGGTGGGAACCTTGGGTACATATCCAGGCCGGGGTCTCAGGATCACGTGAGAGTAGGCCGGCCCGAATTCCAGGCACACTTCGTCAACCGAAAATGCCTGCAGGTCCCCGACCCTCTTGAAGGAGGCCAATGCAGTCAGGATCGCTGTCTTCATTGACAAATATTTAAGATCCACTGACTGCAAAGGCTCAAAGGGAGGCCTCTGCAGAGCATCTAAGACTACTGAGAGGTCCCAAGAGGGTACGAGAGGAGAGCGAGGAGGATTCAGTCTCCTCGCCCCCCTCAGGAACCTGATGATCAGGTCGTGCTGACTTTTTGTTCTCCAAGAGATCGTGGTGGGCAGATATTGCAGCCACATAAACTGAAGAAGAGGCTGCAGTGGGAAGAGTCGTGGGAGGCAACAGATCTATCTTTGCTTCCCCGAACTGTTCCCAAATCAGCTGGACCGACTAGGGATGGAGTCTTCATTCTCTCGGAAGAGAGTGGCCCCTCTGCACGGGGTAGAGTCGCTCTTCTCCCAGTCGACCTGAAGGCCCAGACGGGCTAAGTGCCGGAGCACTTGGACTCTGTGTCCGCACACCTGCTTACGAGAGTGACCCAGTATGAGCCAGTCATCGAAGTAGTTCAGGATGCGAACCCTGTGCTGCCTGAGTGGCGCAAGGGCTGCCTCGATAGACTACGTAGAGTCACGAGTACTGAATGTCCGCCCCTCGAAGCAAACCGTAGGAAAGGTCCGCGTCGAGGAAGGAGACATGGAAGTAAGTATCCTTCAGGTCGATCGCTGCAACCAATCTACCGGACGAACGCGTCTGAGGAGGCGTTGGCTACCGACATCCTGAATGGAAGCCTGTGAAGGGATCGGTTCAGGACGGGCAGGTCCAGGATTGGCCGTAACCCACCAGTTTCCTAGGGTACAATGAAGTAAGGGCTGAGGAAGCCGGACTTCATTTCGGCTGGAGGGACAGGCTCGATCGCACCCTTCGCCAGTAGGGTGGCAACCTCTGCACGCATGACTGGGGCCTTCTATTGGAGCGCAGACTCCCCGGAAGAGGGGAGGAGCCTGCACAAACTGAATCGCGTAGCCGAGCCTGATGGCCTTCGCGACCCAGCGGACAGCCCCTGAAGCTGTAGCCAGGCTCCAGGAACTGACCAACGGGGTCGCTCGAACCACAGACGTACCCCGGGTGGGGCAGCGAGGCAGCGTGACTGGCCCGGACATGGGAGGCGTAGCTTCCCGGTGTGGGGGCACAGTCAGCAGCTGCGTCCTGACAGAGGAGACCAGGGAATGACGCACGTTCCACTGGGGTCTGCTCTGAGAGGAGGCTGGCGATAGAGAGGGACGAGAGCAGCGCGGCCCGGGGGGCGGCACACACTACCATCACCGGTCTCTGGGACCTCAGAGATGGGGACACCAGTTCTTTCCAAGTGCCGCCAGCCCGGGGACCAGCAGCAGAAGGATTTTCCCCCGGCCCTCCACCGGGGTAAGGAGAGGCTCTGCTACCATCCCCTGGAAAGAACTGGGACCCATCTCTGGTTTGTAACGCATCTCTGGCGTTTAACCAGGCTGGGGAGCAGTCCCAGCTGGCGACATCCTGCAACCACCTCCACGGCGCGGCCCAGTGAAGGCTGCTGCTGGGGCCGGGCGGGAGGAGGGAGGGCGCCCTCGGCGGCGAGCGAATTATAGCCTCAGTCTGCTCTGGGGCGGCCGAGAACCGTTGGGCGCAGTTCTCAGCCGCGCCGCCAGCCTGGGATATGGGTGAGTTGAGGAGGCGGGCTCACTCAATCCCCCCACATCACCACATCATCTGGCACACCCGAAGGCGGAGCACAACCTAATCGTCATCCCCAAAGGACTCTAGCCCACCTTTGGATGCGGCGATCGACATCTCAGTGCTATCTGGAGTGTGAACGAAACGAACGAGGCGTCAGAGACGGGCCGCTGTTTCAGTCCAGCACTCACGGGAAGCGATGTGCGAGATGGGGGCGTGGCCCGAGGAACGTATCGTCGGGGTTCTTAATACCACAGCACCACCCTCAGGTCACCCTGGCCACCAGCCAAAGTACCACCTCTCTCAGAGACGGTAGATTGGGGTGTGGCAAAGTGGACTCTCTCTCATCGCGGAGATCACTGAGTCTCGACCGCGACATCGCGATAGTCACGTTCCCGCAGTGGGAACATGACACATCCACAATCACTGCCCGAACGTGCTGAAGCTCAAACATGTCGAGCAGTGAATGTGCCCATAGACAGCAACGGAGCGAACCGGGCGAACCATCTTGAAAAAGACGTACCACGCGCAAGCTCTTTTTGTGAGAGGAAGCCTCACAGTCGATGCCGAAGCGCCCAGGGAAACACACAACAGCCGTCTAGCAGACCACCGCACAGATCAGCAGGCAGTAAGTATGTGATCACTGGAATGCGCCATTACACCAACACCGACTGGAAAGCTGCTCGTCTCGAAGAAGCTGACAGAGTCTCAGAAGGCTTGTGAGGAGTGAAGAGGTAGGTACTCTTGGCTCCGAAAGTAGAAACATAATGCGATATTGCCATGTACTTCCTTTTATACTCACGCGGTGAGGCGGAGTTACGTATGCAAATTCCGCATGCCCATGGTGTGGAGGTAAGGGTAGGGTTTGGTGTAAGGGAAGTGTCAACAGTGTAATTACAAATATAACTACAGAAATTAATTACAGATGTAAAGTAAAAACATGTATGTACACAATAAGTGCAATGTATCAAATGATTAATTAAAATGTTAGTACATAGTAGTTAAGGACACCTAATATAAAGTGGGTCCCAATAATTTGCATTATATAGGCCTATGCATTATAGGCATGCCGGTATCAAATTTTCATGTTGCGATTAATTGCTGAAGCTTTTATCACGGTATACGGTATTATCACGATATTGAAATTTGTTGCAAAAAAAGTGTTGTCATACTATAACAGGTTTAATAATTTTCTTATAACAAAAAGAACCAAACATTTAAATACAATAAAGCAATACACAAAAATGTATAAGGTAAACAAATATTTAAAACAGATTAAGTGCAAAAGAATTATAAAGAACAATAGGTAACGCTTTACAATAAGGTCTCACTAGTTAATGCATTAACATTAACAAAGAGCGAATAGCTACATTTTAAGTTATTATTCTTTGATAATGTTAGTTAAAAAAAACAACTGTTAGTTAGTGTTAGCTCAGGTCCATGAAATAATACTTACAACTTTTGATTTTAATGTGTTATTAAATGCTGAAATGTACATTTAACTAAGATTAATACATGCTTTAGAAGTATTTTTCATTGTCAGTTTGTTAATGAATGAACTAATGTTAAATAATAGAGCCTTATTGTTAAGTGTGTGACTGAAAAACAATCAAAAAATATTCAAACAATATCTAGGGCATGTAATTTAGTCCAGATTAAAATATAAAATGTTTAAGTTTGAAAATGAATAGACTTAAGTCTTTAAGTATTAAGTATTTGGTTATGTGATGAGCACAGTATCGATTTGTTTATGAGGATTACCGGGGAAACGGCTGCATTTCTGCTGTTCCGTTAGCGCCCACTTGCTGTCAGAGAGTGAATGTGCATCTCTTTCACTCCGCCATGTGCTCGGCTCATTCACGTTGGCTTTGTGTACATCAGTGTGCGTTCCTCTTTGACTTATTGTTCTTTTTAAACAGTTGATGGGTAAAGTATTCTTAAAATGCATTCTAGAAATTGGAATGATTCGTAAGAAATAATTATTCACTGTATTTTGAAGTGCCCACGACAACAATATTGTGCATGTTCATTATTGCGGTATATCGTATTACCGTATACCGGCACATGCCTAATGCATTATTTGTTACATGTCTGTATTGTTTTCTTATGATTCCAATTGCATGGAAAAACAACAACATGGACATTCTCTATAATTTCTTTTTTATTTTGAAAAAGTCACATGGTTTCAGAATAAGATGCGACTGAGTTTTCAAAATCAATTTTTGAACTATGCCTCAACTTATTGTTCATAAAGTTCTATATACTTTCTATAGTTCTACCAGAAAGATTCGGGAGGCCAGATGAAGTACAATAAAATAGCAAGTTTATTAGCAGACCAGCAAGTATTATAATTAGAGGTTCTTTGGCGTAGGCCCCGTCCGTAGCTCTCATCTCGAGGGTAATGGACTTTGCATTTCCTGCCTGAAGATGCCTGGGAGGTATAGGCAGGGACCATCCTGGTGGAGGTGGGGAGGATGGAGGTAATGTTGGCGTCAGCATCTGCGAACTCAGACATGTGTGAGTACCGATCTTTTATACTCTGAGATTTAGGACATGATTGGTTAGGTCTGAATGTGATAAGTGACGTAACATTGAATCTTCCTGGCAGAACTTGCACTAGAGCTTCATTTATATACACTTTCTATTAAGTCTATCTTAAATAAGTCTGATAAGCTAACTGAACTTTCAAATGCTTTGTTTGAGGCATATGTCTGTCAGAAAACAAAGACTGCAATGTTCAAAGTTGAAGGCTTTCATTTCAGTAAAAAAAATTGTTATAGCAGATAACCAAATAATAGCAGTCTTGAAATCAGATCATTAAAAGTATGATATAACAGTGATCCTCTAGTACCCTTTGGAAGAAGAAAAAAAACAGCATATGCTGGTAAGGTATGTTTTGAAGCATGGCTGGTTTGAGCTGGTTTATGTTGGTCCTGAGCTGGTTATAAACTGGTTCCCTAGGACTAGCACTTGCTTAAAAGGTTACTTCAGATGAAAGTGTATTTAAACTGGATCATTTACGTAGTAGAAATGTGAAATATTTTTTGAATTTGGTGCCTTATAGACTGAGAAAAGACAGAAAATTTATTTTTGTCTCATGTGGATGAAAGACAACAACTCCCAGAATGCACTTGCTTCGCTGCTCAACGAGGCCACTCCCAAAGCCACTGCCACTGGTTATCACTTGCCCACCATGACACTGCCCCCACCGTTGTTTTGATTTTCATAGTAATAAAATAATTCCGTTCAGTTAGAGAACAGACACTACAATTAAAAACCGAACGTGTCTTTTCAACGAAAGTCATGTCACAGAAGCAGCAGGAATCAGATTTCATTCATCATGAGAGCGAAGAGCTGAGGTAAGCACGGCAGTCATTCACGACACGTGTCCAGTCTGGCGCATTTTCAGATCATGCCTATGGAAGCTTAACTTTCATAGGAATTCATTGAAAAGTTAAAACACTCACTTTGCTCTGCACCGCCCCATTATGAATGCCCGAGCTGAACAGCCGTGCGCATTTACTTTCTGTGAGTGAGATCCCACCCCTATGGGCGGGTTGAAAACATGCGGAACTAGCTCCTTCTGGCTGTAGTCTCTAGCCTCTGCCCAAAAAAATACTCTGATGACGCAAAATGGCGATATTTGTGTCATGTGAGGATTTTTTCCAGAAATAAAATGCATAATTATCTCGTCTCAGGGGGACATGAGGGGGGAAAGTACGATAATTTGAATAAACTACCGGGTTCCCTTTCAGTCGGTCACAACGAATTGGGATCACTTTAGAGAGCCCCTATCAGCTTCGAGATTTAGAGAACGGGCCAATGGGCCATTGGCGTGCGAGATTTGCATCTTGCGCTCCGCCCCGCGCCGCGGGTATAAATAGGAAGCGAGAGTAACGACAACATTCACTTTGGAGCCGAACGGCGTTGATGAAGAGTTACAGACTGCTTCCTGTATTCAGCGAATTCAGAGAGAGATAGAGAAGAGGGACGCTGTGCTGGTGTGACGGCATTAATCCAGCGTGACCGCGAGACTCAAGAGAAGTTTTCAAGAGAAACAACTGCTGTTCTCACAACAACCTGTCGGTTCGGTGGGCGTTTCCATTGAGTGAAAACACAGGCTGCACTATCTCCTGAGTGTTGCCGCGGTCTTCCCTGGGTGCTTCAGCACTTCTGAAAAAGAGCGTTTCCTCACAAAAAGAGCAACACGGTTTGACCCTGTGTCTTTTTCAAGATGTCATTCAAACCGTGCGTTTCTGGATGCGGTCGTTCCCTCTCGCCCGCTGACGGTCACAATCGCTGTCTCACGTGCCTGGGCGTACAGCACGCTGAGGCAGCGTTTGTGGATAGTTCATGTTCTCACTGCGGGAACATGACTATCGTGGTGCTTAGGTCGAGACTCACCTACCTCCGGGAAGGCGTCCCCCTCCCCATACCTCGATCTAGGTCTATCCCCCAGGATAGACTTACTTCGACGGATGGCCGGGGTGACCTGAGGATCACGTTCAGGGCAAACCCGCTGAACATACCTCCGGAGGCCCCTGAACCCTCACAAGCGCTGCAGCCGGTGGTGCTTCCGGAGGAGGTCGCTGGTCCCTCTTGTGGGCGGCCGGCGATCTCCTTTGGGGTACCCGCGGATGAGCAGATGTCGATCGCTGCATCAGAGGGGGAGTTCCAGTCCTCGGAGGATGATGATTCAACTGCACTACCTCCCTCTGGGAGAGTGGCTGTGGTTGAGTCAGACCCCGAGTTGACGGCTATGCTTTCCCGGGCCGCCGAAAAGGTCGGGCTTGCGTGGAACCCTCCACCACGTCCCGAACCTTCTAGGTTGGATGATTGGTTTCTGGGGGGCAGAAGCGCATCTTCAGGTGCGTCCGTCACCAAGATTGGTTTGCAGCGATCGACCTGAAGGATGCGTACTTTCATGTCTCGATTCTCCCTCGACACAGACCGTTTCTACGCTTTGCATTCGACGGACGAGCATATCAGTACAAAGTCCTGCCCTTCGGGCTGTCCCTTCACTACTCCCTTTCGGGATCAAGTGGTGAGCCTGCAAGCGCTGCCCTCAGAGCAGGCAGACCCAGCCCTGGCTTTTCTCTGTCCAGTTCATGCGCGTCTATGTTGACAGAACGCAAAGCTTTAGGACCTCAGAGCAGCTCTTCGTCTGTTACAGAGGACAGCAGAAGGGAAAGGCTGTCTCCAAGCAGAGGATGGCCCACTGGATAGTAGATGCCATCGTCTTGGCGTATGAATCCCAAGACGTGCCTGCCCCCTCGGGGTTAGAGCTCACTCCACCAGGGGTGTAGCTTCTTCCTGGGCGCTGGCTCGTGGCGCCTCGCTGACAGACATTTGTAGAGCTGCTGGCTGGGCGACACCAAACATGTTCGCTAGGTCTTATAGCCTACGTGTGGAACCGTTTGCTTCTCGTGTGCCCGTTCTAGTGTCGAACCCTGTTGAGTCCTCCGCAACCCGTGGCAGTCCGCAACCCATGGCAGTCGGTTGTGGCGGATCGTCCGACGCCAGGTCTGGCACTTGTATGCATTGGTGGAACTTGTGTCAGGCTGGGTTCCGTATGTTGTGACCCCTACGGTGGTCACATATGTGTATTCTCCACGGTATAGCTCCCTACGGCGAGCTCGTGTCTTTCCCTGGGCAGAGTTCTTCTGCCGTCTCAGTACGGTGTCGTTCCCCTGCCTACAACAGGCCGAGGCCACCCCTGGAACTTCCGTATGTTGCACTGCCCAAGGCCAGTCCATACGTGTATTCTCCACATGGTAACTCCGGGGTCTGAGGGGCTCTCGCTGGGCGCTGGAAGTGGTAGTAACTGTGGCGTTTTCCAAAGGGATTCCAATTCGTCTGTATAACCGATGTACGTCGTAGTGACCAACTGAAAGGGAACGTCTCGGTTACGTATGGTAACCCTCGTTCCCTGAAGGAGGGAATTGAGACGTACGTCCCGTCGCCACAGTTCCTTACCATCACTGCATGGCTGAGTCACTAGTTCAGCTCTGATAAACGTCAGTGCGTTGCTCTCGCTTCCTATTTATACCCGCGACGCGGGGCGGAGCGAGATGCATATCTCGCACGCCAATGGCCCATTGGCTCGTTCTCTAAATCTCGAAGCTGATAGGGGCTCTCTGAAGTGATCCCAATTCGTCGTATAACCAACGTACGTCTCCTTTCCCTACTTCAGGGAACGAGGGTTACCATACGTAACCGAGATGTTTCTACTGATGCACTGATGCAAAGCTTAATGCTAATCACTGAAGTAACCCTTTAAACCAGCTCATGACCAGCTAAGGACCAGCTGCCATGCTTCAAAACATACCTAACCAGCATATGCTGTTTTTTTTTCAACAGGGTAGCGTATTTTAAAAGTGTAATATGTTCATAATATATATGACTCATGGGCTAACTGCGAATAAGTATCTTAAAACAGGGATATAATCATGTTATCTCCTCATGGCATCCCCCATTAAGGTGACCCACTCCATGTTTTTTTTTGTCCGCGTATATGACTGGAGACTTCATCTCATGTGAGTGTACATCATTTTAAACATATTTTACAAAAGTACATTTTATTAGTTTATGTACAAAACTTTTTTTAACAAGGGAAGAATTATGCAGCGCACCTTTAGCTGAACTCCAGCACAGGCCTTCTTCTCCAGACTCATCCGTCATGTCCTCTCATTCTGAGCACGGATGCATAATTTACTGAGCTTCAATATGAATCTCAGCTTATTCCTCTGATATCCAGCGCTGGTCAATTATCTCATATTATCAATATCTGCCATCTATATTGCATTGGCTCATTTGAATTTCATAACCAAACACTAATATTCTGCCTTTTTATGAAACCTTTATGGTAATGCGGCCAAGGTTCTTGGGGCTATCAATTACTTAGTGTGTGTCTGTAAAGCTGGAGCGAGTGGGAACTAATGTCTTGGCCCTTAAGGTGGCAGGACAAACCATCTTTTACCTTCATTACCTCAGTGAAGTGATGGTTTCCTCCTCAACCCCCATGGCAAGTCATTTAACCTATCTACACCCCAGTCGCTCAGTTTGTCAAAGCACATTCATGCGACTGCAGTATGGCTATTGGAGCCACAATGGCGATCATGTAGGAGTAAGAGAAGATGAAGTAAGTGATGATAACCAGTTTGGCTCTGGGTTTTGCTCGGGTGATATATAGTGTTTTGTGCATCTCACTTTAAGACGTTCACATTTCTTTATACAGTGCTGCTTGAAAGTTTGTGAACCTCTTGCAGAATCTGTGAAAATGTGAATGATTTTAACAAAATAAGAGGGATAATACAAAATGCTTTGTTTGTTTTTTTTAGTGATGATTGTTCTTGAGTCCCTTGTTTGTCCTGAGAAGTTAAACTGCCCAACATTCTTGAGAAAAATCCTCCAGGTACTGAAAATTCTTTTATTTTCCAGCATCTTTTGCATATTTGAACCCTTTCCAGCAGTGGCTGTATGATTTGAACAAAGACATGTACACAGGTTTGGAACAACTTGAGGATGAGTTAATGATAACAGAATTTTCAATTTTGGGTGAACTAACACTTTAAGCCAGGGAGTGAAAACTTTTTGAATTTTTAGATCAGGGTTAATTGTACTTAATTTGTCTTCTGGGAAAAATGTGTGTCGGTCATTTTTGAGCGAGATGCTGAATGGATTAAAAAATGGTAAAACTCTACTGTTTAAACCTTGGGGAGTTGGAAAATTAACCTATTTTCAAAAAAGTGGCGTGTTTCTTTAAGAATCAAGGGTGAACAGGGTCATTTTTATAAATTCAGCAATTAATTTGTCTTGTGGATATCTTATTCAGGACAGTACTAAATAAAAAAGTAACATGCAGTTTAAAGCATAGAATGTGTATTTATGTGTGCATTATGGTTTTTCAACTTAACACCACAAACATACACTTATTCATCTTGAATTTGAAAAGTGGGATGAACCTCAAGACAAATACTGAATTATTCATTCCAGTCAGTGTATGTGTGATGATGTCCGCGATGATGCAACAGTGGCCTCATCTGTTATATTCATAATTTCAGATGAAACTGAAAGAAAGAAAAAAAAAAAAAGAAAAAATAAACCTTTCAATGACAACAAAACCCGCTACACAAAGCATAGGTAATAGCTCACATCTAGAGAACAATTGCCTCATTGTGTGCATGCTCAGATAAAAGGCTTTCATCGGACTTTCTCAAACTACACGAGGAGAACTGTAACTGAACTGCATTGTCATGAAATTGGGACTTGCTAATAACTTAAGGACTAGCAGGACAAGACGTACTGACTGTAATTGGAGGTTTTGTACGTTGACGGCTGGCAACCATATGGTAAAAATCACCACATTGAATGGCAGTACAGATTGAGAAAATGAGCTCTAAGGAAAACAGCCTGTCCAGCATTTCGTGAAGGAAATTTGAGTGACATTTGTTTCTGTGGAAAACTTGATTCTAAGAGTGTTCTGGCTGGTTTTCAGTACTTTTCTTTGCAGTTGTCAAAAAAAAAAAAAAAAAAAAAAAAAAATTTAAGATAAAGTCTAATCCAGGGGTCTTCAACTAAATTTGCTTGAGGTCCAGTAAATGAACCCCAATCAATTATACAATTATATACCTAAAAACAATCATTTATGTTTATTGCCAGACAAAATAAATTAGTGTAGATAACATTTGTTTTTTATTGAACAAAATATAATATGTTCTCATATGGACAAAATATGTCTGTTCATATTGTTAAAGCAAACATAGGTAATCCTTCACAAAATTGATCTCATTTTGTTGTTGTTCTGTTATGTCCTTTAAGTTGCTTTGGTACAAAATATCTAAATTCAACCAGTAACCATGCCTAACAGAAATATGATGAACTAAAAATGCCTTCATCTCTAAATCTGCACTGAAAAATACATTAATTTCAACATTACTAGCAAATTAAGTGCTTTTTTTCCCTGCTGAACTGAGATAACAATCAATGAACACAAAGCCCCCCTGGTTAAAAAAAAAAAATCAGAAATCTCATAACACATTTTATGTTTATTCACATGTATAGTCTTAACTAAATGTATCTAATATTGAACACTATTGTGCACTGGTTTTTGCACTGGTAAAATTAGTAATATCATTCAGAAACGCAAACAGGCAAAAATAAAGTACCACCAGTGTTGGAAAAATTAAACATTGCAAGAAAAATGTTACTTAATGTTTCCACTTTTGACAACCGCAACAGAATCAGAATAAATGAGACACACAGGCCTTGTACGGGATGCAGGAAGAATAAATGCATTTTTTGCCATCCATTCGCACGCGCAAGCATTCTTGGCAGGGCACAAGCATATGCGCATAAGCGTATGGAGAGTGGGAGCCGCGCGCGCACGTTGTGCATTCACACACAAATGCCACCATGTCCCCTGTGTTTTTGTGTATTTTATTTTGTTTCACAGCGCTGGATGTCATATGGTGATTGTGAAACGCACGGAAACACTTCACTACATGATTCCATGTGAAATGTGTTATTTTTCATGTTAATCAGGTCAGTTTTGATCAAGAACAATCCACTGTGGCTTTAATTCAGCGTGAGCAGCGCGGCAAAAATAGACTCTGCGCCGAAACGATCGGGGCACTGCTGCTTCTGCTCTGCTCCTGCGTGCGGTGAGAATGCTCTGATCTGTTAACATGGGCGCCGGAAAAAATATGCGCTGCTTACGCCCTGCTAACGAGCAACCCGTGGCGACATACCCAAATGTTTCTACTGAGCTGCCTGATATAAATGTAATTTTTGTATATTTATTTCGTTACGTCAAAAGGCTTTGCGGTCCGGATGGACGCATCTCGCGGTCTGGATTCGGACCGGAGTCCGCTAGTTGGCGACCCCGGGGCTAGTCCATTTTACTTAAAGGATTAGTTCACTTCAAAATGAAAATTTCCTGATAATTTACTCACCCCCATCCCATCCAAGATGTTCATGTCTTTCTTCAGTTTTTGAGGAAAACATTCCAGGATTTTTCTCCACATAATGGACTCCAATGGCAACGGTTTAAAGGTCTAAATCAATGCAGTTTCAAAGGGCTTCAGAGGGCTCTGCGCAATCCCAGCTGAGGAATAGGGTCTTATCTAGCGAAACGATACTTAATTTTCAAAAAACGCCCTTTACAAAAATAAAGGCAATCATGTCGGACACTTTTAAAGCTGGACGAGAACATGAGATGGAGTTTTTCAGCACTGGGTCGGTACTTCCACCTTCGTCACGGACGTGACCTTTCCGGCGTGATGACGTCATACGTTGTGAAGAAGCACAACACCGAAGTCTAGGTGGCGGGGATGCACCTATTGTTTGTTTCCCAATCTCCATAAAATGCCAAAAGAAGAACACAGAAGTCGAGCATTTGAGTTTAAAAAGTATATTATTTATTCTTTTATTTTTTTAAATGACCGATCGTTTTACTAGATAAGACCCTATTCCTCGGCTGGGATCGTGCAGAGCCTCTGAAGCCCTACCATTGAAATTGCATTGATTTGGACCTTCAACACTTTGGTTGCCATTGAAGTCCATTGTGTGGAGAAAAATCCTGGAATGTTTTCCTCAAAAAACTTTATTTCTTTTCGACTGAAGAAAGAAAGACAAAACAATTTGGATGAGATGGGGGTGAGTACATTTTCATTTTGATGTGGACTAATCCTTTCAATTTTACAGGGCCCAGGATTGTTGTATGAATGGGTCTATGTCCCCCAGGCCCAAAGAGTTGTGTCAAATCTCTGAGAAATACTAATATTGATGCTTCATAGTATCTTGTTGTATGTATCAATTCTGATCACTGCAAAACATAAGTGGTGTGAGCAGTCAGAAAACCTTGATGCTCTTTTGTACTCTGCACCATTTAGCTGTCTAATAGCTATGTGCAATATCGCTGTGGAATCCACTCTCATAATGCAAAACTCATTTAATGGACTGTTATTGAAGCAGAAGGCCCATGTAGTGTAGGTTAAGCAGATGGAGCTCTTGTGTATTCTAATGCTGATTGACAATGAGAACATTATACTATCACTGATGCTACGAGGAAACATCAGAACAGGGAGACCTATATAAAGAGAGTCAGCATCTATGGATATAGGTGTCTTTTTGGAAAGAGGAAAAGAGAGAGAGAGGTGGGAGAGGTCATAAATTATGTGGGAGTTAAACAAGCTGTTGAATAATTTACCATTGTAATGTGGCAGTGAGAGGATAAAAGAAGTTTTGGCCGCAGATTACTCAATGTTAGAAAATCTCTGGAAGCTTTGACTGCAGAACATTAAAGTTATGTTACAGCGCAGGGCACTGAGCTCGCAGGCAAAGACATAGGAGGCTCTTTCTATTTCTTGTTCTTTGTCTGTGTAATTCCTCATTCATTTGTTCTTTATTCTGCACACTGTGTAGATCCAATCAACAGGTGCAAATGAAAGGATCCTCACCTCAATTACAGGCACATCTTTTTGCAAACAAGCACTTGAACTCAAGTCTTGCTCCAAAAACAAGAGTAAATAGAAGTGATGTGACAAAAGATGTTTTTTCATGTAATCAAAATTACATCTCGGTTGATTGGCTCAAACATATCTGGCTGCCCATGAGGAAAAATGGCAGAATTTGAATCACATACTTCCTGGGGTGGTTCTTATTGTTTTCTCTTGGTATTTTTGACCTCCTGTTGTTATTCCAAAAAAGTATTGCCTTTGTAATCTTTTGTTTCAATTTAAAGTTGAGTCAACTTGGAATGTGAAGTTGCATTAAGTGACAAGAAATTTGCATTATCTCAGCAAGTTCAGTTCTATTTCAAATAAATGTTGTTGTTTTGAACTTTATATTCATCGAAGTATCCTGAATAAATATGTATCACAGTTTTCATAAAAGATCACTAAATCAGAATGATTTCTGAAGGATCATGTGACACTGAAGACTGGAGTAACGATGCTGAAAATTACATTTTAATTATAATAATATTTCACAGTATAACTCTTTTTACTGTATTTTTGATCAAATAAATGCAGCCTTGGTGAGCATAAGAGACTTCTTTCAAAAAGATATTAAAAAATCTTACTGACCCCAACTTTTTAACAGTGGTCTAGTAAACAGGCTACACAATTTAAGGTATCATTCAAATCTGTTATTACAACACACATTTTTTTGTTGTGATAAAATTGCTTTGGATAAAAGCATCCGCTAAATTAAATATAAACGTAGAACAGCATTACCAAGGCATCTTATTTTTAAACCCCTCCTTTCCAAATATCTGTCATACTGAGATATTTTAGTATGATTCAGTCATTTTATGTATAAATAGCCCCATCCTACTTTGTCTCTCGAATGGCTTGTTTAACTCCGAAATATATAACATCATGCATGTAAAATGGGTTGTGATGGGTGCATGGCAGAATAGATACACTATATTGCCAAAAGTATTATTGGGACACTCCTCCAAATCATTGAATTCAGGTGTTTCAATCACTTCCATGGTCACAGGTGTATAAAATCAAGAACCTAGGCATGCAGACGCTTCTACAAACATTTGTGAAAGAAAGGGTCGCTCAGTGAATTCAAGCATGGTATCTTGATAGGTTGCCACCTGTGCAATAAGTCCATTCGTGAAATTTCCTCACAACTAAATATTCCATGGTCATGACGAGTCTGGATTTGGCGAACGATAATTGCCTGACTGCATTGTGCCAAGTGTAGAGTTTGGTGGAGGGGGGATTATGGTGTGGGGTTGTTTTTCAGGGGTTGGGCTTGGCCCCTTAGTTCCAGTGAAAGGAACTCTCAATGCTTCAGCATACCAATACATTTTGGACAATTGCACGATCCCAACTTTGTGGGAACAGTTTGGGGATGGCCCCTTCCTGTTCCCGCATGACTGTGCACCAATGCACAAAGCAAGGTCCATAAAGACATGGATGAGCGAGTTTGGTGTGGAGGAACTTGACTGGCCTGCACAGAGTCCTGACCTCAACCCCATAGAACACCTTTGGGATGAAATACAGCGGAGATGGCAAGCCAGGCCTTCTCATCCAACATCAGTGCCTGTCCTCACAAATGTGCTTCTAGAAGAATGGTCAAAGATTCCCATAAACACACTCCTAAACCTTGTGGAAAGCCTTCACAGAAGAGTTGAAGATGTTATAGCTGCAAAGGGTGGGCCAACTCCATATTAAACCCTACGGATTAAGAATGGGATGTCATTAAAGTTCATGTGCATGTAAAGGCAGGCGTCCCAAAACTTTTGCCAATATAGTGTATCTATCACATATGTGGTTTTATTAATTAATGATATGGCATGTGCTCCACAACTACATTTAACACCTTAACTTGTGCTATTTACACTAGTCAAACACTTGTCACAGTTTAAATGACCATAACAACAAAGAGTGGGTGGAAAAAACCCTGGAACAATCTCCCAAACCATTATATCTAAAATCAGTGGGAACAATCATGTTTGATATTCAGGACAGAGCGATGAGCAGTGGGTGCTCCCGTATGCTTTTATTCAACTATAATTAGGTTAATTAATCTTGTTGCCGATCCAGGACTTGACAAGATTAAACATCCGTAATGTTGGTAGCTGGACTTTCCAGCCCATCAAATTTGCACGTCGCTCCCTAGAGATCAATTTGTTTTCAATTAGAACTGCAGGATCTAAAAGCCGATTGGAGGAGAGGAGAGTCTAGTATGCAAAAAACTTCAGCCAAGCTCTCAGAATGAGTCAGTGCAGAATCAATGAAAATAAAATAAATATGCAAAGTCACACCAGGGTTTTAATGCTTCCAGTGTTAAATCTGAAGTTAAAATTTATTTAACTATACGAGATAGATTGTGATATTTTGTTATATTTTATATTTATATTATTTTACATGTATATTTTATATAACGTTGCTTTTGGGCAAAATCCTCGTATCTAAATAATGTTGTCTAAGTTGATATTGTGGCACTTGCATGTGTCTTTATATTGTTAACATTTTACCAACATAAAGCTCAATTGAGTTGAGAGGTTTTTTAGCTGAATCCTTGAGAATATCAGACATATGTGTTTTGTCCATCAAAATCTCATGTCATTAAAGATGAAGTGCTACACACAGGTTATTTATTTGCTATGACTCAATGACAAATGCTAGACTCTTCTCCGTTACTTGAATACATGAAACATTATCCTATATATATATATATATATATATATATATGCAGAGTAAAAATATCTTGTGACTAAACCTTATATCACACAGTTTGTACCGTCTCTGTGTACACCAATCAGACACATTATGACAGGTGAAGTGAATAACACTGATGATCTCTTCATCACGGCACCTGAAAGGTGAACATTGTTCAGCAAGTGAACATTTTGTCCTAAGTATCACAAGTTGATGTGATAAAAGCAGGAAGAATGGGCAAGTGTAAGGGTTTGAGCGAGTTTGATATGGCGACTGGGTCAGAGCTCATTGATGCACGTGGGGAGTGAAGGCTGGCCTATGTGGTCCAATCAAACAGGCAGGCTACTTGCTCGAATTGCTCAAGAAGTTAATGCTGGTTCTGATAGAAAGGTATCAGAATACACAGCACATCACAGTTTGTTGTGTATGGGGCTGCATAGCCATAGACCAGTCAGGGTGCACATGCTGACCCCTGTCCACCGCCGAAAGCGCCAACAGTGGGCACGTGAGCATCAGAACTGGACCACAGAGCAGTGGAAGACGGTGGCCTGGTCTGATGAATCACGTTTTCTTTTACATCACGTGGAAGGCCGTGTGCGTTGCTTACCTGGGGAACACATGGAACCAGGATGCACTATAGGAAGAAGGCAAGCCGGCGGAGGCAGTGTGATGCTTTGAGCAATGTTCTGCTGGGAAACCTTGGGTCCGGCCATCCATATGGATGTTACTTTGACATGTACCACCTACTTAAGCATTGCTGCCGACCATGTAAACCCTTTCGTGGAAACGGTATTCCCTGGTGGCTGTGGTCTCTTTCAGCAGGCTAATGTGTCCTGCCACAATGCAAAAATGGTTCAGGAATGGTTTGAGTAGCACAACAACGAGTTTGAGGTGTTGAATTGGCCTCCAAAGTCCCAAGATCTCAATCCAATCGAGCATATGTGGGATGTGCTGCACAAACAAGTCCAGATCCATGGAGGCCCCACCTCGCAACTTACAGGACTTAAAGGATCTCCTGCTGACATATTGGTGCCAGATACCACAGCACACTTTCAGGGGTCTAGTGGAGTCCATGCCTCGACGGATCAGGGCAATTTGGGCAGTAAAAGACGACCAACACAATATTAGCAATATTAGGCCTAGTCCACACGTACATGGGTATTTTTATAACCTGAGTTTTTCCTCCTCCGTTTTAAAAAAACAATTGCGTCCACACATGCATGGTTTAAAAAAATCTCTGTCCACATAAAAACGCAAAACCACGCTATGATTGGCTGCCTGATTTCCACATGGTCCCATCCACGGCACCGATGCACTGAGGGATGCCATGGGCTCAGTGAAACCCTTCTACAAGTTCCTTTACTTTGTGACAGGTAACTGTATATACAGGGGCAGGGCCCAAGTGGACTGTAATAGCTTCACACACTTGCCTTACTATGTTGTATTATTTAATTCTGGCACCTCTGTTCTGCAATACAATGAGATAACTGCGCATGTATCTGTATACATGATAAGCCCTGTTAGCAGAGTTATTAAAAGCTACGTCCGCCATTGCATAGACTCCACTCATGTAAACAAAAGAGTTAACGGTGCACAATCTGACGTCAAACAAGGGAGAGAACGACTAAACAAGCCGAAATCTCCGGTTTCACCATCGACACGACAACACTGCAACTGGAGTTTCTAAAAAAAAATCTTTACCCTGGCCGGAGTTTTCAAAAAAGTCTGGTTTCAGTAACCGGATACTGCATTTGCGTGTGGACGAACAGCCAAACCGCGTAGAAAAAGCTGCGGTTTTGAAAATACCCGTGTGCGTGTGGACAGGTCATAATGTTATGCCTGATCGATGTGTGTGTGTATGTATATATATATATATATATATATATATATATATATATAGTCACAAGCTCTTTTTTATATTTTTGATTGTTCAAATATTAGCATACCCCACAGAAAGAAAGGGTGACCAATGATTTATGAAAACGGTCACCCTTGAAAGTGCCTCAACGAATCCTTAATCCTTAATGCGTTTTGCTTTAAACTTTATTACAGGACCATTAGCCAGCATTTAATTGCTGAGATAATTACTTGCAAGATTCCACAAGGCCTGCATTGCCTACAACAGCAGCCTAACACAGTGCATGAATAGCTGTTTGGCTACTGGTTAACTTGATGACTGATGTCATTGATGTAATGTCAGCTAAAAAGGTTTTCAGAGGTGGAGCAAAAAAATGTAATAAGTAAATAGGGTCGATTTAGATTTTCTGTTGAAGAACATAACTGCACATATTGGGTTCTTTGAAAACCCATGTGGCAGATTGACCGATTAAAGTGGCTATGCATTAAAGTGCAATTGAGCAACTACCACTAACATTTTACATTTATTTGGCAGATCGGCAGGTGGGTAAGTGTGTGTGTTAAACAACACATGGATGGTGACCAGGCCCTTTGATTGTGTCCCGCCGACTCGGACATGCTCACACACTCTCTGATCTATGTAAGAGACTCCCTTCAGAGCGACAGCTGTCCTCCAGATCTCTCTACCACCTGTCACATCCACTCCATCAAATATCACAAACTGTTCAAAATGGAACTACAGAACGGCCGTCAATCCGGTTGTGAGTATTCATGAGGAGAAACAAGAACTCATATGAGATGGCCAAACGGCGGACAGAAGCCTTGATATGCTCAAAATACGCTCCTTTCTAGGCTGCATCGTTAAACTGTGCGTTAACTCTGTAAATAGCATTACTAAAGATAATTACATTAAGGAGTTTATGATAATCCTCTTAAAGCTTATCATGTCATAATTATTATAGAGAGTGGCACAACATAGCTGCGTCAAAAGCAAGCGTGAAAATGACATTTAGTCAAATGTTCATCTACAGAGGACACAATATCCCACAGGAAAGACAAATAAGATCTCTCTAATATATCAGATGAGTGCAATGAAATCAAATGGAGAGCGAATGGAGTTCTATTCTTGGAGAACTATTCCTTCGGCTTCTTTTACTCACCCTCATGTTGTTTAAAACCTTTATTTCTTCTGTAGTACATAAAATATATTTTTTTAGAAAAGAATAGAGAAGAATATGCTGTCCTGTCCTGTCCTTATCGTTTCAGTGTAATGAAAGTGATTGAGAACTAAGGCTTTAAAGGTCCCATGGCATGGCATTTTTCTATTATTTTATAATGTTTCCTGAGGTGTACTTATATTGTTAGTATGATTTTTACATCATAAAATGTCATAATTTAGAAATAAAAGGCATTTTTTTCTATACTGATGTTTGCCCTGTGGCTGAATGCCCTGCTTCAAGAGGCGTGTCTGCTGTGAGACTTCAGTAAAAACGCCCACTGTTGTGATTGGCTGACATCTTTGCATTTTAAATGAGCGGAGGGGGCGTGGTTTAACGAGGCACGAGTCTGCCAGAGACGGATGGACCTGAGTTCACTTCTCATCAGTTCTCAGTCTCAGTTCAGGGTGAACTGTTGTAGTTACTAGCATATACTTCAGGTTATTAGTTTATTTCTAGTCGGAGGGGCTGTCACTCATGTCAGAAAGTTAGTAACTTTAGTAAATGATGGATCAGCGCTGACTCGAGACGCGAACCGTTTAGAACGATTCAGTCCGATTTGGTGAACTGGTTCGGTTCACTAAAAAGAACCGATTCAAAAGAATGATTCGTTCGCGAACCGGAAATCATGGAGACGGAGCGATTGCTAACAAATTTATTTATAGTAACTTCTGAGTTATGAGAGCGCTGTCAGTCAGCGCAAGTTTATTGTGTTTGTATCTGAGAGTTCTGAATAAACACGAGTCCCAGTCACACCGAGTCCGTATTCATCATTATTCTACCAACTTTGTAACACATGCAATGTACCATTACAGCGAGATGAACGAGCAGAACTCGGGTTTACACCGATCAACATTTCTATCCACTTGGGGACAATATTCAGGCTAGGGGAACTCATATTAATGTTGAAAAACCTCATAAAATGAAAATTTCATGCCATGGGACCTTTAAGTGACAAATAAATACCATACAATTATAATACAAGTGGTATCTATTTCTTTTGCATTATAGGCTAGGTGTTTTGAAGCTAAATTATATATTTTTAAGCAACAAATCAAAATTTAAATCATTATTGACTGAAAATATTGACTTCTGCACTTGCTCCCCTAGACACATTCATGAGAGAAGCAGCAATTGTTCATTTAAGAACAAATCATTATTTTATAATTTAACTAAATATTTTATATACTATTTATTACTTTTTTCTTACATTTTTTAAAACATATTTTATTCTAAATGTAGTTTATAATTTTAAGTTTTTGTTAGTTTTTTGTAAGTATTTCTATCCAGCTTGACTTTTTTTATTTATTAACTGATTTAAGTTACTTGCTAAGGCAACAGGGTCTGGAATCAAAGGTCTTGAACTTTCAATATGAACTTCCTAGACCAATTAATCCGAGCCAAGCCTTAAGGTATTCTTTTTATACAGCGATTGACTACACTGCTAAAAATGATTTTATGGTGAAGTAAATACTACAGAATTTTTTTTTTATTTCTACATGAAAAAGTTCAGGCAAGAATTCCCCCCATAAAAAAAAAGTAAATTCTATATTAGAACTCAATTCAAGCTTGTAGAAATTAAAGCGTAAATATCAACATTATAAAATGAAAGCAGCACTAGGTAGGTTTTGCTCTCGGGTCCCCCTACAGTTGGGAAACAGTATTGTCCTCTACTACTTTCGTAAACTCTGTCATCCTACATCAGGGGATGCATCGCACGTGCATTTGTTGACATGGCAACTATGATAGCCCTGAACACTGCAGGAGGAGTTCACACGCAGGCAAGGGCGTAGATTTGGTTTGAACATTGGGGGGGGGGGGTTAACTTTTGGTATGATCTATCTATCTATCTATCTATCTATCTATCTATCTATCTATCTATCTATCTATCTATCTATCTATCTATCTATCTATCTATCTATCTATCTCTCCAATGCGATCTCATGACAATACATAATAATCTCGTGGAATGTATGCGCCAAAATTTTGGCATGTGTTGTGAGTGTTTGCAGCGCATGTGTTGTAAAACTGATGAAGATGTTTTCTTTATTTGCTGGTGCATTTTCTATTTGCATGTGTTTTCTTCATTTGCAGCGCGTTGAGCTCTCTCGGCCACCGTAAATTTGCCTTTTTGTGACATATGGAGTTGATTGTCTACTCAAAATGACATTCATACTGAAAAACGATCCATCGAATGTTACCGCCACTGTGTATTGTGTTCCAAGTATTGAGGTCTCTGTGTTCAGGTGCTTCTTCTACACATATCTATTGTGTTATTTACTTAGATGTTTCCAGTGTTGTGCAAGTTACTTCCAAACTGTAGTACATTATAGATTACTTGTTACTGTTTTTTAAAAGTAATTCGTTACCTTACAATATTACTGTCTCAGAATTGTAATGCGTTACATTACACCTGTATTACTTTTGAGTAACTTTCACCAAAATAACTACAGAAGTAGAACTTAACATTCTAAAATGACTAAATGTAGGCTACTTTATATCCAGTAGAAGGCAATATGATGTAGCATGTGGACTGCTAGTGTTACTATTTAAATTATGTCCCAAATCGTAGTATGTTGAAAAGAGTATTCCAAAGATACCCCGGATAGTCTACTATTTCCGTAATCCGAAGTGCAGATCGACGCACACTTTAATGGCTGATATTGCCCACAACCCATTGTGAATTGGATGAGGATTTGATTAGAACTACAAACGTGGATAAAAAGTGTTAAAAAACTACAAACATGATGGTTGTCCGAGAGGTTTAGATAAAGGGTTTTGAGAGATAAATTATGAGTATGTAATGTTATCCACGTTATATTTCACCTGCAGCAGCATTGTGAAATGTTGTACTGATACGTTTGGCCATTAACTTTTAAACACATCATTATATTTAAACTGCAAACACACGAGGAGAGTCTCTGCATTAAAGACCCACGAATGGCAGATCAACGTGTGACTACATTTCTCTCCATTATGGTAGGAAATTAAACTGAATGTGGAGGATCTGAACTGTGACTATGATTGACAGGGCAGTTTAAACGGTGACGGGATGCAAGTAACTAAGCAACAGAGTCCATTAAAGATGACGAAGTAGTATGGCCCAAAGCGTGCATACTCTTCTGCTACACACTCAAAAGTATGTACTTTTTCTTCCCAAAAAGAATACATACTTTTAGGTCATAGTATAAGTAGGCGATTTGGGACGCAGCACATGTCTCAATTCAGTGAACTATTGGAGTTACTAGAGTAACATATATTATAGTAACAAGGATATTGTTTTTTTTTTTCTAGTCGGAGGGACTGTCACTCATGTCAGAAAGTTAGTAACTTTAGTAACTTGTGGATCAGCGTGAACTGTTTAAAACGATTCAATCCAATTCGGTGAACTGATTCGACGGGTTCACTACAAAGATCTGGGGTCTCATTTATAAAACTTTGCGTATAAACCTAACTAAAAGTGTAGGAAACTCACAAAAGCTAGATTTTGCGTACGCACAAAAAAATTCAGATTCATAAAACCATGTGAACGTCAGAACCTGCGCAAAAATCCCTTTATGAATCACAGCCAGCAGAAGATTGTGCGCCTCCTGCAGAAATCACCATATATGGAGCTTACAACGCCTAGTTTTACGATGCATAACCTCATTTGCATATCATTTGCATGCATATTCCCACCATGTTTAACACTGTCAAAGGAACAAGACAGAAAAATATTAGATACGGACTATAAATGCCATTTGTGCCTTACACAGTACATTGCTGACAATCATCCAATATCTTTTTTATGTTTTAGAATAAATATATCAAAATATCCATAAACACTACATTTTATAAAATACTTCCCAGATATTTTTTAAAAATAAAGTTTATTCATTCATTTCCACTGGCCAAATGTTATTTTAATTTAAAATATTTTGTTAATTTTAAACCCTTCAACTCAAATTCATGCAGTTTTGCTGATAATGTGAACATATAGGATGTTTAGGCTATTTTAATTTAAACAGATAGGCCTACTTATTTATTGCAGCGTAAACAATCGTCTGACTCACAGCGTCACTGACTAAGTATTTAAAAAAAAGAAACGTGCAAATCTTAATTTTTTCTTCAAGTTGTATCCTTCAAATACAGTGGTATTTTTCATAATTTTGTAAAGATGTCTTTACTCTGGTTGTACTGGTTGTACAGTAAGATTATCATTGGACCCATTCAAACCGGATAATGGACCGTTCGACCACCGAATCCTGCAGTGTCTGTGATCTCGAATTAAGTGTGCGTCACTGATCATCATTCTCGCTAAAACATATTGTCATAACATGAGATCTGCAGTTTAGTTTAAAGACGAATGATTGGAATTATTTAATCCTTGCTGTCATTAAAACAGCGTGTCACAGGAAAAGTGATCAAAAGTCGTACATGTCTATCTAAATTCATATAATTTTTGTTTAAATTCTGAGTATTGACTTTATGTAATTTCAGTGCATATCGCCATTAATGAAACTGGAACATTAATGTAAATGTGTATATCAATATGAAAACAGTTTTAAATTGTTAATTACTGAAAATTACTTTTCTAACTCTAGTAAAAGAGTTTGTGCGCATTTAAAAAAAAATACATTTTGAATTACGTTTGGATTTTACTAGATGTATGTAGCCTAAAACAATAGGCACAAATAACACTGTTGGATTTAATTTTCATGATAATGTGGATATAACGTATGAAATGGAGTGAAAATTAAATGTCATTAATTCTTATAATCGTTCTTCTCACATGTATTTTCTACAATCTAACTTCAGTTCACGACCTCACCATCTGTGTCGCCAATTCCCTTTGTCTCCAGAATGTGCATACGCACGCGCACGGCTCAAAGTTTGCTTAAAGGTGCGCACATTCTCCCGTCAAGTTTGTTTTTTATAGATCACAACCTTTGCGTGGGAACTGGCGTACGTAAGTTTCCAGCCCCGTTTTGTGCGTACGCACAACCCGTTCTCACTCCCAGGGCGTCGAAAAACGAAGCATGGTCAGTTGCCTTCCGCGTCGCAACGAAGACGCTAAAGGCACCCCTAGGCGTCACTATTTTGACGCGCTGGGTGCTCCATTCATTTCAGTTGTTTACCCAATGCGTCAGATCAAGACGCATTTTATTCTTTGCATTTGTAAAAGCATACATGATTTTATTAATATTTTATTAATATTTAAAGGTTACTTTTATATTTTGGAGCAGCTAACCCAACTCCTACCCTAAACCTACCCACTCCTAAACAATATAAAACACACAACAGGCAAATACAAGTACAGTCACAGGTATTTATTGCAAAAACTTACCAACAACAGTATAAAAGTATTAACTCATGTTGCATTCCGAGACTTCTGAAGTCACACGATGTCTTCATGTAAAGAACAGAGATGATCTTAATGTTTTAATCGCTGAGATGATGATCCCGCCACGCCGTTAACGCACTCATTCATATCTCATTCAAATAATACACACGCCTCTTTAGCATGACGCATTCGGTCACAAGACACACGAGAACCAATGAAATTTTACAATCAAAGCTGACGTAATGACGCAATTAGTCACGAGACATACGAGAGCCAATGAAATTTCACTATGAAAACTGACGTAACGGGCGGCAATATTTGAAATTGTACATGTTCGTGATCTTCTGCGGATGGAGAAGCTGATCGCTTTTGGGGATTTCCTTCATACAAATCAATCGCTTGGCCTCGGAATATTTGTATTTTTTTTATAAATTGTGCATGCAGTCGACTCTGCCTGTTATATCTGCGTTTTATACCACACAAATGGGTAGGTTTAGGGATGGAATGGGGTTGGGTTACATGTTAAAACGTGTCTAGATAGCGTAAATAAAATGATGCTGGCTGATTAAATTGAGAATTACAGTCCAACATGTCATAATGGCAAAATCATAACCCAATATATGATCAGCATGACGATAACGTTCCCATGCCCAACGCGTCTGTGTCTGACGCCGAAGGTTTCTCATTGAAATGAATGGAGCACTCAGCACGTCGATATAGTGACGCCTAGGGGTGTCTTTAGCGTCTTTATTGTGACGCGGAAAGCACTTGACCATGCTTCGTTTTTCAACGCTTTGGGAGTGAGAACAGGTTGCAACGCACGCTTTATAAATGAGACCCCTGGTTCAAAAGAACGATTTGTTCATGAACCGGACATCACTATATTGTTTAAGTAAAAAGTATTTCAAAGGACACTTGAACTACACAAAAAAATGACTAGAGAAATGCTAAAATTATGTTTACTTTATGTGCAAATTTTCTTTCAACAGACAAATCAATAGACAAAGTAGTCTAATCCACATAATACAATTATGCAACAAAAAAAAAATCAAGCTGAAAATTTGTATCAGTGTAATTTTGTGAATTAATTTTAAAAAACCACTGACTAATTTTGTGGAATTTCTCCTAAAGTATTTTAATAGAGAACCAACTGCAACAAAGCTGATACATAAATTAACAATGACTGAGAACTCCATTAAGTCCCTCGAGCTATGAAAAGGCAACCTCTGAGCAATAAAAGTTCCCCTGGGATCCTTGTCACACTTCCACCCACACACTCCCGAAAGCGCCATGACTACATGTTTTGTGTTACTGGTAACACTTTGTAATAAGGTTTCATTTGTTTACATTAGTTAATGTATTAACTAGCATGAACTAACCATGAGCAATACATTTGTTACAGCTGTTCATGGTTTGTTCATGTTAGTTCACAGTGCATTAACTAATGTTAACAAATACAACTTTTGATTTTAATTATGCATTATTAAATGGTAAAATCAACATTAACAAAGCGTAATACATGCTAGAAGTGCAGTTCATTATTAGTTCATATTAACTAATGTAGTTAACTAATGTTAACTAATAAAAACTATTGTAAAGTGTTACCGTGTTACTTTATTACATATGGCGAATAAGGCTGAATAAAAACTATTTCCTTCTGCAATCAAAAGCAAGGGCAACTAAATGAATAATCCAGAAGCGATGATCACAAGCATCAGATGGTTTATGACTGAAATGTGCGGTCTTTGTTTGGCATTCAGAGTTTGGCCCTGGGGCAGCACCAATTCCTTTTTCATTATGACTCAGGGAGAACAAATTGGCTCATTTTGACAAAAAAGTTTTATGAAAACAGGAGCAAGGGTAGGTCGTGGGTCAACACTTCTGTTCCACCCACACATTGATATAAGCAGGCATTTCAATCACACTTGCACACTTGCTCACAATGACCTCTATTGATCACAAAAGACAGAGCGAGAGAAGGGAAGGACATGTAGTTATCGTAGAGGAATGGACAAGAAAAGACAACATAGGAGGAAGTAGGTAGAGACTGAAACAGAGACGGAGATGACAAAAGGGAGAAATAAGGTTTGGAAGAGAACAAAGACGCTGTAATAATAAGTGTCATGGCCAATTATTGTTTCCATCTTCTCTGCATTGATCGATCAATTTGTGCCCATTCTGCTCAGTGTTGCTTTCTGCTTTTAAGGGAAATTCAGGGACATATTGCGATTGTACAACATTATTTCGGTCATGTCTTCCAGAGAAGTGTTTCTCAGGAAAACCCTTTAAAAGGCATTTGTTTCATTAAAGAAAATGCACCTGAATGCCTATTCACACATCGTGAACCCAAATAAGTTGGCAAAACTCACAAATATGAGGTACAGTAATTGGTTACATCACATTTGAATTGCTCTTTACTAATATTTGAGGAAACTAATTCATACATTTAATTTAAAATTATTATGTAATCTCAACTTAAATATTTTTAGTAGTGGAAACTTGGCTAGCTTTTACTAGCTAATTCAATGAATGTTACCTTGCTTATTGGTAACGCGATGCTTTGATAGCATTAGCATAGCATAACAACTGTTAAATGAATACAGCAATACAAATTATTTAACATATATCTGTTCTCAAACTAAACTCGTGCTACTCTCGCCATGTTGATAACCCAAATTCCCAAGAAATTTTGAGACCCCTGGTTTACAGTGTGCAATATAACATGTGTTCATGTTTCGCGTGTAAAAAAACACAGTATTTTTCACACAATTTACTTATCTGTATACCGCTGTTTTCACTGTCCTAAAAACGGCTGATGAGTTCCTTGTTCTATGAAGTCCCTCCTTCAGAAATACGTAACGAGTTCTGATTGTGCCAGCGGTTCCCGTGTTGTGATCATAGGTTGTGATTCGACAGCAGCTTAGCGCACGTTGCCCGGTAAGGTCACGCCTCTTACCAGAGATGCATGCGCTCAGTGTTCGAGTGACGTTATTAAAGAAGGAAGTAGAGGGATGTAGTCCTTATCGGCCGTTCGCTGTAGGCTTTGAAAGGGGACTTCTGTTAAATAAAATATCTCGCTTGGCATTGAACTTTGAGCTTTATAATTTTACAGGTATTATTTATGCTCTAACAGCAACATTACACACTAACTAAAGTTTGAACAATGGGATCACGAAGAACGGGACCTTTAAACAGTGTCAAATCTCCCACTTAACATTAATCTTGCATGAAGAAAAGAAAAAAACCTAAAACATATTTCAGAATTTACTTTCCCTTTTAAATGTCATTGCAAAGCACGTTGGGAATAGAAATCCTCAGTTAAATATAAATTTGTCTGAATTAAAAGAAACAAGTTCATAAAACTCAAAACAGTTATTAAAATGAATCAGTTTTGTGAACTCAGAAGAAAAAGAAAGTTTGATATACTAGTTCATTTGATTGAACTAATTTGATTGAACTAATTAATTTTTTAAGTTAGCTGTTTTTGATCATTTTCACAAAAAAATGTAATGGCCGCCAGAATATTTTGTTGTATGAATATCTGAGCATACAATGTATCAAATGAAAGAACAGAGCCTCTGCTTTAAAAAAAATAAAAAATAAATAAAAAACTTTTATTCTAGCTTCCTGCATTCATTTTTTATCAACAAATGAATGTGGGTTAGTTTTTAAAAAAAGCTAAATTTTGAGCAAAAAGCTGCGAAAAATCGGATTTTTTCAAACATCAGAGTGGATTCAGAGCAATGATCAAACACAGATAGAGTAGATTGAGTCCATCAACACCCCTAATGCTTTCACAGTCCAATAGCTTGTCCTGGGTCGACATTTCATTCTGTAATATTAGATCGTTTTTGATTCATATGCTTTTTAATGTTGATCGCTTGTTTTTTTTTCGTCTACTTCGCCTGTGTTTTGATCAGGAGATACTGTACTCATTAAGAATGTGTAATAGCGCCCCCTAGCATATATATCAGTGAAAACACAAAACTCAGGAAATTTAGTGTTTGGTGGGGAAAGAGTTCATTTGAATTGGTTCTACTCAAACCGATTAAATACTTTTGAGCGTTAGGGTTTACCAACCCGATCTCACGGCAATTTGTACGTACGTATTTACCTCGTACAAATACTGTCATGAGTCATGAGAAAGCGTTGGGTTTACAGTGCACTGCACCGACAGATACCAACCAACGGCAACAGACATTTTGACGAGTTTTGACGCTGATACTCCTGTCAGAGTCTGTTGCCTTTGGACTTGTTTCTTTTAATTCAGACAAACTTAAATTTAACTGAAACTGGGATTTCTATTCCCAGCATGCTTTGCAATGACATTTAAAAGGGAAAGTAAATTCTGAAATGAAGTGTTATATGTTTTAGTTTTTTTTTGTTTTTTTCTTCATGCAAGATTAATGTTAAGTGGGAGATTTGACACTGTTTAAAGGTCCCGTTCTTCGTGATCCCATTTTTCAAACTTTAGTTAGTGTGTAATGTTGCTGTTAGAGCATAAATAATACCTGTAAAATTATAAAGCTCAAAGTTCAATGCCAAGCGAGATATTTTATTTAACAGAAATTGTTTTTGCTGAATTAACATGTTGAATTGATGTTTGATGACTTGTGGAATGTCTGAGAACTGATGTACTGTAGTCTGGCGATTGTTTGTTTTACGCTTAGGACACCAAGATGGCCAGCAAAATGGGACTGATTAGCCTTTATTAGTTCAGGTCCTCCAGTCTGATTGGTCAAGATGTGCTTTGTGTTCTCTCTCGCACCATGATTGCTTGGAATGGGGTTTCTCTCACCAGTGAATATGAAGCGAAACATATTAGTTTGTTTTATTTTTTCTCAGAGAAGAAATATATCTCTGTTGAAGGATTTATGATTGCAGCTAATTATTTTTATGTATTGACATACATCCAAGCGAAATTAATTATTGAAAGAAAGAAATAAAAATGTAGGGCGAGGACTGGTGGCAGATATGACTGGAAGATTGAGTTATGACATTTTGATTAAACATTACATGAAAAAAACATGCATGGATGAATCATTCACAATAAGATAATTTAGAGAATAGGGTGAATTTTCATTTCATGTCAGCTTTAAAACAACAACAACTGATGTTGTGCATTGATGTACATTTTCTTTTCATCATGGCAGCTGATATTCATCAAATGATGGTGAAAAGCATTTGTGTCGTTACGCAATTTGCATAATTTCTTGAGTGGATTATGTGCTAAACAATACAGACAGTGCATGCAAATAAAAGTGGTATCAGCAACTGTAATTTATTCTTGAATCCCCCTCATACTTAAAAGAAAATCACTTTTGTTTTCCGTATTTAGCAAGATAAGGAAGAGCAGAGATGTAGACGTATGAAGCACTTCCCTGACTTGTTCAATCACCCTCTATCACGCATCACGTTTCATCAGTTTTGACATGCTTGGTATTTATCAAACGTAATCTTTATTAGACACAACGTTATGTGTATGTACACGCATTTAGCATACCAAGACAGTATGTGGGCACACAGATGAACCGTGCTAAGACAAAAATCTCAAACACAATGACAAAGGGATGTTATCGCAAAGGTGCAGAGGCTGGCAAAGCCTGATACAATGCTGTTTGCCTCTCAGGGTCTTTAGCATTCAACAGCACATCACCCTAAGAATATGGAAATGTACACGAGATGCAATCATTTCCCTAATTCAAGGCTATAAGTCCAGAACACATGAGCAGGTTTTATAGATACCGGATGATTTATGCAGCTTTTATGTGAATGCAGCCCTGCAGGGTTTCCCTGATCATAAGGCGGTTGAGCTGCTTTTTGGAGCATGGTAATTGGTGAATGTGATCTACCAGGTAAAACCAGTTTAACCAAGTTCGAAAACTTGGTCTATTAACTATCTAATCCAGTTAGGACCAGTTAATGAATGGTAATGACATATATTACCAGCCTGGATGAGCTACACTGCAAAAACAATATTTTGTTTCTGTTAAAAAATATGATACAATTACTTAAGCAGGACTGCACAAGCTATTTATACTTTTTGGTTGTGTCTTTGTTGTCTGCTTTAAGTGTCTTCTAACTGCATTAAAAATACATTTATATTCAAAATACAATCTGAAAAAAAAAAAAAAAAACTGATCTCCCTTCAAGCTTGGCTAGCTTGACTTGCTAGCTGTGTGTAACCTATGTTTTGGCAGGCGTGAAGATTCTAGTTTTCTCTTCTCCTGAAAATATACACATCAAACCTGTGAGGTAGTAATTTAATAGAAAGGGAGATTAAGATTGTCAGTGGCTCTAATTGTATTGTTTTTCAACTAGGTATGCTTTTAAGTAGCCAACAACGTCACTTAAATGATGCTGTTGTGAAAAAACTGAAAGGGTTAGTTCACCCAAAAATGAAAATTCTGTCATTAATTACTCACCCTCATTTAGTTTCAAACCTGTAAGACCTTTGTTCATCTTCGGAACACAAGTTAAGATATTTTTGATAAAATCTGAGAGGTTTCTGCAAAGTCATTGCAACTTTCAAGGCCCAGAAAGGTAGTAAAGACATTGTTAAAATAGTCCATGTGACACCAGGATGTCTTAATGTGGTGAAAAAAATGTGGCACTGCATAGGCTAAAAACCTGAAAAACATTAATGACAAAGTTCCCCTGCATCACATCTGGCAAGTGACAGAACAGAAGTTACTTCATATAATGAGGATGAGACGAATTAATGGACAAATAAGAAAATCACGAGCTTGACATGTTTGATATTAAAAGGAAATAACTTAACGTTAAGCCCTGAAAGAGGCCGAAGCTAAATGCAATCTAATGGCACCGTGTTCAACGGTCGCATGCCGCACATACCACACAAATGACTTAATTTACTTATTACCTATTATTTTAGACATAAGACATGAGGAAAAATAAAACTATTGGCTACCATTAGATAATTATGTGGTAACCGAGAACACGCTCATGAAATTAGTGAATGCATGAACTCGTAATCATACTAAATGTCTTTTAAACTTCATACCGGGTTATAAAGCAAAACTCTGGAGAATAATTTCAGTGCTCAATACTCATCAACGTCTTGTGACGATGAATATCTCTATTCTCTTGGGAATATTTGTTTCGGTCTTCAGCACCGGCTGGTTTGCCTCTGCAGTCTGTTCGGGCTCACGCGCATCCGCATTTGAAATCTCCATACTGCTCCACAGAAACGGTAGGACTTGTTCATCCAACATGGATTTTTCACTTTGACTTCATAGATTGACTGAGCACAATTAAATATGTTCGGTGAAATATAAAATTTTAATTTTGAGTGAAGTTAAGCTATGATTAGTGCAATGCATCTTTTTCCATGGTGTAATTATTTGGAAGTCATTTATTGGGCCAATATGTAATGATCAATTTTCAAAATTGTTCCCCCAAAAAATGTTACAGTGCAGTGGTTCAACCTTAATTTTATGAAGCGACGAGAATACCTTTTGTGTGCCAAAAAATAACAATTTAACAATCTCTTCTCTTCCACGTCATTCTCCTATGCTGTTCACAATGTAAACACAGTCTAGAGCTTCCAGGTTCTATGCCAGAACGCCGGCTCAGTATTGTGCACCATGACACAATCGTGTGATGTTGACACAGGAGCTAGCCAATAATAAGCCGGCGTTCTGACGCAGAACCTGGAAGTGCTGAACAGAGTAGGAGAATGAAGTGGAAGAGAATGTTCAATAAAGTCATTATTTTGGGGGGTTTTTTGCACACAAAATGTATTCTTGTTGCTTTATAACATTAAGGTTGAACCACTGGAGTTAAATGGACTATTGTAACTATATGTCTTTACTACCTTTCTGGGCCTTGGAAGTTGCAATGACTTTGCTGCCTATGGGTGGTTCAGAAACCTCTCGGATTTCATAATTAATTTGTTGTCCATCAAACTGATCAGGCTAGTTTACTTTGGTAGTTTTAGAGGACTTTTATTTAGAGTTGTTCCGATTCCGATACAAGACCTAGTTATTATGACCACTAGCTTTGCCTAACTGCTGCACGGTTCTTCTTTGCTGCTCAGAATGCATTGCAAACACAGGAAGTTGTGCTGTGTTGCCACAAGCAACCACTGTTTAGAGCGGCGAAGAAGAAATGAAAACATGTTAGCAATATGTCTGCTGTTCTCTACGTCCATTTTTTTTTTTTACAGTCTATGGTCACTATGAGGACACGAACGCATAAACCGTCACTTCATGAGAATTTACTGTTTCATTCGAGAAAACTGTCATATCATGAACACAGACACTCAAAGGTGTTCACGGCAACCCGTCAAAATAAAAGTTTGGTTTAACGTGAAGAAATTGACAGAATATATTAAGCTACTGTTGTAGCCTACAGCAGATTTAGCTACATCTCTATGTAATAATAATAATACGTCTCTACTACTACTAATAATAATAATGCCTAGCTGGTTGTAAAGAGATTATTTTCTGATTAATATATATATTTTATATTCCTACATTTATTTTGTTATCTGTTTTTTATACAGTTATTTTGTAAAACTAAAATACCTTTTTCAGTTTGCAGTGTTCGATTTGTGGCTGCATTTGAAGTTCTTTTTCGCTTAAGAAAAATAAATAATATTACTGTCAAATGCATGTCAGATAATAAAAATACTGTAATAAATACAATAGTTCACTGTATTAATTTGTTCATGTTTTATTAAGGGATAAGTCTGAAGCACACCATAAAATAATTCTAGCAATTCATACAGGACTAGTAGTATATACAGCTGTATATACAGATACACACCCAGGTATCGGATCAGTACTCGGTATCCCAGGTATCGGAATCGGTATCGGGAAGGGTAAAAGGGTATCGGAACATCTCTGCGTTTATTCATTTGCCAGCTGGTCATTTAAACAACTAACTAAACCAATTGACATATTTTAAGATATGTCAGTGTAAGTTACTTTCAGTTAAAACAGCTCAATAATGCATTTTGTTTTGGGACTTGGGCATAGGTCGTGTCTGTGAAAACGGGGAAATATCTTGCAGATCACAGTACTAATTTAGCTAATATAGAGCTGTATATTTTATCCTCACGATGAGTAAAACAACTTCAGCAGGAAGTTCCCATATATCTGCCCCAGTCCCTCTAGGAGGTTCTGTCATAGACAGTCAGAGTCATCATTCAGACCCCATACCCTCAACCAGCTGGCTCATAATTACACACACATACACACATACACACATCACAGCTTATATACCCATTGACATGCATGTATGCTCACACACTCTTTCACTCTCAAAGGGCTGCTGTTTGACTCCGATCTGTCAATAAATATTCAGGCCTATCATCATTATTTATTTCGTACACTATTGGTTTTACATCCCAATATGTTCATTTGCATGCCTGTATGGGCTGTATGTTACGGTAAACCCACTGCAATGCTGCCAACAACCTCCTGCCGCACCCCATCATTTATATCACACATCCTCAGTGTGCTTTCCATGGCCTAGCGTCTCCAAAAAAGCTCAAGGTCACTCTTAAATAACACTCATTTTTCCCAGCTTGGCCCACCATAATAATTTACCCCCCAGGCTCCTCCTCACAACAAAAAAGCTCTTCCAAACGCCCCCGTCTGCCAATCCTCATGGGCTTTATTGATGGCCGGAGCTCATCTCTGCTCTCAGGTGCCCGGATTGTCAGTGTATCAGTGTGAATACATCATCAGTGAAAGGCACAAGCACCTAAACCCACTCCAAGGCAATAAATCTGGCAGCCGAAGGGTCCAGGTGATATAAGAAGTCCCTCTTCTATGGAGACGATAGGTGACAGTGAAGGACACTCCATATCAAGATGCTGCACTGTCTGCACGACAGGCCCGAGCAATAGGGATTAAAACGTTGCAGGAATGGACAACAGAGGCAGGAGAGACTGGGAGAGAGGGAAATTGGGGGTGGAGAACAAGAGAAGTTTCGAGGGAGATTTATGAACGGGGAAAAGACAACCCATGCCTGGAATACTATATAAGCTTAGTCTCATAAACTAAAGTCAAGTTTGCTTGTTTTTCTGCAACTTTTATACAACTGTCGAATGTTCCTAGAGGAAGATTTTAGCTCTTTCTTTCTGTCAAATCTCGTGAGGTTTTGAGGAGAATAGGTTCTTAGATATGTTTCATGTACTGTATCAACTTGGGCGCAGATGTTTCTCTTAAAGTATCTTACACTCTAAAAATAGTGGGCTTTCACACTGGTGCCATAGAAAAAGTTCTAGGTTCCCCACAGAACCTTTCAGTGAACAGTTCTTTAAAGAACAATTTTCTGAGAACATTTTAATAATTTTAAGAACCTTTTTTCCACTATAAATAACATTTTGTGCACTGAAGAGGTCCCTTGGATGTCAAAGGTTATTCGTGGAACCATAAATGTCAATAAAGAACCTTTATTTAACCCTTAAAAATGTCATGTGATAGAAGTCTGTTGTCGAGCTATAAAATAACATTGCTTAAACTGGTCTTGGAAGCATAAATGTTTGAGATCAAATCGAAACCTCTGACCTTTATTATTATTATTTTTTGGCATATGTTGGCATCTGACATTATTGTGATCTCTCTTCCTTGTGTCTCAGGTTTACAGCAAAATGAAGGCAAGTAAATAACAGGATTTTCAAACTATTCCTGTCATATTGCACTTTTAAAGCAGTATTGCTTATTCATTGCTTTTGGGATATTGTAAGGCTATTTGTGTATAATTAATAATGTTTTGTTCTGGTTTTAATTTATTTGTAACAGAGAAAGTATATAGAAAATAGCAGAATAATGAATGCCTTCTTACAAAAAGTCATAAAGTTCAGAAAGTGTTTTTTCCCCCAGTATTCATCATAATTTAAAAAGCAGAAATTAATGTTTTCACAGCAGTTTAAAAAACTGTTAATTTCATAGTGTACTGTTTTTATCTCATTTTTATCAATGTAAATTATTTATTTCATATATTTCATTATTCAACCAACATTGGCATTCAGATTATGGAAGTTTTTTGGTCAACCCTCCAAAACAAAACAAAATAGAAAGAAGGAAGGAAAGAAGTGTTATTTTATTATTATTTATATTCTATTATAATTAAATTATAATATTTTGAATTAGCTTTTATTTTTTTATATATATTCAGTGTTGCTTTTGTCTTATTAGTTTCTTTCCTAATATTTCTATTTAGCTTTAATATTTTTGAACAGTTTTAGTTTGACTAATTTTAGTACTTACTTTATGTCTGTTAGTAACCAAGTCAAGGTTTTTTTTATCTAATAAGCTTTATTTCAATTAACTTTAATATTTTTAGTTAACAATAACAACAGTTACAAACCCATATGCTGCTATTTTTTACCTGTGAAACACAAAGGGATCATCATCATGTACAACATCTGTTCACACTGACCACAGCTGTCAAGCTCTAAAGAGGAAAATCATTTCCTCCACTGTTGTTTTCTAAGAAAATAATCACCTTTATGCCAGGTTTAGACTACACAATATTTTTGTCTGTTTTGATAGACAAAAATATTCAAATATGGCACACTATACAAGATGAAACGATCTATTCTTGCGTCCCGACGACCATTGTCATTTACGAATAACCACGACTAGGGTTGGGTACCGTTCACATTTTAGGGTGTACTCACACTAGCCAGTTTGAACCGTGCCTGAGTGCGTTTGACCACCAAAGCGCGGTTCGTTTGACTATTGTGAGTGCTCCGAACCGTGCCCGGGCGCGGCTCGATTAGCTGGCCCTGGCCCGCTTGGAAGAGGTGGGCCAGAGCACGGTTCAGTTGGACTCGGGCGCGGTTCGCATGCATTGTGAGCGCTAATCGTGCTGGAGCACGGAACAGATGTGTAGTCCGTAATCAAAGCTGCAAAGTCTTTGCTGCACTTCAGCTGGTACCTTGCAAACCTCCTCATACGAGCAGCACGATTACGTGTACATTTTCGTGCCACAAAGGCGATAGATCTGTTTAACAACAGGCTGTGAGAGGGCTGTGGACCACCGTGGACCAAACGACTCAAAATTATCCACAAAGTAAACAGAGCGATGGACTCCATTGTGTTCAGTGAGAGTGCCGCTCTTCCTGTTTATCCCGAAACCGTCGCACCATAATGACATAAGCGTACTCCGGCACGCATGCTGAAACCCTATGTGAGTGCAGGCCAGAGGGGGAGAGGGGAGGGGGGACAATCGTACTCGGGCCCGGTTCATGGCAACCATGCCTAGTGTGAGTACACCCTTAAGCGGTACCGGTACCTTTTTTTAGTACCTCAGTGATGTTGACCTCAATAGCTGTAAAGAAACCATCAATAATTGTAAAGAAAAGTAAATTATAGAAGTGTTATTGACATTATGCCAGAGTTTCCTTGGTTGCTGTCTGCCATTGTCTGTGATTTTGTATACTAAAATAGTTACCCATAATAAATAGTAGGCTACTAGCTATTTTAAATAATTGAATTCATAAAAACAACCATTTTAATATATTATTTTATTTCATTTCTATTAAATGTTTTTTCCCCCCACAAATTCTGTGTGTAAGGGTGGTTCGCCTACAGTGGTTCAGGCTGCAGAGTTGCCGAATGACTAAAGAAACGTTATCAGCAAGATGGTGGAAAACTGTAAATTTCTCGTCTATTACCACCCACTGCTACTTATACCAATGACGGAAATAAGCGCAGTTACAATAGCAAAATAGGGGGGAGAGCGTTGCTAGTGTGGCGATATTGTATAGGTAGCACATCAAAGTTTTAATCGAATCAAAACTAGTTAGCATAGTATTTGTGATTAAAAGGCTTTGACCATCTCCTATTTGTCACATATTGAAGCTTGGTCAGGACCCCTCTGCGTCACTTTTTAATGCACAGGGCACAGGGTACCCGTTTAGCATCATTTTCCGACTCACAGGGTTTGATTTAAGTTGTTTGCCCAATGCGTCAGATAAAGACGCATTTAATTCTTTGCGTCTGTAAAAGTAGACATGATTTTATGAATATTTATAGCCTACTTTTATATTTTGGAGCAACTAACCCCACTCCTACCCTAAACCTACCCACTTCTCAACAATATAAAACATGTAACAATCAAATAAAAGTACAGTCACAGGTATGTATTGCAAAAACTGACCAAAAACAGTATAGAAGTATTAACTCATGTTGCATTCCAAGTCTTCTGAAGTCATACGATATCTTGATCAAAAGAACAGAGTTGATCTTAATGTTTGAAATAAATCACTCGGCGATCGGTCACGAGACACACGAGAGCCAATGGCATTTTACATTCAAAGCTGACGTAATGATGCAATAAGTCACAAGACGTACAACAGCCAAATCAAAGCTGACGTAACATTTCTTCGGGCCGCAATTTTTGAAATGTGTTCATGATCTTCGGCAGATGGATTCGACACTGATTGCTTTTGGGGATTTTTTTCACACAAATCAATCGTTTGGCCTCGGAACACTTAGAATATTTGTACTTTTTGAATAAATTGTGGCTGCAGTTGTATCTTCCTGGGGTTTTTTTTATACACAAATGGGTAGGTTTAGGGATGGGTTTGGGTTACATGTTCAAAACTGTGCTTTCCTGTAGCTCAAGCAGTAGAGCGATAGCAAGGTCATGGGTTCGATTCCCAGGGAAAGCAAGAACTGACAAAATGTAAAACATGTACCTTGAATGCAATGTAAATCGCTTTGGATAAAAGCGTCTCCCAAATGCATAAATGTAAATGTAAAACGTGTCTGAATAGCGTGAATAAAAAAAAGAAAAGAAATGTAAATGAAATTATGCTGGCTGATTAAATTGAGAATCACACTCCATGTCATAATGGCAAAATCATAACCCAATATATAGTTTCATCATGCCCAACGCATCTGTAGATGACGCCAAAGGTTTCTCATTGAAATCAATGGAATACTGCGCATTGAAAAATTACGCTAAAGGGAACTGACCAAGCGTCAATATGTGATGAATAGGAGTGATACCGTGTTGGTGTTACCACTGAAAATCTACATTACACAATCTAAATTACGAAAGAAAAATACATGATAAAATAATAAAAACAACAAAATCAACAAAAAGTCAACAGTAGATAATCGTTTATAATACATACATACGTGCATAATACATTTATGGCCCAAGTATTCACAAACATTGGCAAGCACCCTACCAGCTTTTAATAAGCATGTTCTTATCCTGAGCCTTCAACAAGAAGAATCTTGTTTTACCTCAAGTTTGGCAGTTCCGAACACAAAATCCAATAAAACCAAAAATATTTTATGACTAGCAGAATATTTTGGCCCAAAGATGAACAATTGATGAGATAAATCTTCACCTAAAGATGATACCCATTGAAATAGAAAGGAAAATAAATGACCTAAACGTACACATTGCACCAAAATATGAAAAATGGTTTAATTTGCAGAACAGAAAGTACAACCCACCCCTACATTTGGATTGAGGTGCACCACATGCCTGTTCGTAGCTATTGCACCATGTACAATCATCCACTGTAAATCACCAGTCCGTTTATCAATGGGGCGTTTGTGCAGTGACCGCCAGCTACCTTCAGGGGATATGTCTGCTCCAAAAAAATCTGTCCATCTTGATGCCGTTACTCCAAAAAGAAAACATGCATTGGTCACTTTCACACAAGTCACATACAGAGGCTTTCTACCAGCAGACTCAAAGCTATCCAGTTGAGGGGTTTTAAAAGAATATAGGATTTCCCTCCTCAAGCCATTCCCTTAAGTCAGCAGTTATCATCAAGGACGGCAAATGATAGTCACACCCAGCCATCCATACATACATAGGGTTAAAGTTATTGATAAAGTTGTTAATCATAATTCAGCTCTCCAAACACTTGTTTCAGAAAACAAATAGACTTTGTCTTGGTTCTCTCAATCAAGGTCTCCGATCTGATGCTTAAAATGTGGTCAAGTTTTACACATCCAGCAGCTATCAGTCCTGATGGCAAACTGACAGAGCTTAAGAAGGTAAAAAAGAGTTCTGAAACAATGGCTCTTCTATCACCCAAAAACCTGCCTGTATTCCAGCAGGTCTTGAGACAGAAAAAACTTTCCAGGCTTCCATCACAGATCTATGGAAGGAAGTTAAGTCTTTTAGAGTGGTTTCATTTAGGTTCAGTAAAAAGAGATGTGTATCAAGTCCCATATCGCCTGCTTTCCTCGAGAGTGCAACAGCAGCATTAGACCATGCAATGCCACTGTTATACAGCAGTCTCTGATCAGCTTGCAGACGAAAAGCCTAGATTTAATGTCCACAAGACCTTGCACTTGTAATAAAAGGACAGCTGATCGGACCCAATGCTGCCCTGACCAAAAAAATTTCACCAGCATCCTTTGAATTTCTGTAACTAGTCCAGCAGGAGGTTTTAATACAATAAATGTATGCCACAGAGCAAAGCGACCCCCTGTTGGATAGCTTGGGTAGCAACCAGTTCCATCTAGACAATTGGGGGACACTCTCTCCAAAACTCCCTCACAATTTTTCTTTTGAAAGTCAGCAGATCCCAAAAACACACCAAGTATTTTTAACCCTTCAATATTCCAGTTTAAGTTACATGGTAGTTGCAGAAGATTTCCCAAATTTATTTGACCTGACCGGAAAGCTTCAGTCTTATCCCAATTTACTTTTGCTGATGATGCACCTTCATACACCTTCAACACCATACTAATACTGTGTTTGACCCCCTTTCGCCTTCAGAACTGCCTTAATTCTACGTGGCATTGATTCAACAAGGTGCTGAAAGCATTCCTTAGAAATGTTGGCCCATATTGTTAGGATAGCATCTTGCAGTTGATGGAGATTTGTGGGATGCACATCCAGGGCACGCAGCTCCCGTTCCACCACATCGCAAAGATGCTCTATTGGGTTGAGATCTGGTGACTGTGGGGGCCATTTTAGTACAGTGAACTCATTGTCATGTTCAAGAAACCAATTTGAAATGATTCAAGCTTTGTGACATGAGGCATTATCCTGCTGGAAGTAGCCATCAGAGGATGTTGTACATGGTGGTCATAAAGGGATGGACATGGTCAGAAACAATGCTCAGGTAGGCCGTGGCATTTAAACGATGCCCAATTGGCACTAAGGGGCCTAAAGTATGCCAAGAAAATATCCCCCACACCATTACACCACCAGCAGCAGTCTGCACAGTGGTAACAAGGCATGATGGATCCATGTTCTCATTCTGTTTACGCCAAATTCTGACTCTACCATCTGAATGTCTCAACAGAAATCGAGACTCATCAGACCAGGCAACATTTTTCCAGTCTTCAACTGTCCAATTTTGGTGAGCTTGTGCAAATTGTAGCCTCTGTTTCCTATTTGTAGTGGAGATGAGTGGTAACCGGTGGGGTCTTCTGCTGTTGTAGCCCATCCGCCTCAAGGTTGTGAGTGTTGTGCCTTCACAAATGCTTTGCTGCATACCTCGGTTGTAACGAGTGGTTATTTCAGTCAAAGTTGCTCTTCTATCAGCTTGAATCAGTCGGCCCATTCTCCTCTGACCTCTAGCATCAACAAAGCATTTTCGCCCACAGGACTGCCGCATACTGGATGTTTTTCCATTTTCACACCATTCTTTGTAAACCCTAGAAATGGTTGTGCGTGAAAATCCCAGTAACTGAGCAGATTGTGAAATAATCAGACCGACCTGTCTGGCACCAACAACCATGCCACGCTCAAAATTGCTTAAACCACCTTTCTTTCCCATTCTGACATTCAGTTTGGAGTTCAGGAGATTGTCTTGACCAGGACCACACCCCTAAATGCATTGAAGCAACTGCCATGTGATTGGTTGATTAGATAATTGCATTAATGAGAAATTGAACACGTGTTCCTAATAATCCTTTAGATGAGTGTACATATGAGTTCTTTACAAGATGGCGCCGCGGATGGCAGCCTCGGTATGGAGCTCTTCAGCTATTGTGTAGTTTTTGTTTGTTTGTTCTGCGTTTAGTCATTCTTTTCCGATCAGTTTCACCAAAGACGAACTACTGGACATTAGGAAACACACACCAGACAACATTTCTGCAGTTGTTGATTATTCGGATGTTTTGTTTGATATCCTCGTCGGAGCCGCAGCTGTGTCTTTAAATCGCATGGCCAGACGCAGACGTGGAAAGCGAGCCGGTTCGCTGGTTAAACTCCGCGCGCACGGCTTTCGCTCTGCACTCCCTGGTATTCATCTTGCGAATCTCCGATCCCTTCCTAACAAAACGGACAAACTTCTTCTCCTCACCCGCATTAACTCTGCTGCACTGTGCTTCACTGAAACCTGTCTGAGTGAAGCCATCCTGAACAAAGCACTATATCTGCCGGGCTTCCAGCTGTTCCGAGTGGATTGCATCGCGGAACTAACAGGGAAAACGAGAGGTGGTGGATTGTGTTTCTACATTAACGAAAGTTGGTGTTCAGATGTAACAACGCTAAAGAAGATGTGCTCTCCTAATCGAGAGGCGCACTTCATAAACTGTAAACCCTTCTACTCGCCTCAGGAGTTTTCCTTGTTCATTCTCATGAATGTGTACATTCCTCCAGACGTGTGTGTGAGCGCGGTGCTACAACAGCTGGCTGAACAAATAGCTGAGACTGAACAAAGGTACCCATACTCTCTTTTAATCATTCTTGGGGATTTTAATAAAGCAAATTTCACCCGTGAACTGCCAAAATACAGACAGCACATTACATGTCCCACCAGAGACAGTAATATTCTGGACCACTGTTACACCACAATAAGGAATGCATATCATTCCGTCCCACGGGCAGCTTTGAGGCTCTCTGATCACTGTGTGGTTCATCTTATACCGACCTACAGGCAGAAACTGAAATCAGCTAAACCTGTAATAAAGACTGTAAAAAGATGGACTAATTAGGCAGAGCTGGACTTAAAAGCCTGCTTCGATTGCACTGATTTGACTGTTTTTGAAGCTGCTATCACTGATCTGGACGAGCTAACAGAGACTGTAACATCATACATCTGTGAGGGTTTCTGTGAGGATACATGCATTCCTACCAGGACATTCTTATCATTCACTAATGATAAACCATGGTTTACTGGGAAACTCAAACAGCTTCGTCATGCCAAAGAGGATGCTTACAGAAGTGGGGATAAAATCTTGTATAACCAGGTCAGAAACAGACTGACAAAGGAGATCAGAGTTGCTAAAAGAAGCTACTCTGAAAAGTTGAGAAACAAGTTTTCTTCCAACGACCCAGCTTCAGTTTGGACAGGCTTGAAGAATATCACCAATTACAAGTCACCATCCCCCCGATCTGCTGGGAATCTACAACTGGTCGTTGAGCTGAATGCTTTTTACTGCAGATTTGAAAAACCCAGTCTCACACCACACACCCGCTCTGATCTGCAATTCACACGTCCCCCATCACCTCCTGCACCCCCTCTCATCCCCCCTCCTGTCATCCAACCCGAGCTTAAGATCTGTGTGGAGGATGTGAGCCGAGTCTTCAAAAAACAGAAGACTAGGAAAGCTTCAGGCCCAGACGTCATCTAATCTGCCTGTTTGAAAGCCTGCGCTGACCAACTGGCCCCAGTCTTCACGCAGATCTTCAACAGATCATTGGAGCAGTGTGAAGTTCCCTGTTGCTTCAAACGCTCCACTATCATTCCCGTCCCCAAAAAAAACAAAATCACTGGACTTAATGACTACAGACCTGTCGCTCTCACGTCTGTGGTCATGAAGTCGTTTGAAAGACTGGTTCTGGCCCACCTGAAGGACATCACTGGACCCTTGCTGGATCCTCTTCAATTTGCCTACAGAGCAAACAGGTCTGTGGATGATGCAGTCAACATGGGACTGCATTATATCCTGCAACATCTCGACAGACCTGGGACAAGGATCTTATTCGTGGACTTCAGTTCGGCCTTCAATACCATCAGCTTTTCTCAGCTAAACTGACCCAGCTCTCCATGCCATTCTCAATCTGTCTCAATCTTCTCAATCTCCAGCTTCCTGACAGACCGGCAGCAGCTCGTGAGACTGGGGAAACCCACATCTAGGACTCTCACTACCAGCACTGGCGCCCTGAAGTGGGACAATCACATTGACTCCATTGTGAAAAAGGCCCAGCAGAGACTGTACTTCCTTCGTCAGCTGAGAAAGTTCAACCTCCCACAGGAGCTGCTGATTCAGTTCTACTCGGCTGTCATTGAGTCTGTTTTATGCACTTCCATCACTGTCTGGTTTGGTTCAGCTACCAAATCTGACATCAAGAGACTACAACGCACAATTCGGCCTGCAGAAAGGATTATTGATGCCTCCCTGCCAACCCTCCAGGACCTGTACTCTTCCAGAGTGAGGAAGAGAGCAGGGAAAATCATCACAGACTCCGCTCACCCTGGACACCTCCTGTTTGAACTGTTACCATCAGGACGGCGACTCCGATCACTGGCCACTAGAACATCTAGGCACAGGAACAGTTTCTTCCCACAGGCCATTTCCCTCTTGAACAGTTAAAATACACAAATACACCCCCCCCCAAAAAAAAGTGCAATACTCTGGCTGTTTAGTGCAATCTTTTAAACTCAGAGATTATTTATGTTTATACTACTAAAATACTGTAAATATGTTCATAATCTGTAAATGTTTATTCTGAATAAACGTAACTGTGACCTTATATTTTTTATACTATTTTTCATATTTTTATTCTTAGAATTTGTTTTACTATCTTCTTGTTGTGTTTGTATTGTATATGTGCACTGGAAGCTTCAGCACCAATAAAAAGTCCTTGTGTGTGCAAGCACACTTGGCAATAAAGCTCTTTCTGATTCTGATATCAAGTACTTTAGACAGAGCTTTTATATCATTACAGTCATTGACAACGACTGTCACATAATCAGCTTAAGCAGTAATTATAGTTCTTAAATGATGAGACATTGTGGGTATTGCTAAACCAGTTAAAGTTGTCCTTATTTTAGAAAGTAATGGTTCAATAGCAATGCTGTACAATTGTCCTGATGAAGGGCATCCTTGTCTAATGCCCCATGAAACCAAAATAGCCGACTTAGACCACCTCCCACTTTAACCATACAAGAAGCTCCAGTATATAACAACTGTATTTGATAAAATCATTAACAACCCCAAATGCAGCAAGATTACTGTTGGCAGCATAGTTTTATTTGAGTTTTACCATTGTTTTAAAATTTCAAATAAAATGTTTTTTTTCCCCTTTTTTTCCTGTTTGGAAAATAAATCATCCTGCAACAATTTAGAGGATGCCAATAAGAGGATTTTCTTGGAAACTGTCTCATATTTACTGAAATAAAAACTAAATGGTGATCAGAAAATCCTATAGGAGATATACAACAATTAATAACCATGTTGTTTAAGAATTTGGAAACATAGATTCTATCTAATCGAGCAGCACTTAATCTATTGTCAGAAATTTTAACCCATTTATATTGTTTGTCCACTGGATGCTTGATTCTCCACATATCTGAAAGTTCAGCCTCTCTCACCAATCTTGACAAATAGTTGGAGGAAAGCATATGAGGCTCTTCAATGTTACGATCAACATTGAAACATTCTGTACAGTTCCAATCTGATGTTTCCATCACTAAAATTTTGTTTTAAAACATTAGTTTGTAAAAAAAACTGTAGTCGCTCATGTCCCACATTTGGTGCATAAACATTTATAAAGTAAATTGTTATCCCTTCAATAATAGTTTTAACAAGAACTAGACGACCTTTCACAAATTCTTCAGTTTTTTCAATAACTTTTCTATATGGAGAAAAAAGTAGAGCAACTCCAGCACTGCATGATTTGTACTATGGGTAAGTATATGTTGACCTTTCCACCACATCTCCCACTCTGCTTCATTATCAAAATCACTCTGGGTTTCTTGCAGTAAAATGACGTGTAGCTTTTTATTCAGCATTTTTGCAGACACCAATGCCAGTGTTTATGTCTATCCCTCCCTCCATTAATATTTAATGAACCCACCCTCAAAAGATCCATTTATAGGTTTAGGAAGGAGAGAGAAAAAACAACAGCAAAAGAAACCAATAGAAAAAGAGACAAGAACACCACACGATTCATGGCTAATCACTTATAGAAATGCTTTTAGCCTCTTCTTTTTATCCACTTTTCTACATTTTCTAATGACTGTGATATGTTTTTTTTTTAAACGAAAACGTTTATTTTCACTCAGCTGATCAAGACTTGCAATCTTTTGGAGAACCGCCACTATCATCTCAAATATTTCAACATCAGGAAAGAAATCTTTAATGTTGACTTTTTTTCCAAACGTCTCATCAAGAAAGCCATTAATTTCCTCTAATAATGTATACAAAGAAGGATCTTTAATTAAGGTGACCAGATTTCTGAAATGGAAACCAGGGACATTTCCTATTTGAGTGGTCAAAATATCACTAAAATCTCATTTGTTATTATATTTAAATTTACATTTATGCATTTGGCAGACACTTTTATCCAAAGTGACTTACAGTGCCCTTATTACAGAGACAATCCCCCTGGAGCAACATGGAGTAAAGTGCCTTGCTCAAGGACACACTGGTGGTGACCGCTGGGATTGAACCAGCAACCTACTGGACCACCATCTCACACTATTAAAAAACAAAGACAAAAAAAATTGTTTATGTTTTTTTTTGTTTTTGTTTTTTGTGGGCTCCCTATATTATTATTCACACTAATAATTGTTATGATTTAGTTTGATTAGTAGGATTAGGATTTTTAGTTTAAATGTAATACAATTCAACTCACCCGCAAAAACAAAACGAACAAAAAAACAATGAAAAGTGTTAATAGTAACCACTGTAAATCACAAGCAGTTCAAAATAATATTATAACATGACTTAACAAAAACACATTACAAAATAAAACACCATAAATATGATAAATAAAACTATGTAACAAATATTTTAACATATTTTAAAATTGTATTTAATATTTTAATTTTCACAAGTTTATACTATATAAATTACTTTTTTTTTACTTCAAATGTTTTGTTACGTTTGTGCTTGAAAATAACTCTTACTATCCTTAATAAGTCTTGTTTTTTAGGTTTATTTTAAGCAGAAAGTATGTGTATTCTGCACATGTATTTGTTGAAACTAAGTGTAACGTTAATTGTTTGGGGTTCCCTTTCAGTCAGTCACGTTCGACGTACGAGTTGACGGTCACGTTCGTTGTCTCACGTGTTTAGGCGTTCAGCACGCTGAGGCAGCGTTCGTGAATGACTCATGTTCCCACTGTGGGAACATGACCATTGCAGTTTTACGGTCCAGACTCCAATACCTCGAAAGGTCATTCCAAGGAGTGCCATTGCGTATCCACCGATCTAGTGGCCCTCCCGCTGCAAAGCAGAGGGCTGCTACTTTGGCTGATAACTTTGGTGGCGACCTGAGGGTTACTGTGAGGGCATCCCCGATGGGTCAAACGGCTCCTCAGGCCCCTCCCCCCTCCGCTGCACCGGTGGAGCTGCCGGAAGAGCGTGCTGGCCCCTCTCAAGGGGTTCCAGTCGTTACTTTCGGTGCTCCGATTGAGGATATGATGTCGGTTGCAGCATCGGGGGACGAGCTAATGGGCTCTGAGGATGAAGATTCGGCTGCGCTGCCCCCTTCGGGTGTGACAGCGTTGCCCGAGTCCAACCCAGTGCTTACGGCTATGCTTTCCCGGGCCGCCGCGAGTGGCGGGCTTGAGCGGAACCCTCCATCGTGTCCCGAACCCTCGCGGTTGGATGATTGGTATCTCGGGACGGCCGTGCTGGTTCTCAGAAGCAGACGGAGGCCATCAAGAATATCCTACCCCGACGACCCTTTGCTGCCTCCACCCAGTCGCCGTGAAACCCAAGCAGCAGCCTCCATCGGGGAAGCAGGGTGCCGGACGTAAGGGTGGCGCCCAACCCGCTCAGGGTCCTGCTAAGCCGGCAGGCAAGCGCAAAGGCAAGCGGCCCTGGCTTTGTTATGTCCCGTCCACGCTCTTTGTGCTTACGTTGGCCGGACTCAAAGCTTTCAGACCTCAGAGCAACTCTTCGTCTATTACGGAGGCCAGCAGAAGGGAAAGGCTGTCTCCAAGCAGTGGTTAGCCCACTGGATAGTGGATGCTATCGTCTTGGCTTACCAGTCCCAAGACATGCCTTGCCCGTTCGGGTTGCGAGCACACTCAACAAGGAGTGTTGCTTCCTCCTGGGTGCTGGCTCAAGGCGCCTCGCTGACAGATATATGTAGAGCTGCGGGCTCTGCGACACCTAACACCTTCGCTAGATTCTATAGCCTCTGTGTAGAGCCGGTATCTTCCCGCATCCTCGCCCCCAGGGGCCAGTAGCGCTAAGTGCCCGTTCTAAGTGTCGGCTTGCAACGCCACTCCCGCTCTCTGGGCCGGGTATGTGCGTCTATTGTCTCCAGTTGTGTTCCCCGGAAATGGCTAACCCTGTCGAGCTCCTCCGTCACCCCTGCGGTGCCAGACGTTGCGGCCGTCTGACGCCAGGCCTGCACCCATATGCTTGTGAAACGTGTGTGTAGGCTGGGTTTCATATGTAGCGGTTCCCTCACGGCAACCCCATATGTGTATTCTTCCACGGTACCTGCTACCCTACTTGGCTAGCCCTGTGTCTTTCCCTTGACAGAGCCCGCTCTGTCGTCTCTGGGCGTGTTCTTTCCCCCCTGGAACCAGGCTGGAACCACCCCAGAGACTGCCATATGTTGCACTACCCTGCTAGGTTAGTCCTTATGTATATTCCTCCACCAATCCTTCCACTGAAGGACGTGGCTCCGCAGCGTACCATCTCCCGAGACGGGCACGCTTTCCCAGCATTATCCAATAGTCACACTGGGTGGGTCTTGCAGAAACAGCAGTGACTGACCTCCCTGCTTGGAGCACTGATTTCCATACCATCTAAGACGGTCCAGTGCGCTCAAGCAGGAAGCAGGAAGGGCCAGCGCCCTGGCGTTTTGGTAGGGATCCCAATTCGTCGGTCAGTTCCGACGTACGTCTCCGTTCCCTCCTTCAGGGAACGAGGGTTACATACGTAATCGAGACGTTTTTTATAGTTAGTTTATAGACCCTTTTTCAGTTTATAGACCCTTTTTCAGTAAACATTGTGACGTTTTTTGTGAGCGGAGCTTAGCTGGAGGCAGAACGATTCCCCTGATCGCTTCACTAACGCTAGCCAGCTATTTTTTTTAAAGGTGAGCTTGTTTTATAAACAATGACTGGAGTAATTTTATCTGAATATGAAAGGTCACTCTCTGTCCGGGACCGTGACTGTTATTTTAAAAAGTTAACCTTAACGGATAGAACCAGATTGACAGACCTGTACACGTTCACTCAATGGATGGAGTGGCCTTGCATCCAGGGCCGGCCCGCAGCATATAGGCGGAATAGGCAAATGCTTATTTTTACCTTAAACTTTATGCAAGTAGCTGTTCTGAGTACTCCATGTGATTTAAAAAAAAATCATGTCCGTTTTTTTATAAACACATACCGCTTTTTTAATAGCCTAATGTTTTTACTCTAAAGTTGTGCATTTTTGGTTCGTACAATCCGAAGTTCTGCCTAGCCAGTGCCTGGCACACACACTCACTCCAGTCCGCTCGTTTTATTGCGTTTAACCACAGCTGTCATCGTTTTCTTTGTTTGGCAGTAGCAGGAGGTATGCGGTAAAATTTATATTTGGAGCCTGTATTCCGTCGATTCTGGCACCCAAAAACACAACAAGATGACATTTTGAGCGCTGACTCTATGCTGGTTTGTATTGGCCGCCTCCATTTTTTCCTTTGTTTTGCTTCCAGCTAACACCGTGGCGTAATTGTGACGTCGGCACAAAAAGGGTCTATAGACAGTATTACTTGTATTTAACATGAATAGTTAGTATGTTTCTATCTTGAAAGCGATAACGATGCTCTCAGTTACATTCTTCATGAAGTAGTAGCGGCGCACGCGACCGAGTAGAGTCAGTGTATCTCACAGCGCCATCTGCTGGTGAAAATAATCCCTACACGATTGCTCCTATAACCAGTGGAGGTCCATGACATCAAATGTCAAGTGTCACGCATGCTTCTTCTACAGGTGAACTCCATTAAGGCCCAGTGAAGGACTGATTTGTATGCTGATGCTAATGGACCGATCTGTCCCTTTCCAGATCCTCTTCATTAAGCAAATGCACTTAGCGACTTATAATAAACAGCCTCATTTTGGATGCCATAGTGACCACAGATCCGAAATGATCAAATTGTGAAACCAAAAACCATGTAAGGATGTTCTCTTTCTTTCTCTCTCTCTCTCAGCGTATCTTTCTCACACACACATACATCCACTTTTTCCTATTAGTGAACAACAGTTTTGTGATTACACTGAATGATTTAATTGACCTGACTGGGTTACCATGTATTTAAGAGAATTCAATTAATCTGCGGGTAGACCGAGCTCCTGTCTGACAGATTACAGCTCTATTTCCTCAGAAGCAGGTCAGGGATCTAAAAACAGACACGCCAGTCTTTTGCCCGCGTTCAGGGATTGCTTGGTGCCAAATGAATGTGTTTAATGAACGAACCGTCGCTCTTGTTCACATCGCTCGGCTCTGATCGGCTGCCGTCGTATCTGGAGGGATGTCGGCTATTTGTTATGCAAATATAACATCTTCAGCTCGCTGGCACTAGCAGATATGTTAGGCAACACTCCACCTATCGCAAATGAGATTCGTTTGGTAAGCAAAGTGAAAACTGCTGCTTTAGGTGCTGTTTGGATGTGCTTTAGAACACTGGGGAAGAAAGAGAGAGAGAGATGGAAAGAGCAGTGAGTGATACGGAAAAACCACCACATCTGTCAACAGGCATCAATAACCAAGACACAGCATCGCCCGTCTCTTTTAATTAGCTCCTGAGGCAATATGTTTCAATCGAGCCTCATTCACAGCTTTTTCAAATGAGCTATGAAACAAAGCCATTTGTGTTTCCTGTAAAATGAAGCATGTGCTCCGGAGCCGGATTTGTCTCGTGCCTTAAATTATTGCAATCACATTTAAATAATTTTCTTCTAAAACCTGTCGTTAGGCACTGTGTTTTTTAATTCAGACGGTGGTCTATATAGATGAGGACAAATGATGATCCGCTAACCCCCATGGACAATTGTTTGACTCTTAATGAAGATCTGTTGAGAGCGAATTCAAGAAACCGAAGCCATAAACACAAAGACTTTCTTGTGTGCTTTTGGAAAATCGAATCGTTTGCTACTGTGGAAGAGAAAGTTCAAGGCAACTCTCAAAGTTCATGTAAAATTTCAAAGCCTTTCTTTTCTGTGCCTTTTAGGTATTTTAGGCATAACACAGAAAGAGCAATCATTTTGAAATGTGTACACGTATCTTATTATGCCCTTTGTAGTGTGTGTTATTGTAGTTTCAATCAACTACAAATGTGCATACAGAAATTAAATACCAATATATTTAACAGCACAATTCGATGCATATGAATGTTGCTTGGAAATTCTGGGATTCAAAGTCTGATTTATAATTTGGAATAACTTAACTTCTGTCATGACAACTCTTTGAATGTCTTTGGGTATGACAATGTTGATATGTTTGGTCTTGGTGGAATAGATCTGCTGCTACAGAGCAAGTACGGGACTTGCTATTGCCAATACATGTAAGGCATGCTGCTGCTGTACAATATAGTGTGCATGAATTACCCGTAGCAGATCTAGACAGGTGGAGCTGGGGAAGGTGGAGGGTTTCGGAAAGTGTGCGGCACTGCTAAGGCTGGCCACACACTTAAAGATTGTAAGCCTGATTTTGAGCACGATTTGCACCTGAAAGCGATCGGGGGGTGTGGCCCGATTTGAGGCTTATCGAAAAGGACTTTTTTGTCCAAATAATCCTCAATTGTGTGGTGTCATTACAGTTATTTAACTGCTACCGGTTGCGTCAGAGCCATAGACTGTAAAAAAAAAATGGATTTGGGCTGGCGGGGAGTCAAATAAATACAAAGCAGATGCATGTTGACTAAATTCAAGCATTAAAGAGAAAACAGTGTCTTCACTTTTATCTTTTTACACATTCATTTCCCACATATAATTGAATGAGGAAAGGAAAAGCAAAAGAAAACAGCAACAACAGACTAGCATGTTGACTACTTGAACATACATTTTGCTCTCCTTTCTTTCTGGCCAGCAAATTTCTCAATGACTCTCTGATTAAAGTCAGTCATCTCAGTAGTGTCATGATGTTTGCATATTTCAGTTAGATATTTGAGGTCTCTTACCCCCGTTGTTCAAAACTTCAGTAACGACACTTTGAAATAAAAGACAGGGAAAGCAATATATGGCATTGCTAGCAAACATCCAGCCAGCCACCTACGTTTTGCATAACAAGCGCATGAAGCTCAGAGTGTAGCTTCATCCTCTGTCACTGGCCTGCTGCTGGATTTGTCAATCGCTTTGGTCCGGTTCGGGATCCTTTATCCTTTTTTTTTCTTCCAGCGAACGCCTTGTGAAAGAATTTGATTTAACTGCTGCCATCTCTACGAAAGTGATCATCCTAACAAAGTTTTGGCAGAGTCGGAGTGACGGTGTCGCCCGCGCACTTTCGCTTTAGTGGCCAAGAGCGGAAAGTTGAATGACAGGTGACGAGAACCAATCAGATTGGATAAAATAACATGGATCCAATTCTGATTCGCCAGGGACGCAGCGACCTGCGTCCGGAGGAGGATCTTTAAGAAACCAATTAGAGACCAGCTTCAGGTCACATGCTGCCCGTAGATTTTTGGACTCAGATAGACATCCATTTGTCTGAAGTCCCTCACGCATGAAACATATTGAAGAACATATAAAATAGTTAACCAATCAAAGCCAGTTTTTATTAAATGCTGAGGCTCTTATATAACAGTCGGCACGTTGTATGAGTAAACTATTTTATTTTTATATCATTTTTGTATACATGTTTATTTCTGGAATTGATGGGGGCGGCGCCCCAGCGCCCTCTATTGACAAGCCGCCACTAATTCAAATGAATGAGTTTTGAAAAAATCACCCCCCTCACAGTTGTCAAGAAGAGAAAAATTAGCTGTATAAACCAAAACCACAAATTATAATGCTAAAATATAGTTGAAACTGCCCTTATAATAATAATAATAATAATAATTTATTACATTTATATAGCGCTTTTCAAGGTACTCAAAGCGCTTTACATAGAAGGGGGGAATCTCCTCAACCACCACCAATGTGCAGCATCCACCTGGATGATGCGACGGCAGCCATTTTGCGCCAGTACGCCCACCACACACCAGCTGATTGGTGCAGAGGAGACTGAGGGATGATGCCAATCGTATATATATGGGGATGATTAGGAGGCCATGATGGACAGGGGCCAATGGGCAAATTTGGCCAGGATGCCGGGGTTACACCCCTACTCTTTATCGATGGGCATCCTGGGATTTTTAATGACCACAGAGAGTCAGGACCTCAGTTTAACGTCTCATCCGAAGGACGGTGCTTGTTACAGTATAGTGTCCCCATCACTATACTGGGGTGTTAGGACCCACACAGACCACAGGGTGAGCACCCCCTGCTGGCCTCACTAACACCTCTACCAGCAGCAACCTAGTTTTCCCAGTTGGTCTCCCATCCAGGTACTGACCAGGCTCAGCCCTGCTTAGCTTCAGTGGGAAACCAGTCTTGGGCTACAGGGTGATATGTCTGTGGTCTCCCACAATTTTAAAACCGGTTAAGATTTGAAAATCAGCTAGTGTGTCCCAGGCCAGTATTTATTTTGAGTATTATGGGATTGCAAGCAAGTTGCCTGTGCCAACTAGAGTTTCATGACAGAACTATGTATTTATTTTGAATAATTTTAAACAACTTCATTTAGAAATATGTACGATTCTGCTCTATTTTAGCTTACTAATCCAGTAAATAAATAAATACATACATACATACATAAACTCAAATGTTTTGAGCGTGAACGCAAAGTTTCTTGGGGGAACGCAAAACATTTGCGAGAGAATGCATTGGCATATAATTTTTCCTCCTATCTAATTTTTTCCCTTCACCATGTCCATTTAGGGGCTCCGATTAGATCTTGTTCCTATTATTCAGATTTTCACTTAAATTATGCTGATTATATCACTTGTAATGAAAAAAAAAAGTGTATTCAATTATTAACAAATGCAAGCATTTTTACTATATTTTTGCTTGTTTCTAAAATTGACACAATGGATTTTCTTTTTGCCATCTGGCAGATTTTGCTTGTGCCATTTTGGACAGGTGTAGCATTTCCCAATGAAATATAACATTGCTGCAAACTGTTTCAAACAACTGACAGGATTATCTTTGGAAAATCGCCCCAGGATTTAAATCATTTTAGGATTTAAATGCAACTTTCTGATATTTTGGCACCATCAGTGAGCAATAAGGAGGATCAGTGGAGATTTGATTGTGGGGATCTAGGGATAGAAGAAGGTTCTGGTTAGATTTTAAGATATTAAGAAAAGTTATTAAGAATTATTAAGAAGGTTTGGAGGGCAATCAATAAATAAAAACAATTTGCAGATTGGGAGAGAAGTTTTGGGCTGAATAGTATCTTATCTGAAGTAATGAAAAATGCAACAGGGGTGCGATTAGCCCAAACCCAGGCTTAAAGCCAAATGTGCACACAAATGTGCAGACACTATCGATATCAAAGCATGTGTACACTCAGAAACATGCCTGTACACCTGATCACACATTCAATCACATGTAAACATTTATATTTATTAGTGCTTTCAGGGACTGTTGGATGTAAAAGCCAAGGAAAAGGCTGAAAGGGTATAAAAAATTGCAAGGGAACAGTTGATGAAAGATTTGGTGAACATGCTTTATCAGAAATGTTTCATTGAATGAGTAAATAATTACATTTGTTATTTTAGTGTGAACTGTTCCTTTAAGAAAGCAGCAATGAAGTCATAACCTGGACTTGTGCATCTGTGGTCTCCAACAATCCAGACCTAAAAAAAAATATTTCTCTCTATCATTGCAATGATTTTGATTAAATCTTTTAGAAGATCAAAGTATTAATATGTCTTTACCTCCCTAATCTCTTCAGGTTTCATAGATTTAAACTGAGTGAAGTGGGAAATCACACAATAGAACACCAGCCTGGCTCCTTTATAAAAGCATTAGCGCTGTAATCATCTGCCTTTGTTTATACCACAGGAGTTGCACGACGATGCTATAATCACTTCCAAGTCAAAAGAGAAAGCAGCTTATGTAAAGTTTATCGCTGTTGCCTGGGCAAAGCGCTCAAATCTACTGATTATCACTTCAGTATCAGCCAGCCTTCCTGTCAGCTGTTATGTCGGTATGGTCAGTGAAAATGGTTCATGGTACACATATTACATGTTCATCTACTTATTATGAGAAATGACAATCAAAATTGGCCATTTCATGGTTTGTTTACAAAAACAATAAAAAGTGCATACTAAGATATGTTCATTAGTACTAAGTACTTAATAATAGACACTATTACTGATGGATGCATGTATGGACGGATGGATGGATGGATACATACAGTAGATAGAAGGATAGACAGTTCAATCGATAGGTAGATGGATAGACAGTTTGATAGGTAAATGGATAGACAGTTTGGATGGATGGATGGATGGATGGATGGATGGATGGATAGATAGATGAACATTTTGATGGATGGATGGATGGATGGATGGATGGATGGATGGATGGATGTTTGGATAGTTATATGAACAGTTCAATGGATGGTTTGATACAGTACTTAGAAGGATAGACAGTTCAATGGATGGATGGATGGATGGATAGATGGATGGATAGATGGATAGATAGGTAGATGAACAGTTTCATGTATGGATGGATAGATGAACAGTTTGATGCATAGATGGATGAATGAATGGATGGGTGGGTAGATGAACAGTTTGATGCATAGATGGATGAATGAATGGATGGATGGGTAGATGAACAGTTTGATGCATAGATGGATGGATGGATGGATGGATGCATGGATAGATAGGTAGATGAACAATGTGATGCATGGATGGATGGATGAACAGTTTGATGCATAGATGGATGAATGTATGGATGGATGAATGAATGGATGGATGGGTAGATGAATATTTTGATGCATAGATGGATGGATGAATAGGTAGATGAAGAGTTTCATGCATGGATGGATGTATGTATGTATGGATGGAGGATGGATGAATGAATCGATGGATGGATGGTAGATGAACAGTTTGATGCATAGATGGATGACTAGATGGATGTTTGAATGGTTAGATGAATGAATGGATGGATGGATAGATGGATACATAGATGGATAGACAGTTTGATGGAGGGATGGATGAACAGTTGGACAGAAGGACAGATGGACGGATGGATGGATGATGTATAGGTAGATAAACAGTTTGATGGATGGATGGTTAGATGAACAATTTGATGAATGGATGGATGGATGATATATAGTTAAATGAACAGTTCGATGGATGGATGGATGGTTAGATGAATAGTTCGATGAATGGATGGATGGATGAACAGTTGGATGAACGGACTGATGGATGGATGGATTTATAGGTAGATGAACAGTTGGATGGATGGATGGATGACTAGATGGATGTTTGAATGGTTAGATGAATGAATGGATGGATGGATAGATGGATACATAGATGGATAGACAGTTTGATGGAGGGATGGATGAACAGTTGGACAGAAGGACATATGGACGGATGGATGGATGATGTATAGGTAGATAAACAGTTTGATGGATGGATGGTTAGATGAACAATTTGATGAATGGATGGATGGATGATATATAGTTAAATGAACAGTTCGATGGATGGATGGTTAGATGAATAGTTCGATGAATGGATGGATGGATGAACAGTTGGATGAACGGACTGATGGATGGATGGATTTATAGGTAGATGAACAGTTGGATGGATGGATGGATGGATAGTTTGATACAGTAGATAGAAGGATAGACAGTTCAGTCGATAGATGGATGGATGGATGGATGGATGGATGGATGGATGGATGGATGGATGGACAGATAGTTTGATTGACAGACAGATGGATAGACAATTCGAAAGATAGATAAATAGATGCAATGTTTTAAATCATTAATGTCAAAGGTGATGCTGTGTTATGGTTTACTTAAAGCCTAATGGTTTTAATTTAGGAAAGGGCATTGAAAATAATATTAAAATCATGATAATCATGGCACATCGAACAAACCAGTCAGCGTGACCTCAAGCCTTGTTTGTCAAATTAATGATTGAGTGGAAAGAGGAGGTAAAAGATTTGAGATTACAACAGATTATGCAAAACGGACAAGAATAATGTGAAAATGGAAAGGGGTCCCTGAATAGGATTTATGCTTTGTAAATGGGCCGTCTGAAAGGTCACCCAAACACATTTGGTTATCCACCAATATAAGGAGAGAGAAAATTAAGTGAATGACTCACTCTCAAGCACATTCATTCTTATGAAATGTTGTGAGTAACATGTTAATGGTTAAATGTATTTGAATGCATACAAAGACATAATTCTTTCATTAAACTATGTATCTACACTATGATTGTTGCATGAGTAGGCAGGTTAAGCCTATATTGTGGGGGCCAAATGTCCCAAACGGGTTAATAAACAAACTATATTATGTCTTGATGAAAACATAAAAATGAACATTGGTTTGTGTGAAGGTCAGGTTTAGAAGATGGAATGTCTATAGTGTATGTATCATTATTCTGTGTGTGTGTGTGTGTGTGTGTGTGTGTGTGTGTGTGTGTGTGTGTGTGTGTGTGTGTGTGTGTGTGTGTGTGTGTGTGTGTGTGTGTGTGTGTGTGTGTGTGTGTGTGTGTGTGTGTGTGTGTGTGAATGCTCTCTTTCTCAAAGGCTTTAATCAACATTTTTACTATAATATAACCTTGTACATGTATCTTTTGTCACTCCCTTGACTACAGCTAGCACTTGGCAACAAATTACTCTGTGCTTATACCAGCACAATTCACACATACAAAACCACATGCACACACACACACACAAACATAAAAAATATGTATGTGTGATATGTGTGTACTTCACTTCTAGACGATCCCAGAAGGCTTAATGCTTAATGCACATATTTTACTGTGTTCCTGTGGTCTTGCTGGACTCTTAAAATGACTTCTCGAAAATGTCACTGGCATTACTGCCCAAGTGGGCCCTTGAATCTCTTTTAAACGTTCCCATCACTTTCCAGTTGAGGCTGGAGCCGTTTACGTCAGGTGGCGATTGAACGCTGTGTGTATATGTGTGTGTGTGTGTTTCCGTGTATGAATTCTTGCAATGCGTCTGTGCAATATATGTTTATGTGCTTGGCCATATTGGACGGGCTTCATGAGTTTTTAATGTGTAATAATGCAACAGCGAGTGTAAAGGAATAGCTCATTGCCCTTTTCACAGTACAGCCAGATGCTGGGGCCCTTTGCACGAAATGGCCATAATTGTGATGGGCAAATATCAAAATGCGGTGAAAAAACCATTTGGTTATCATCTTCTGTGTCGTTAATGTTGACATCATGTTAATGCCCAGATTAGCTCTAACATTTGTATAGTTTGTCCCTGGTAGACATAGTAGAATATAAATTTACAGCAAAATGTGCCAATGGCCAAAAAAAAGAAACTTTAAAATGTTTACAGAGATAAATGCATATGTTATATATTTATACATTCTAATACATATATACAACAGTTCTTTCTGGTTCTCGAATCTTTCAGTATAGTTACATAACACAGAAAAACTAGAGACATCCTTCTTAATATTCATCTGTGGCAAGGACGAAAAAGTAAAGGAACAAGACAAGGATAAAGCCAAGCAAGAGAAACGAATAAGTGTTGTAAATCTGTTTTAAAAAAAGTTTTTTAAATAAAGGTTTCAGAGTGATATCAGATTGTGTACGTGTTTTTATTGTACTTACCCTGCAACTACACGAAACAAGAGGGGAATAAACATCACTTTAATTTACAGCCTGCAGATTCATACTTGCCCTGTGACTACACGAAACAAGAGGGGAATAAACACCACTATAATTTACAGCCCGCAGATTCACATTTACCCTGTAACTACATGAAACATGAGGGGAACAAACACCACTTTAATTTACAGCCCGCAGATTCATACTTACCCTGTAACTACACGGATAATTACCCCTAATTAAAAAATACTTTCAGTATAAATAATGTGTTCATTTTCCTGATAGTTACCCCTTTATTCCCCCAATATTACATATTGTTTTGTATTTTTGTATTGTTTTTTTTTTTTATTTGATTCATAATCCTTGATTTTCTCCTTAACACTCGCTTACAAACTAATATTTTCTACTATTTACAGCGTGTGAATATATCTCCGATACGATTCTCTATAAAAAACAATCGGATTGCTTTGATATCACTACTTATATCCGAACTTCCGCTACTAGCCATAGCCCGCTAGTATTGCACGCGTGGTAACTTATTTACACCGGTTGCCGTAGCCCGCTAGCATTGCATGCGTGGTAAACTTATTTACACCCGTCACTGTACCGACAATTCGTCATCGTAGCACATCTGCTACAATGACGAATAACGCGGATGTGTGTCTAATGTTACCTTTGAGTGCAGGCGAGGACACGTTCGAGCTGCATTCGGTGCTGTTGGAGTTGGAGTCGGTGGAGAAGAAGATTAGCGACCTTCTAGACAGACAAGCCGTGCTGAGAGAGCGACGATCAGCGCTTGGAACATCACGTGCCGATGCGCACAAGTCAGTGGTTAATAACCTGTTGACTCCGAGCTCGTCTACTCCGTGTGTTTCTTTGCACAGGACGCGATCATCCCTGGTTTCGTTCACTCCGGCACCGACACAGCACCGGGGACCCTGCGTTTTTCCACAGCGGAAGACGCGAGCCAGGACCAGAGCTAGGACCTCTCCGCCCCTCCCGGTCTTCGAGATCTCCACCCGGAACCACTTCTCCCCTCTTCGCGAGACGGAACGCGACACTGTGGTCATTGGTACTTCCATCGTCCGGCATGTCCACGCTACCTCAGGTAAAGGCAAGGTAATCGCTCACTGCTTTCCTGGTGCTCGTGTTCTCGATGTCGCTGCGCAGGTTCCCGAGATCCTGAACGGTGACGAGCGCATCGGAGCTGTCGTGTTGCACACGGGAACAAACGACACCAGGCTGCGGCAGACGGAGGTTCTGAAGAAGGACTACAAGAGCCTGGTCGAGACGGTGCGCAGAACATCGCCTGAAGCAACGATCATCGTGTCTGGACCCCTTCCCACGTACCGACTAGGACATGAAAAGTTCAGTAGATTATTTGCTCTAAATGAATGGTTAATGTCATGGTGTAATGAACAGAAGCTGCTCTTTGTAAATAATTGGAATCTTTTCTGGGAGCGACCTAGGCTCTTCCGTCCTGATGGCCTTCACCCCAGCAGAATCGGAGCGGCTCTTCTGTCGGACAACATCTCCAGGGCGTTACACACCACCATATGACTAGTAAGTCAAAGTCCAGATCACAGTCTTTCCTGTTCTAACTTAATTGACATGAGTACCAATGTAGAACATTAAATAGAAACTGTGTCTATTCCTCGTTTAGTGAGGTCAAACATTAAATCTACTGTAGGATCTAGGAAAAATCTAACTGTGATTAAACCAGAAAATCTCAATACTAGTGAACAAAAACAATCTCTAAAACTAGGTCTTCTAAACATTAGATCGCTCACACCTAAGGCGGTTATTGTAAATGAAATGGTCACAGATAATAGTTTCGATGTACTTTGCCTTACTGAAACCTAGCTTAAGCCAAATGATTATTTCGGTCTAAATGAGTCTACTCCGCCAGGATACTGTTATAAGCATGAGCCCCGTCTGATTGGTCGTGGCGGCGGTGTTGCAACAATCTATAGAGATATTCTTAATGTTACTCAGAAAACAGGTCACAGGTTTCATTCGTTTGAAGTACTACTGCTAAATGTTACGCTCTTAGATGTAAGAAAGAAATCCGTATTATCTCTAGTCTTGGCTACTGTGTAAAGACCTCCAGGGCCCTATGCTGATTTCTTAAAAGAGTTTGCAGACTTTCTCTCAGATCTATTGGTCAATGTCGATAAAGCATTAATTGCTGGAGATTTTAACATACACGTAGATAACACAAATGATGCATTAGGGGCTGCGTTTACAGATCTATTAAACTCCTTTGGGATCAAGCAAAACGTCACTGGTCCCACTCATCGTCTTAATCACACACTAGATTTAATTATATCACATGGAACCAACCCAACCGATATAGATATTATACCGCAAAGTGATGATGTCACTGACCATTACATGGTAACTTGCATACTGCGTACTGCTGAAATCTGTCATGTTGTGCCACATTATCGACCAGGCAGAACAATCATTCCAACCACTAAAGATAGATTCTCAAATAGATTACCTGATCTGTCTCAGCAGCTCAGTGAACCCAAACAAACAGATGAACTAGAGGAAATGACTAGCAGTATGAGCAACATTTTATCTAGCACATTAGAAATTGTTGCACCAATTAGATTAAAAAAGGTTAGAGAGAAAACTAAAGTACATGGTACAACAGTGCTACACATGTTATCAAGAGAGAAACTCGTAACTTAGAGCATAAATGGAAACAAACTAATTTAGAGGTCTTTAGAATCGCGTGGAGAGATAGTATGTCACGTTATAAAAAGGCCCTAAAAGCAGCCAGGGCTGAGCATCTGCGCAAACTAATAGAAAATAATCAAAATAACCCAAGGTTTTTATTTAACACCGTGGCTAGACTAACAAATAAACAAGCATCGCCTGAGCAAAATATTCCGTTACAGTTTAGTAGTAATGATTTTATGAATTTCTTCACTGAGAAAATAGAAAGCATCAGAAACAAAATTGTAAATGTACAATCTTTAATGATGTCTTATGATTCAACCGCTACTATCGTCCCTCAAGAACTACTACACCGCTTTACAACTATAGGACAGGAAGAGCTAAATAAACTCATCATTGCATCTAAACCAACAACATGTTTATTAGATCCAATACCCACTAAACTACTGAAAGAGTTGTTACCTGTAGTGGAAGAGCCTCTTCTCAATATTATTCACTCGTCTTTATCTTTAGGTCATGTTCCAAGAATATTCAAGCTGGCAGTCATAAAACCTCTCATTAAGAAGCCACAATTAGATCATAATAACCTAGCAAATTACAGACCAATTTCAAATCTTCCATTTATGTCTAAAATACTAGAAAAAGTTGTGTCCGCTCAATTGTGCTCTTTCTTGCAAGAAAATGATATCTATGAAAAATTTCAATCAGGATTCAGGCCGCATTATAGCACAGAAACTGCGCTCGTTAAATTCACAAATGATTTACTTCTAGCTTCTGACCAAGGCTGTATCTCAATACTAGTTCTACTCGATCTTAGTGCTGCGTTCGATACTATAGATCATAAAATACTCATAGATCGACTTCAAAATTATACTGGTGTTCAGGGACAGGCATTAAACTGGTTTAGATCATACTTATCAGACCGCTACCATTTTGTCTGTCTAAATGGGGAAAAATCCAAGATGATGTCAGTAGACTATGGGGTGCCGCAAGGATCCGTATTAGGCCCTCTGCTATTCTCAATATATATGCTGCCACTTGGTAATATTATAAGAAAACATGGAATTAATTTCCACTGTTATGCTGATGACACTCTATTATATATTTCATCACGACCGGATGAAAACGCTAAATTATCTAAACTGACAGCGTGTGTTGAAGATATTAAATACTGGATGACGTGTATTTTTCTGCTATTAAATTCAGATATTACTTATTGGTCCAAAAAACTGCCCACAAAACCTCTCACAATACAATTTTACCTTGGAAGGATGTCCTGTCACTTTATCCACTACAGTAAAAGACCTGGGTGTTATATTAGACCGCAACCTGACATTCGAAAATCATATTTCATATGTTACAAGAACGGCATTTTTCCACCTTAGAAACATTGCTAAGCTACGTAACATGCTATCTATTCCTGATGCAGAAAAGTTAGTTCATGCATTCATGACCTCGAGATTAGATTACTGTAATGCTTTATTAGCTGGTTGTCCTGCATCCTCAATAAACAAACTACAGTTAGTCCAAAACGCAGCAGCTAGAGTTCTTACTAGGTCAAGAAAATATGATCATATAACACCATTTTTATCATCTCTACACTGGTTACCTATTAAGTTCCGTATCAATTACAAAGTATTGCTACTGACCTCTAAAGCCCTAAATGGTTTAGCTCCAGTGTAGCTAACGGATCTTCTATCGCCCTACAATCCATCGCGCTCTTTAAGATCATTAAACTCTAGGCTTCTGGTCATTCCTAGGATATCTAAGTCCACTAAAGGAGGGAGGGCTTTTTCACATTTGGCTCCTAAACTCTGGAATAGTCTTCCTGATATTGTCCGAGGTTCAGACTCGCTGTCCCAGTTTAAAACTAGATTAAAGACGCATCTCTTTAGCCAAGCATTCACATTATAATTACCCTTTATACTACAGTTAAATCTGAACAAAAGCATAAATATAATATTCTGAACAGCAGCTACGCTAATTATTTCCCATCTGCTTTTCTGTTGTTATCTCGGGACACTAGTCTATAGTCTAGTCAATAGTTCTCAGCTCCAGTTTGTATCCAGCCTCTCATGGAGACTTCGGATGCCCAAACACCTGTGAAGAGACGACTCAACGCCAGCGTTGTTATGGCCTAAATTAATACACGACTGATTAACTTTTTCCAACATTATTCTTTAACATTGTCTTTCTAACATTTTTACTGTTCATCTATGAAATGCACTTTCTGTAAAGCTGCTTTGAAACAATGTGTATTGTGAAAAGCGCTATACAAATAAATTTGAATTGAATTGAATTGAACTATAATTACCGAAACTTATGCAGTACTTTCCGGGCCTTAATCTAAAGCGTCTGGTTTAGTCCATCCAGTCGGTCAGAGTGGACGAGAGGCGTCTGTTGGGAGGACAGGGACTGACGCGTCCCTTTGCCTGATCCTTTAATTGCCCTCTGAACTACTGAACCACAGCAACCGTCCAAATGACCACACAGAGAATTTCTAATGAAGTCTAATTATCATTAGATTATACTAATTCTACTAATTATCATATCTTATTTTTCGAGTGGAACATGAGTGGTCCTTCTGGGATGCTAGGGTTTTGTGGGTAGTGCCAGGGCTTTCCTATGATGTTGCTATGGAGTTCGGAATGTTTTTACATGGTTGCTAGGGTGTTCTGGGTGGTTGTTAAGTGGGCACTTACTGGTCCAAGTCTCAATGATATTCTGCTTCCTACATAGACAACACTAGCAATTAAAAGTTTGATGGTTTTTTTTATACTTTCATGTTTCATTAAATTGATCAAAAGTGGCAGTAAATACATTTATAATGTTGAAAAAAGATGTATATCTCAAATAATGTTTTTCTTTCCATTCATATTAATCAAAGCATCTTGAAAAAATTGCGTCCACACAAATATTAAGTTACACAACTGTTTCCAACATTGATAATATTAAGAAACGTTTCTTGAGCAGTAAGTTAGCATATTATTATGATTCCTGAAGGATCATGTGACACTGAAGACTGAAGTAATGGCTTTTCCAGGAATAAATTACATTTTAAAATGTATTTAAATATTATAAATATTATATTTCTGTTTTACCATATTTTATCTGTGGTCCCTTCCTTTTCTACCCATTTTAGTGTCTATGAGGTGAAAATGATAAGTCTGATCTGTCTGAAAATAATAGCACACTTCTCCTCGACAAGTCACACAATTTGAAGTGTTAATCAAGTCTGCAAAACAAACAGTGTAGGAGTCATCTGTTTATTACTTGGATTTATTAAAATCCCAAACCTTAACTTCAGAGCAGAAGTGTTAGCGATGCTCGCTAATAATCGTCATCTTTTCTCTCTATTTTGTTCTCAGTGCCGGTGTTTTTTTCCTCTTGAAGTAACGGTTGCCAGGTTACGGCTTCTTGAAATGCACGGTCATAATTATTTTGAATAAATAACAAGAGGTCTATTCAGAATGGACTTGAAGGAAGATTGGGATTCAGCTCATGGAATAATGCAGAGGTAGCCATGCTTCAGTGCCCGCTGTGTCTGTGTTACGGAGTCTATATCAGGATCCATTAATCATATCACCTCATTAAAACACAAGCATGGGAAGGTCGGCAAGCGTACGAATGTGTATTTTACATATGACTGAATATTACCTTCAATTTAAATCTTAATTTGTTTAGTGCAACAGCTTAATGTCTGTGAACGGCTGTAAATCCCAGCAACCTCCATTGGAGTAACGGTGCAAAAAAGGTCAGTGGGAGTGTATGAGTGTGTGTCCTTGTTTCAGATGAGTGCTCGGAGTGAACGATGTTGGTAAACACATTGTCTATTAGAAGTCCTCCTCTGGACGGGGACGTGCTCACAGATAATGTTCATTTGCAGCCTGCCAGTCCATAAACTCCAGCCATATCGCCACTGAAAGAGCTTTTCTTTTTCCAGATGGTCAGCTCTGCTATTGAGTCCCACAGGCGTGCATATACAAACACAATCTGAAAAGCACTGTGTAAGCTTGCCCAGGCGTGGCCATTTTTTCTGTGAAACAGAACAATTCAATTAGGAACACAGAGCTACCCTCCAAATTACTGATGGAGGATAAACAGGGTATTTAAAGGTCTCTCTATTTCTCGGTGTGTATGTGTGTCTTTCCATAAAATCATCTGTAATCTCTCTCCAACCTGCCCCCAACTGGCTTTTTCTAATTATGTTATAACTTATTTTAACAAAGAAAAGGTCTCGTCTTCTGCTGTTTTGATTAATATTGTGTCATGCTGAGAGAGTAAAATGTCGGCTCAATTTAGGTCACTGCATAAATTAATTCATTCCCACCAAAGTTGTATATTCATATAATCCTAACAATCTTTTCCGGTTCAATATCGATATTCTCAAGACCAGTACTGCTGCTATCAATGCCATATTTTATTCATATTTAATAAGATAGTTTCAGCTTCAGTCAAACAATCAAGCAATCACCACCTAAATGTATTGTAATAAGGCACATTTACGCTTTGACTTTATTTATTGTGTACACACTTTCAGCATTTATGTGCATTTTCAGATATTACTATACAAATATTTGCTAACAGGTAATTGTCACCTTACATCTTATTTGATATGTTGGATTTTGTAGCTAAGTACAGACTTTCTTCTGTGTAATGCAAAAGACATTTTGGAAGATATTGGTTACCAAACTAGACACTGAGACATTACTCAAACTACTGTATCTTCGTTTACGTTCCACAGAAATTTAAGTCATGCCGTTTTGAAATGACAGGGGTAGTCTGTCCTTTCAAGATTCATAATTTATGTGAGCCTCTCAATACAGCATTGAAAGTATCAATACTTCTGGATCAATCCGCCCATTCCCAGTTTTCCTCATTAAGCCCAAAGTATACTTCGGCTGTCTGCATCGGCGTACCGTCCGCATGACTTAATTTTCGTCATCAGGAGGGTTGGCGGATGTCCGCACACCCCGTCCGCGTGCAGCCCAATTTGAGGCCGTTTTTTTTTTTTTTTCAGACCATAGACTGTAAAAAAAGATGGGCAATGGACCTTCGCTCTCTTCCATTGTAGTAAGTGAAGTCGCCAGTGTCCCAAAATGGTGCTGACATCTTGAGTCGCGAGTCTGCGCAGCAGGGGGAGAGCGGGGCACAACCTAGCACTGTCACGTACTGAAAAAGAGACTGAAAGAGCCAATAGCGATAAACTCATTTAATGTCACATAAACTGCACAATGTTCGTGTAACGTCCGAAGACCATAGAGAATGAACAGAGAACGAGGCAGACAAAGACAGAGCGTGCAGGAAGTCCAGGTGCACAGGAGAACAGGCAGGTGGAAGCTCCAAACAGGGTTGTGATGCAGGGAAGCAGCGGGCAAACCGAACGGCAGGAATCCAGGAACCGGAACAGAGTCGAATCTCCCGGGTGACAGAAATGCAGGCACCAGGAACCGCAGGACAGCCTGTAACGATCTGACAATGAGGGATGTAAGTGACACGTCTAAATAGGCAGAGATAATGAGTGCAGCAGGTGGTGGTGATCAGAGCAGCAATCAATAACCACGCCTCCAACACAACCACACAAACACAGAGAGGACTGATGGATTGATGAACCGTGACAAGCGCAGGGTTAGTTGTAACACACATGGTTTAAAACTTTCACATATGCCAGGATGACAAAACTTAGTGTATTTACTACACTCTAAAAAAAAGGTTCTATATGGCACCCAAATAGTTATTGGCTCGTAATCATAGGGGAACCAATTTTGGTGCTTCAGTGGTTCTTCAGCGGTTCTTCACCGGTTCGTTGATTAAGGTGCTATATAGCACCACTAACTAAGGTGCTAAATAGCACCGCTACCATATACAGAACATGTTAAGATATGGTGCTATATAGCACCAAAAGTGGTTCCTCTATGATTACGATGAAGAACCATTTTTGGTGCTATATAGAACCTTTTTTTTTTAGAGTGCAGTTACCATATCAAAACTATATAGAGAAAAAAATGCGCCAAAATTAAAAAATAGGGACCATGTGACGTAAAAATCGCCACTGGAGGGTGTACGCGGAGGCTCTTTGCGGACATCCAAGTGCCTCCCATATTTTGTGACCATGTGTACTTGTCACTAGGCTACAAAAGCACCAACTGCGCATGCGCTGAAAAGACAACATGGACGTCGAATTTGAGAGGCTGTGTGAAGAAGTCCCTCGCTACCCGCACTTGTACAATTCGTTGTTAAAACAATATAAAGACAGCCGGATGTGCAATAATTTGTGGAATTTGTGCAATAACCCCAGCATACGTTTTCAGTGGTATAAATACAAGTAGTCCGTGTCCATGCTCTCCGCAGATGTCACCCGTCCAAACTGGAGTATAATGAGGCCTTTAAACTTTGGCCGTGAGTGCCGAAAGACGAGTGCATGTGCGAACTATCTAGTGGTTTTCAAGAGCTCAAGTCACTCATCGCACATGTGGCCGAAGTATACATTAGGCTTTTTATTTCCTTATATTACCCAGTACTTTCTTAGCTAAGTACACTGTAAGTACACATACTGTAAAATAAAGAGTAACCAATGTTTTTAATACTTCAGTTCTATCAGAGAACAGAACAAAAATCAGACTCTTGCTGAAGTTTAGTCTCCAGAGAAAAAGATCATAATATTCTCATTCGAGTTTCGCTGGTTTCAGGAGATGTCAACAAACAATGCTTAGACAATGACAAAGATATTAAATGGAGTTGATTCACCCAATTTCAATTAACAAACTAAAATAACACCATTTGACATTATACCATGGTAATACAATGTTTTTGTATAAAGATGGATCACCATCTGATACCATGACTGTACAATATGCATTTTTTTGGAAGAGTTTTGCCACTCAAACTTCAAATTACAGGTAGCAAACCAAACCTGTGTTCCCTCCACATCCCTTTTATACTCTTATGTTTAATCGAACATTGTTTAGTGTAATAACACAACCTGTCAGTTTTATATGAGTTGCATTTCTATGGCCATTGATCAATATGACAGGTTGCATCTTGTAAACATCATCTCATAATTCATACAGATCAGCTGAGGTCTTCAGGTCAGCTCTTTTTTGTAGTTGCTCTTTTCAGGCTTTTTTTTTTTTTTTTGTCTGTGTGAGTATTTACAAGTGTGTGAACACATACAGTAGAGGGACAAATGTGTTTTGTTCAACTCAAGGTCAAGCATTAGGGTCAAGAGTTCCGCTAGAGAGGCGCTAATCTGCTCAAAATGGAAACGTAGCAAGTGTACTTAGTTGCCAAGAGGTCACCACCTTCCTATTCAGTAAAAAAATGAGGTTACTGCTAACAATAAGGCACAATCGGCACAATGGCATAATAAGTATTCAGGTGCCATGGGCTGCAAAAAAAGCTAATGTTTTGCTCTCATTAAAGCACAAGAAGTACTTTATTCATCACCACAATAAAGCGCTTTAGTAATCCAGTAGTTCCAGAAGCATACTGGCAATCCGTTCTTTATTCATTGGTAGCCAAAAAAAAGACTTTGATTGTTGGATGAAGGTAATATTTAGACAGGTGAAATCTTTATAATGGTTGATGATTATGTTTCTCTATCATTTCAGAGACATGATGTAGGCAGATGGCGTTCGCTTTGTGATTATCAAAACTTCTCATGCATACACAGATATCCCATAATGTTCACATTGATGTTTTTAACTAATTAAAAATCTCATTAGAAGAACTGGAATAATGATTTAATGATCCCTCCATTGGTATATACTGTAAATCCGCTCATAGGTTCAATCAGATTAGCGCTGATTATGACTCATTTCAATGTGAAGCGGGTCGTAAACAAATGATGGTTGTTTGTTTGTTTTTTGTTTTTTAACCTGAACATTTAATTATATTATTTATCTTTCTGAATGCCATCTCAAATCCCTGTTTGACTTTTTCAAGATGCTGTCGGTCACGGCCTTTCCCTGGAGAGGGTGCGAGATGGAATGTGTGAGAGGATATAATCCAGGATAAAGTTTAAAAGTCATTTTTTCAATGTTCTGGGCCAAGACTGTCCGCTAATCACAAATCCGAGATCCAATCTGGAATCTGTGGCCCACTCCGGTAAGGTCTTGATGGATGCTGTTGCTACGGATTGTTCTAAAGCTCCTGCGGCAACAGCCTCCATGCAACTTGCATGCAACCGGCCTGAGCAGAATTCCAAATTGACCTTGGAGCGATGAGATTGCCACAGGCGTTTTTATCCCCCACCTGGCCGGAACTGGGCCTTTAACAGGGCAGTGTGAGAAAATGCTTTGCTTTTGATCCACAGACACTGTCTGCCATGGCTTTGATCTCGCTGTAATAATCTCATTGTTTATGGAGATGGAATTTTGTTTTCCAGGAAAGTTGTCACTGTGTTTTCAAATGAACTGCGGTGAGAATGCGTGTCCTGGAGGTGCATGTACGTACGCATGTGTGTTCTGAGAACAAACGTCGGCTTGAATCTCATTACATTTGATTTTACAGGAGTTGACAAGGGTAATGCATAAGCTATGGGAATTACAACAAATAGAAATCTTGACAACGGAATCAATATAGTTCATAAATGAATTAGATTATTCCCCCTCAGCCATAGTTTCGGATACTGTATGATTCTACAGTCAACATAGAATTCAAGATGATTTACTTACCCACAATTCCGAGCAGATATTGAGTGCTATCTGTTGTGTGATGAGTAATTTTTAACATATGGAGACAAACATGTGCCCTGTCTTTCGAGTCACGAAACTGAAAAAAATGTGTTCAAATACCATGAACATTTTATTAAAGGGCACCTATTATGCCCCTTTTTACAAGATGCAATATAAGTCTCAGGTGTCCCCAGAGTGTGTCTGTGAAGTTTCAGATCAAAATTCCTAACAGATTATTTAATAAACCATTTTGAAAATGTCAATTTTGGGGTTTGAGAAAAATGAGCTGTTTTGTGTGTGTCTCCTTTAAATGCAAATGAGCTGCTGCTCCCCACCCCAGAGGGCGGAGCTTTCACAGCTTGTGAACACAAGTATAGGTCTCTGCTAGCCTGACAAGCCATCAAGATGTTGGGTCTGGGAACTTACCATTGGTAGGGCTCAATCCGAGGGGCGGGATAAACAGTTGTCTTTTAAATTCCCTCTGCACTCAATAGGATAGCGCTACAACCAACCAGAGCAACGAAGAAGGTGAAGCTGAACTAGTTGATAGATTAAACTTTCACTGTATCCGGTTGGCAAAACTCCGAACACATCTTCCTTTCTTAAGAATGACTTCAGTGCCGTTCTTTGTTCTTTTCTCAAAGAAAAGCTTAACTCAAAGTCTTCCAGAGTCGTGGCCAAAGCCGATTCGAAAGACCGCTGTTCGCCAGCTTCTTTGTTTACAAGTAGCATGCGGAACTGCTGCAACTCTGCCATCATTATGTTAAGCTCGCCCACCGATTCTATACACGATGTGATTGGCCTGAACAGAATTAGTTTTTTCCAGCTCGCAAGCCAACGGAGAGTTGCTAGACTAGTTTATCCACTACAGTAAAAGACCTGGGTGTTATATTAGACCGCAACCTGACATTCGAAAATCATATTTCATATGTTACAAGAACGGCATTTTTCCACCTTAGAAGCATTGCTAAGCTACGTAACATGCTATCTATTTCTGATGCAGAAAAGTTAGTTCATGCATTCATGACCTCGAGATTAGATTACTGTAATGCTTTATTAGCTGGTTGTCCTGCATCCTCAATAAACAAACTACAGTTAGTCCAAAACGTAGCAGCTAGAGTTCTTACTAGGTCAAGAAAATATGATCATATAACACCAATTTTATCATCTCTACACTGGTTACCTATTAAGTTCCGTATCAATTACAAAGTATTGCTGCTGACCTATAAAGCCCTAAATGGTTTAGCTCCAGTGTATCTAACGGATCTTCTATCGCCCTACAATCCATCGCGCTCTTTAAGATCATTAAACTCTAGGCTTCTGGTCATTCCTAGGATATCTAAGTCCACTAAAGGAGGGAGGGCTTTTTCACATTTGGCTCCTAAACTCTGGAATAGTCTTCCTGATATTGTCCGAGGTTCAGACTCGCTGTCCCAGTTTAAAACTAGATTAAAGACGCATCTCTTTAGCCAAGCATTCACATTATAATTACCCTTTATACTACAGTTAAATCTGAACAAAAGCATAAATATAATATTCTGAACAGCAGCTACGCTAATTATTTCCCATCTGCTTTTCTGTTGTTATCTCGGGACACTAGTCCCAAGGTAAATAGTTCATCAGCTCCAGTTTGTATCCAGCTCGAACGAGTCCTCGCCTGCACTCAAAGGTAACATTAGACACACATCCGAGTTATTCGCCATTGTAGCAGATGTGCTACGATGGCGAATTGTAGGTTTCAGTGGTGACCGGTGTAAATAAGTTTACCACGCATGCAATGCTAGCGGGCTACGGCTACCGGTGTAAATACGTTACCACACGTGCAATGCTAGAGGGCTACGGCTAGTAGTGGAAGTTCGGATATAAGTAGTGATATCAAAGCAATCCGATTGTTTTTTATAGAGAATTGTATCGGAGATATATTCACACGCAGTAAATAATAGAAAATATTAGTTTGTAAGCGAGTGATAAGGAGAAAATCAAGGATTATGAATCAATTCGACGGAGCTCTAACACCAACAACGCGCTCACAACCCGCGCATGCGCGACACACCCATATAACACCCATCAGTTTGAAAACACCCACACGCAAATGAAAAATGAAACATGATACATCTGTTCTGTTTTTATGATCATCTCTACCACGGACACACTCATGTGACATTGCAGTTCTTCATCATTATGAAATATTATCATTTGCATGGTTTTTAAAGCCTTATCACTCTCAACTTGAACACACACACCCGACGCATGCAAACAAAGAGCTGGATGTCAGTGCCACCATGAATACTAAACTACTAGACTAGTTCTCTTTCATGTGTTATTGCGATCAAACTGTCAAATACACACAAGTTTATGTCAGAATCACACAAATTTCACATGAAAACAGTTGGCTAGTTGGCTATGTCTGTGAACGTATGCAGCACAGAAATCGTCTCCGGTTACGTATGTAACCTAGGTTCCCTGAGAACAGGGAACGAGACGCTGCGTCAGCTTGACGCTACGGGGAACGCCTCCAGCGTGACAGGTGTCTGAACTACTATCGAATCACGGCAATCCTATTGACCGGCGACAGCCTATGATGTCATCAAGGTGCGACCAGGAAATATAAAAGGGTGCCTTGCCAACATGACACCGCCCTTCGTCTGAAGGGACTGTTTGGCAGGCAAACCCTGAGGCATGGCAAAGCGACGCAGCGTCTCGTTCCCTGTTCTCAGGGAACCTAGGTTACATACGTAACCGGAGACGTTCCCTTTCGAAAGGGAACTCGCGCTGCGTCAGCTTGACGCTATGGGGAACGAAATACCAACGCTGCCATGCCGAGGGGAGTGCATGCCCACTGGCAGTGACAACTGTCAGAACAAGCAAATACAACTGAAATGCCTGAACCACCCCCCCTCTGGTCACAGAGGCTGTCAGTGACAGCATTCCCTACGGTCATAGCCCAAGCTATAAGCCTGAGTAGGAATCTTCGAACACTTAGAGAAGTTCTACCCAGGCCGCTCAAAGGCCTGGATCCAACCCATTCGAAAGAAGGGGGCTCCTTTAAGGGAATGTGGCTAGGGGGCCCCAGGGCGCCCCAGCCAGTCACTACTGCCACCAAGGAGGCCTAGCTTGGTGCCTTTTTTAACGGGCGCTTCAGCCGGGCCATCCCTGTCTGTTCGATAACAGAGCCTCTGGGTCCTTGCCTCTTGGAGAGGCATCCAGTCCAAGGGACTGCAGAATGGCAATGTCCTCCTCAGACCGGATCTCAGAGACGGGAATCCTGGAGTGCAGTACTCAGCATAGCGCATTCTACCCTTGCCAGCGAGGGGAGTTAATCTGCTCGATCCTAGGATCTACTGAGCTATTATCAGATAGAAACACTCAGGAGGCCAGACTGGCCTAAAAGCTGATCTAATTGGGAGGCCACCCTAGGGGCCTACGACCACCCGATCAGGCCCAGGCAGCTTCGGCTCACATACGACCCTCCGAAAGGAGGGGAGCTTAAAGGGGGCTGCCCGGTAGGTAAACCAGGTTGCAGGCTGAAATCCCCTCCTTGGGGACCAAGTAGCAGAAGCGACACCAGTAGCGCCAGGGTAAGACTTTACCAGATGCTGCCGGCTAAGGGCCAGATCACTGATAGCAAGTCACCACTGGCTGTCAGCGTTACGCCAGTTAGCAGTACTCACACTGAGAACCAAAGACCCGTTTAGGGAGGCCTAGTGAGGCCCATTGTATAATAGGAATATATGCCAGAGAAGCCTGAGAAATCAGGCTCAGGAACTCGCTTAGAGGGAGGCCTGGTGAGGCCTACTACCTGATCGCAGTTGAAGCCGACTGTCAAGGTAGCTGAAAAACGGAAACTCGTTTTCTCAGGGAGGCCTAATGGAGGCCTACTACCTGATAGTCAAGCTACAACAGTTATCCGAGCATCCTGACTCGGGAAGTAACCCTCAGGGAGGCCTTGTGAGGCCTACTACCTGATCGCAGTTGAAGCCGACCGTCAAGGTAGCTGAAAAACGAAAACTCATTTTCTCAGGGAGGCCTAATGTAGGCCTACTACCTGATAGTCAAGCTACAACAGTTAACCGAGCATCCTGACTCGGGAAGTAACCCTCAGGGAGGCTTGTGAGGCCTACTACCTGATAGCAAGCTTTGCTAACTGCCTGAGCGTCTGACTCAGGAACTCATCCTCAGGGAGGCCTTGTGAGGCCTACTACCTGATAGCAAGCCCTTAGGGCCTGCTTAGCGAGCCTTAGGAGAGGTTTAGTGCTTAGGCCTACCGTCTGGTAGCAAACTAAGCCAGCTGCCCGAGCACCTCTGACTCGGGAACTCACCCTTGGGGAGGCCTGTTGAGGCCTACCACCCGATAACAGGCTTTTTAGGGAGGCCTGTAGAGGCCTACTACCTGACAGCAAGCATTGCTAGTTACCCGAGCATCCTAACTCAGGAACTCGCCCTCAAGGGAGGCCTAGTGAGGCCTACTACCTGATAGCGGGCCTGCAGGGAGGTCCAGCCTGCTACCTGCAGGCGACTCGTGCTAACTGTTTCTCATTTTGATGATCCAGGAGCCCAGAACATGCCCTCAGGGAGGCCTGGTGAGGCCTGGTGAGGCCTACTACCTTATACTAGGAGTTGAATAGGCCTAGTAAGGCCTACAACTCGATAATGGGCCCTTAGAGAGGCCCAGCAAAGCCTCACAATCAGTCTACAGGGAGGCCTAGTGCGGCCTACTACCCAGCAGCAGCCTAGCAGTTTGTGTGCTAGCTGGCACGGCGACTGGCAAACAGGAGCCCTCCTTCAGGGAGGCCCAGCGGGGCCTGCTACCTTACGACCAGTCTTCAGGGAGGCCTAGTGCGGCCTACTACCCAGCAGCAGCCTAGCAGTTTGTGTGCTAGCTGGCACGGCGACTGGCAAACAGGAGTCCTCCTTCAGGGAGGCCTGGCGAGGCCTACTACCTTGCAACCAGTCTTCAGGGAGGCCTAGTACAGCCTACCACCCAGCAGCAGCCTAGCAGATCCTATGCTAGCTGACACGGCGACTGGTAAACAGGAGTGCTCCTTCAGGGAGGCCTGGTGAGGCCTACTACCTGCCAACGGTTCATCACAACCCACCAAGTGACTGAGCCCAAGCCTGCGCCCTCAAGGGAGGTCTGGTGAGGCCTGCTACCTCATGCCGAGTCTTCAGGGAGGCCTGGTGCGGCCTACCACCCATCAACAGCTTAGCAGCCCATGCTAGCTGACACAGTGACTGGCGAATGGGAGCCTGCCTTCAGGGAGGCCCGATGGGGCCTACCACCTCACAGCAGGCCTGCAGGGACGGCTTCCTGGTGGCAAGAGTGAAAAACTGTTATGCTGTTATAACTTTGGGCTGACAGTAGCTTCTCTGCTGGCTGACAAAAATTAACATCCAACTGCTAAATAGGGTTATTAGTTGGGAAATTCTGCTACTTGAAGCCGACATCGTTGGGGAGCAATATATACCGCAATACACATGGGGCCGAACTTTGCAGAGGCCTACCAAGGCTGACTACCTATTTTCCAGGTTGCAGCTAATAAATTGCCAACCTCCCCAACCGTCGGGACTCACTCGCAAGGAGGCCTGTCTGAGGCCTACTACCTGAACTGGAGTCTACTGCCAAGACTGCCCCAGCTGGCTACTCACAGCCAGCTGGTCCTACAATCCATCCCAGCCTAGCTGGGTGACCCATCCTGGAGGCCTCCAATTCCTTCTGGAGCCAACTGTATAATGGTGCAGTCTTATCGGCAGCGCCTACAAGCACTGGAACCTAATCACATTGTCCATAGCAGGGTACTCTGCAAACCAAACGCCCTGTACCCCCTAAGCGGGGGGAGTACCACATACGCCACCCACCTCATGGAGGTCCTAGCTTTAATAGCGGCCTACCATACCGTGCAAGGGCGTCAGCCATGGCAATGCTCTGGCTACAAGGGAGCTCACGACCAAACCAACATAAACAAAGGGTTGAAAAGTGCTGCTCGACCCGAGCCATGGGTGAGGCAGAATGATACAGAGCTAGGAGTGGAGGTACTCAAATCTACCCTGCCTTGTCAGGGGAGTACTATCAACTGGCCAGGGCATATACAGGAAGGGCCAGCGCCTGCCAAAAAACTGGCGGCCTCTAGAAACTAGCTCTGGAAAGCCGGGCTGAGCTATGCATACGGAATTTTCGTATCTGCATGAAAAACGCCTCAACCCTGCCCCACGACTACTGGCTAAGTCGCTATCAATTCTGCACAGCACCAACCTGCATTACTAGAAAAAGCCCCAGAACGCAGGTAAGGGGGCGGGCCTTGGCCGGACTACTCTACACAAGAGGAGGCTACATTAGGGACAGTAATAAAGCTAGATTCAGAAAAGGAACAGCTACCCGGAGTGCAGACGCTTTCTTGGCGTGCATCTCCGTAATCCCTAAAAAGCCTAGGCCAATCTAGATCTGTACCCGAGGTCCATAAAAGGGCCGCTATTATTGCACCATGCAAAAAGGGGCACTCGGGTAGAAGTGCCAGTCGTTAAATAGATCTGGCTCTAGATCTAACTGTAGTTCTAGCATGGTCTGATCCTGTATTCTCCAGAAATTTACACTGAGAGAAGATACAGACCGCCTTACCCTGAGGCGGCTACCAGTTAGCAGCTTAATACTAGGAGGAAAAAATGCCTAGCCTTCTCTTAACACAAAAAACCCCGTTTTTTTTTCTTTCTTTCATCTATAACCGCTACACACCCGCAGGAAATGAGTGGCATTCCCAGCGCTAATTCTAGCGCATCTTAGCTTTTTAGGTCTGGGAATAAAAAGGGCTGTACAGCTCTCACAGCGTGTACCATATATAGTGTTTGCTGGCTTCCACTAGTAATACTAGCTCACTTATACCAAGCTTAAGCAACTGGTAAATTATATTTTATCGTTCTAGCCCACCTAACAGGGGAACTACAGGCCCTAGGAAATATCCAACGATCCACAGCGACCCCCGAAGCCCTCTACAGGGAGCATAAGTCAGAAAATATATAATATTTTTCCCTCTCATAGGGGACTTACCCGCTCGCCTGCGGCGCGCCATGATATCCACCCACAAGCTTAATTCCCGTGTATGCTTAGGTGTACCGCTACCACGGGCCTGAGGGGGCGCACTCACAAACCAGCCAGGCGGGCCCTAGCACATCATCGTGGACCCACCTAGGCCGGATGTAAGAAGCGCCTGGGGAGATGATGAAGAAGAGGAGTGAGTTTTCTGGTCAATGTAATTTCTCATCTCACCCTCAGGGAGGAGATCCATCATGAACGCTGACTGCGTTTTGTGATACACAGCTCCTACTTCTCCCGGGAGTCCGCCTCTCTGTGCCCCACCCCCGACTGTGGGGGCGCACGAGAGGCAATGCTGGCCATTGGGCCCTGTCTCCGGTCCTAGGACCGTGACGCCTCCCGCCTGCCTGGGACCCGGATCTCAGTGGCATGCAGGTCCTCAGACGCTGCCAAATGTTTGCTATTCCTCGGCGATGCTGGCCCTCAGGCCCAGACTCCGCCTGTTGTGCCACCACCGCATCAGGAAAAAACCTTCCCTGATCGAGATCCCTCAGCAAACCGGCCTGGTGCACATGAAAACCCCGCCATGGTGTAAGAATTAGCACCGGGCTGACCCGCTGCTGCGTATGCCCTGCCATTAAAAATGACACATCGTTTAGGTGGCAGGGTTGGAGCGCTCAGCTTCCCAGAGATAAACATCCCATTAATCGGAGGCAACGACACATACCCATATTCTACCATCCTCCTGACATCAGCGGCACACTGCTGATGTCATACCGCTGATATCAGTGAACATGAACCGAACATAGGTTATTCCATGCCCTCTCGATCTAATTAGGAAGATCAGGAAGGAATGAAACCCCAACTGAGCCAATGATTATGGCTGGGGAGAGATCGATCGTTTATTCCAACATGAGCGATCTCTCCTCTAACGCGACAACACAGCGGCCGCAGCCCGCCTGCAGCGCGTTTCATAACATTCATCGGCTCAGCATACACAGTCGGGATGGCTGAGAAGATTAGTCCTCCTTCTCACAGCCATCCCTAGAGCACTTGCAAACAAGTCTCGTCAGCCGCCAGATCGTCAAAGGGAAGAATGCCTTCCCGTGACGATTCAGCGAGCTCTATCCGGGAAACCATGACGTGCGTCCGCGATCAGCCTCGACATGAGCGGGGACCGCATCATCAGTCTCGGATACCAAACCCTCTTCCCTCAGGAAGAGAATCAGACGAGAGCAGAGCGATCTCAGATTGACAAACGCTCACATTAAACAAACAAACAGACAACTCGATAAGAGCTGACTGTGCATGCTCTTGATCCCAGGCAGAAACACACAGCTTGTGTGTATACAATAATGAATTTGGATTACCTTAACTCGAAGCAATTCAGACAAAACAGTCCCTGAAGACGAAGAAGCGGTGTCATGTTGGCAAGGCACCCTTTTATATTTCCTGGTCGCACCTTGATGACATCATAGGCTGTCGCCGGTCAATAGGATTGCCGTGATTCGATAGTAGTTCAGACACCTGTCACGCTGGAGGCGTTCCCCGTAGCGTCAAGCTGACGCAGCGCGAGTTCCCTTTCGAAAGGGAACCCTATTAGATTTGTGTACTAAAGTGAAAGCAGTGTAATATACAGTATTACCTACTGCTTTATCTGCTGTTAATATGAATCAAACAACAGAAGATAAACAGAAAACCACTCACTGCTCTTGACTGAATGAACTTTAGTAGCTTTATTAAAAGTTAATTTCATCAGCATATCAATTCAAGATCAGTGCTTCACTGTTACATTTCGAATAGACAAGCATGTAATATTATTAGTAACTGCACTAATTAACAAAAGAAAAGCAATTTTATTATTAAAGGGATAGTTCACCCAAAAATTAAAATTTGATGTTTATCTGTGTGGCGAGCAGCGAGGCCGAGGGACCGTGAGGGCGGGACGAGGCGGCGCTCATCAGGGATGATGAGCGCCAACTGCGAGCCGCAGCGATCTCGGCCCTCGCGGAGGAGTGAGGGATTATAAAGGAGGAGCGACGACAGTGAGGGACGAGAGAGGACCAGGCCTGGATTTTATGTTGTTTTATTTACGTTTTATGTGTTGCTGCAGTCGACCGTGAGGGGCTGCAGCTTATTATTTTCATTTTGTGTTTGTTTGTGTGTAGGCGGCAGTCGACCGCGAGGGGCTGCCGCCGCCATTTTATTTTGTGTTTCATTTTGATTAAACTTGTTTAATGTTCGCCGGTTCCCGCCTCCTTCTTCCCGTACAAACAAGCTTTACTACAGTGGTGCCGAAGCCCGGGAGGAAGGAGGGACACGCTGTCGAAGAGCCCTCGCAGCTGAGGGGGATCGCGGTGCCGCGGAGTTCGGGCAGCGCGGAGGAGAGAAGTCCGCGAGCGGCTGCCCGAAGCGGTGGTGCTGGAGTGGATGAAGGTCGGTGGGACGGAGAGCTCGCTGCCGTGCCCCTGGGTCGAGGTGGGGTGGCTGCCGTCCGCGAGGGGGCGAAGGAGTCCCCAGCGCTTGCCCGGAGCCGAAGCCTGCTGCCGTCCGCCATCTTGGGGAGGAGCCGGAGTCTGCTGCCGTCCGCCAGGTTGGGGAGGAGCAGGGAGCGTGGGACGGGGACTCGCTTCCGGCCGCCGGATGATGAGCGCCAGCTGCGAGCCGCAGCGATCTCGGCCCTCGTGGAGGAGTGAGGGAGTATAAAGGAGGAGCGACGACAGTGAGGGACGAGAGAGGACCAGGCCTGGATTTTATGTTGTTTTATTTACGTTTTATGTGTTGCTGCAGTCGACCGTGAGGGGCTGCGGCTTATTATTTTCATTTTGTGTTTGTTTGTGTGTAGGCGGCAGTCGACCGCGAGGGGCTGCCGCCGCCATTTTATTTTGTGTTTCATTTTGATTAAACTTGTTTAATGTTCGCCGGTTCCCGCCTCCTTCTTCCCGTACAAACAAGCTTTACTACAATCTGCTTACCCCAAGGGCTGTTGCAGTCTGTCAGTCATATAATGCTCACTGTCAAGTTTTCACACGTCACGCAATCATCTGAATGTCCGTGTTTAGTACAGCAGGATATATGCATTGTTGTAAATCTGTTCATCATATAAAGCCATTGTGTCTCTTCAGAAGACTTGAATTTGGATTAGACACTCGATTAGTTATTTTTACAATGCTTTTATTACATTTTTGTGGGGTCTTTTAAGTTTGAGAAGAATGGACTTTAAATGGAGGGACAGAAATATCTCAGGTTTCATAAAGAATATCTTCATTTGTGTTTGGAAGTTAAACGAAACAACATGAGGGTGAGTAGCCTACATGATGACTGAGTTTACATTTTTGGGTGAATTATACCTTATAAATACAGCAAGTTGAGCCTTGGATAAAACAACTCTATATCGAAAATCATATCGTTTACATCAACGATACATATTGTCACATTTTTATATCGTGATATATCGATTAACGGTATATCATTACACCCCTACACTGAACTGACCAACAGCTTCAGTTATTATAAAAGGAGCGCTCTTTACTTGCTTTCTGTTTAATCCAGTCACAATTTGAAGAAAAATTTTGTTTTTCATAAGACTTTGTTACTTCCTACTTTTTTCCATATATTAAGGAGTGGAAATGGCTAATAAGTCAATAAGTGGTCCTCTGCCGCCACCTACTAGTTATAGTGGTAAAAAAAATAGTGGTAATAAATGTCTTTTTTAAAATAAATGTGCTTGTTTTCCACAAAGTGGCCTACTCCTTTAAACCTTTAGTTTTACAAATTATCACATTATACATAGCATTAAAATTGTATAATATTTAGCATTTAAGTTTTGGAAAGCCCTTGAAAAGTGCTTGAATTGCACTCTCAAAAGGTTGTACGAACCATGAGATGAATAATGTAAAAAAAAAAAAAAACATTTTACTATTTCTTCCACAATATCATTTGGTGTTACTACATTAAATCCATGGTGAATGTTTATGATTTGTGGACTGAAGTTTCAGATCAAACTTCCTAACAGATCATTTAATATACCATTTTGAAAATGACAATTTTTGGGGTTTGAGAAAAATAAGCTGTTTTGTGTGTGTCTCCTTTAAATGCAAATGAGCTGCTGCTCCCCACCCCAGAGGGTGGAGCTTTCACGCTGTGTTGTACGCTGTGTTGTAAAGTTGTCGTCTGATCGAGATCGGCCCGTGTATGAGCTTGCACTATCTATTATTGCTCTGAGCTGATAAACAGTCTTCCCAGCACAGCTCAAACAAGTAGCGGTTCCGATCTGCTTTCGTTTCGCTTGCCATTTGATGTTTCTCATATGTAACAGAAATGTCCACACCAGTGCCTCTGCCAACAAAATTTAGTCACACCAGCAGGAAAAAAGGAGCCGTTGTCTTTTTTGCGTGTTTATTTTGTTCATGAGAGGAAAGCATGCAGCACATATTTACATATTCATCTAAACGTCGCTCAGCAATTAGGAGCAGAATGGACGTTGTCAGGATGTTCGTTAAAAGCATATCGCTGCAAAACTTCTTTTTACTTCTAAGCAGCGAACGGAAAAGTGAGTATATTGGGAATTTGAATCACGTTACGTTTTTTTTGTACATTAGGTGTGCACGGGAGCGGGCGCAAGCAACAAGTTGTCAGCTGCATTTCACTGAATGGCCAACAGTGTCGCTAATAACAAGGGTTTTTGAATTCTACATGTAGCCCCTTTAAGTGTCCTTGCGAGTAACTATCTTTTAACTATTATTTTACTATTTTATTATAATTAAATAAAAAACACATCTATGCTTTTCTGTATCAACATTATTAATGTATTATTAATTTTATTTAAAAATGTTTAAATAACATTTTAAGAAGATAATTCAAATGTGTGATTTTTATTTTAAAGTCCCCCTGTAATCAATCATTTTATCCCTTAAAACTAATTTTTGATAATCAAAATTACGTTTAAAAGTTTTTATGTAAAAAAAATAGCTTGCATGTACCTCTACATCCTTGCTTAGCCCCGCCTCCACTCACCAGTTCACAACATTGGACACATAACGTTAATTTAATTTGATTAGCCTTTTGCTTCAAACAGCTAATAATGTGTTGCTAATGTTACACAAACCATGTTCCAGTTCCGCCATCACAATCTGCCTTCTAAAAATCATATAACTTCAGCGTATTAAAGGGTTAGTTCACCCAAAAATGAAATTACATAATAATGTAATTTATTACTCACCTTCATGCCGTACCACACCCGTAAGACCTCCGTTCATCTTCAGAACACAAATTAAGATATTTTTGTTGAAATCCGATGGTTCAGTGAGTTTCAAAACACTGCTTCATTAAGTTTTGGAGCGTATCGAATCAGCAAGTCGATTCAGTGGTTCGATGCGCCAAAGTCACGTGATTTCAGCAGTTTGGCGGTTTAACAGGCGATCCAAATCATGATTCGACTCGCTGATTCAATATGCTCAAAAGCTTCATGAAGCAGTGTTTTGAAATCGGTTATCGTTTTTTTGGCGCACAAAAAATATTCTTGTTGCTTTATAATATTAATATTGAACCACTGTACTCACATGAACTGATTTAAATATGTTTTTAGTACATTAATGGATCTTTAGAGAGGAAATGTCATTGCTGCCTATACAGGCCTCACTGAGTCCTCGGATTTCTACAAAAATATCATAATTTGTGTTCCGAAGATGAACGGGTGTGGAACGCCATAAGGGTGAGTAATAAATGGCATTTTTTTTTTTTTTTTTTTTGGGTGAACTAACCCTTTAATATAGACATTTAAAATGCACAAATGATTTAGTCTATTATTTTATTTGGCCTCTAAGGACAGGGCTGTAGTGCTGTATTGAATACATGTTTATTAAGCACCAACATGTTCTCAACAAAAGCCTACTTTATTTATAAATGAGCATTGTTAACAGACAGAAAGGAGATAACTTGTTGATGCAGCTTTAACAAGCTTCAGGCTATTTAGCAGTTCAGACTCTGAGGACTGGGCTGTTGTTACTTAGAACGCACTTATGGAAAATTGTCAACAACACGATTTATTTATTTTTATTTCTAAATTAACACTGTCAACAGGAAGAAAAGTTAGAGAAATTGACTAAACAAATTGCCTATACGAAGGCTTTCAAGCATCTGGGTCAATGAAGAATGTCAGGAAAACATTATTACAGTATTTAATTTTCCATTTGTTGACTAGAGAATGTTTTTAAAAAGTTTACCCAGACAATATGTCAAAGGTCTACTCCGTGCATTGTAGCGGTTGCAAAAAACACTTCCTGTGTGATTGCCCCCTAAGGTAAGGCTAAAAATGGAAATTAAAAGTTAGTTTATGGTTTTATGTAGTGAATGTAAGGGCGGAAGGGTTTCAAGTCAGTGTCAAAGCGGCAAGTTTAGCTCCTCTCAGGCAGAGAAGACACCTAAACGCGCCTGTTACTATAGCAAACTGACGCGCGCACAAGAAGTCCTGCAGTGAAGTCCGCTGAAACGGTGACGAGCGAAGGAAGCGCGTCTCACACTCCTGAGTGACGGATCCCCTGGAGCGCGAAAAACCGGCCAGAGAGCGCGTATGGTGGCGTGCGGAAGCGCGGTGACAGTTCCCCTGCTGGGTTAAAAGATGACAGAATGAAAGGAACACACATGCTGGGACATCTTGTGTGAAAGGCTCACCAAACTACTTAGACCAATTTTTGGAAGGAAAAAAAGAATAGAAATGAAAATGATGTTTTTCTTAAGCTCCCCAAAGATCTTCTCGACTTTAATTTGAAATGGATCGCTTTGACATTTTAAAGGCTGTTGCGTTTGCCAATATAAGCTTGTGCCAAAAAAGGAAATAAATAAAAAAGAAGCTATACACACACAGAGACAGACACAGCCTATTCCGTCTGCATGTTATTATGACTTTCCTGCTTATCTTTGTCATTCTAATCAAGTTTAACTAAAAGTATATAGATCCAAGACCATTTTTAGAGGTTAAGTTTAAAATTTAAGGTTTTGTTCTACTTCATATGCTGTTGACAGTATCGTGTTTCAGTATGCATATCCACCTGCCCGTTTTGGGTGGACATAATACTGCATAATGCATAGACACTGACACTGGCAAATTTTAACGCGAGTGTCTTTTGGGACTTGCGCGATCCCGAGCTCACTGGGGTGAGACCTGTCTATCAAACACCACGCGAATCAGCATTTCACTGTCCCCGCGACCTTGTCAAACGGCGTTTGATATCTCCCCGAGGAGTAGCGTTATTATCGTTACTCATTATCTCCCTGGTTTCGAAGTCGTTTGTTATGATGACTGATGGACCTTTTAATCAAGGGAACGAGAGGAAGTTGTTGGAAACAAACTGTGCAGGTTCTGAGGGAAAGCAATGTTAGCACGTAGCCTATGTCATGACTCATGACTCATAGCAGATACCCACTGTAATCTCTGTCACACATCAACATGCATATGATGTGAAGCAAAATGTAGGGTTGTACACATCTATATTTTATAACTTGAGCCAATGAAAAATAATATCTTGCCCTAAACAATATTTTATATGTCTATGAAAACTATGTTATAAAACCTGGCACAAATGTTTGATCTAAACAAAAATATATAGATTTAATCAAAACAATAATTCTCATTTAAGAAATAATATGTTTTAGAAATGTTTTGCTTTATCCAATCAAATAGATGTAGATTTAATTAAACAATTTCAAACAAACAAGTTAATAGAAATCATTTGTTTTAAACCAAAGGATATGGATTTAAAAAAACATGTTTCCTATTAAGGAAAATTACTTAATATTCATGATTCATATTTGTCAGTCATACGTAAATGAAATAGGTAAATTGTATTAGTACACAGCAAAATGCCCACACTGTAAAAAAAAAAATCAGGTCTCCAATTGAAAATGTTCTAGTGACCGATCACATCTAAATTGTTTAGTTGGCCAAAATTAATTTATTTGAATTAAATTGCATCAATTCACAGAAATTAAATTTGGCCAACTGAATTTTTTTTTTTGTACAGTGCATGTTAAATTAACACTGCCTAGGCCTAGTCCACACGTACATAGGTATTTTTTATAAATAATTGTTCCTTCCTCCGTTAAAAAGAAAAGAAAAAGCGTCCACATGAAAATGAAAAACACGCTATGAAGCACTGTCAAGACAAGAGCATGCCAAACCATCAGGTGGCAATATAACCCTAACTGTAAAGCCATGTTGGCCAATCAGAAGCCTGGAAAAAACGTTATTGCTGGTTCTGGTTCTGATGCTAGAGGTGTGCGATACCGCTAGATTTGGTATCGATCCGATACCAAGTAAATACAGGGCCAGTATCGCCGATACCGATACCGATACTTTTTAATAATTAAGGTGGATGCGTCTTCAACCTAAATCTTAATAAATTTTCATGACTTTTAATTTGTTTTTGTGATTTGCATTTTGGGTTATTAATCAGTACTACAAAAGCTTTTGTTCAGAAACAATTTTTGGTTACTTCTGCTTTATTTAAATAAACAAAATTACAAAATTATTATTCAAGTAGCATGTTAACAAAAAAAATGTTTCTCCTCTTTAGTGCACTTCAAAAATGTAAAATAAATTCTCCTTGATTTTTCATATGTTTGTACAAATTAGTTGTATTGCCACTGTATTTTAAAGACTTTCTACAAATGGTACAAGTCGCTGTTGTCTCATTTTGAGCGAGCGCGCGCCTGACTGCTGGTGCTGGAGCGGCGCGCTAGTGGTGAGTCACGTGACGGTACAACACAGGAGAGAGGGGGAGAGCAGTGTCGAGCACGAGCAGCACTCTTGGGAGGAGGATTACAGAGAGCTTGCAATGCTCTGCTCTTTGACAGCAGCAGCATTTTGACAAACTCAGTCAGGTCGCAAAACGAGAGAAACTGAAACTTAAGTATCGATATTTTCACGTTGGTATCGATCAATACCGATACCAACGTTGGTATCGATATTATCGATATTAGTATCGATCTGCCCACCTCTATCTGATGCAACAAGTCAAAATCTTTGGTTTCACTGTCCACACTACACCACTGCAAACAGCCAAACTGCATAGAAGAATCTGCGGTTTTGAAAATGCCTGTGTTTGTGTGGACAGGGCCCTAGTGTTCATGTGTGTGCTCACTACTAAGGCCCTGTCCACACAAAGCCAGAGCTTTCCCTATCCAATCTTTTTTTTCCCTCATTTCAAGAAATATCTGCGTACACACGAGAGCACTGAAACTGACTCAAAACGATGTAGAATACATGCCAGGCCAGTATGTGGTGCTGTAATTCTGCCACAGAAATACACTAAAAACGGAGAAGAAGAGTTGTAGCTAGAAGGGGTACAGCAATGGTAGGAAGTGAGGCAAAATCTCACAATAAAATAACATCTGCTACTTACCAGATATGTGTTATTGACTCCTACCCCAATGTTAAACCTACCCTTACAATAATAATATTGATGCACGCGTGCCCAGTGCCCGTAGTTGTATTCCTTTCAAGTCTTTTGCATGCGGGATGTGGTGTGATGACATCACCGTTTCACAAAATATATGGATTGGCTGTACACACAAAAACGCAAAGGTGTCGTTTTCAGATTTATCCATTCTGGGACCCGGTTTGAAAAAATATCAGATTCATGCTCCCAAAACGTCGGATCCGTGTGGATGAAACGCTGATACGGTACAATTTTTTTATGTATACAGCTAAACGTTTATCTGTGTGGACGGGGCCTAAGTTTAAGTACCATTGAAGCAGTGTTAAAGATAATGAGATAATTAAGCGATTAATTAAGTGACGGTTGAGCATTAATGATGAACACCTGATGATAATAAGCAGAATCACTGAAGGAAGAGAAACACAAGGGCTGAACCCAAAATCATCCCCTAAATCCTCAATCACTATTCCCTAAGTTATCCACTAATATAGTTCACTTGAAGGAGTGAATGAAAACGAGTGTGTGAAGGTGGACAGCCATTGAGTGTACATCGGCTGTACACTCGTTATTGCGGTGCAATGTGGGATTGAATGAGTGCGCTCAATAACGTCCACTATGGTTTTGGATACCACTACAAATGGCTGTCCCCCCTATTTGAGGGTATAGGGGGCAATTTTGTATTCGGCCAAAAACTACAACTGACTTCAACCACAGCTTAAGTTGAAATCTACTAAAAAGACAATACATCTCTGAAGATCATAGCAGAGGAGGATTAAACAACTCCACAAACACCATTACCAGCTTCATGCATTACTAACCAGACTGACTTTATTTCTGTCAGGCGTCTACAGATCTCTCCAGATCCTTCAGATGCACAGCTCCATGTTGGTGCTTCTTCTCTTCAGTTCACCCCACTTATTTTCTATAGGGTTCAGGTCAGGGAACTGGGACGGCCATGGCAGAAGCTTCATTTTGTGCTCAGTGACCCATTTTTGTGCTGATTTTGATGTTTGTTTTGGAGCACTGGCCTAATGGAAGATCCATCTGGCCAATTATAAGATTTTTAGTAGGCCGTCAGGTTTAAAAAATGTTGATCTGTTGGTATTTACTAGAATCCATGATACCATGTGGGGGGGGGGGGGGGGGGGGGGCAGTATATTTAATCATACTATAGTTATCCCTGTTAGCACCAAACCCATCTGGTGGTAGAAGCTGGTCCCATTTGAAGTTCCAGTCATGTCTGACAACTGAATATGCTGGAGTTTGTTTCTGGATGTGCAAGGAAGATTTGTCTTGAAACCCTCCCAAACAACATGTGGTGATGTAGGGGTTGTTTGATAATTTTATTTAGTCTTTCTGACCCCAAGACTCAACTAATCTCTACAATTCTCCAGCTGTGATCCAAACTCAAACTCTCCTCCTCGCCATGCATTAGGACGATATAGACACACGTCATCTTCCAGGCAGATTCGTAACATCTTCAGTTGATTAGAACTTCTTAATTAATGCCCTGATGGAGGAAATTGGGATTTTCAATGCTTAGCTATTTTCTTACAGCCACTTTTTTATTTTGTGAAGCTCAAAAATCTTTTGCTGCACATTAGAACTATATTCTTTGATTTTACTTATTCAGATGGATGATTAAGGGAATTTGGCCTTTGTGTTTTCGTCATATTTATACTCCTGTGGAACAATAGCTGGACAATTTTAAGTACCTAGTCACCCTAGCGGGCTATTTTTTATTTTATTTTTTAAGAATGGGAATATACTTCAGGGATATTTTACTCATAAAAAATTCTAGGGGTGCCAAAAATTGTGTCCAACGTGTTTTGGAGAAAAACATTTTATTTCATAATGTGATTTTCCCCCCACTTTCAATTATTTTACTTCAATGAAAGGTTAGACTTTTGTGCATTTTTAAAATGAAAGATCAAAAGGATAAACATTGCAGATTTATTTGTACAGCCATCATTGATAATATTTACCAAGGGGGCTAATAATTCTGACCTTAACTGTATTATTATTATTATTCATCGTAAAGTGTAAGAGAACTTACCGTTAACTAATGAAGAGGAGTTTGTTTTTACAGTCTTTTACTGTTAAAATTAAGTTGTTTTTTTACTGTGTTGCACTACTGCTTTACAAAATGAGTAAATAATGAAATAGCTGTGAATGTCATAGAATCTGCCCTAAAACAGGTTTCTCTTTAATTTGATTTTGGGGTGAAAAATGACTTGGACCTGGTGAGATTCGGGTGTATGCAGTCTCTGTTTGACATGACCCCGGGACAAAGGGCATTTTTTATCTCTGTCCACATCAATCCATCTGCTCAGGTTAGGAGGAGGGATGAGACAGGAGAAAGGGGGAGAGGCCGGTGGCCCATCTTAAGGTGTTCTACATAGCTGCCATGATCCAATTAGGAGATGATTGTGTCTAAGCTTCTAATCCTGACTTAAGAGTGCTAAGCGTGAGAGTGCGCTTAAACCACCATGAAAAACAAACATTACCCCATCACCAAAATCACGAGGTGGAAATTCCTTGTCTGTTACGCTGCTGTTGCACATCGTTCAGAACAACCTAACCTATCAGATCACATTCTGGCTGAGCACAAAATGAAAGCAGTTCATCTTCAGACTTTGCAGCACACACACACACACACACACACACGGATACCTTGATGCTGGCAGATGCTCCAGTCGCTGGAATGGTAGTTTGAAATCCTTGAAACAGCAGAGAGTAATGATGTCTAAAGATAGAAAGACACTAGCGATTATCACCACACACACATACACAGACACACACATAGAGAGGGAGAGAGAGAGAGATACACACACAGGTGGCTATTTAAATTTGCAGGATCTTTATGTGTCTGGGTCATGTTGTGTAGAAACAATTGTCACTCAAAAATTGCTAGTAAATTTCACAGATAATTACAAAGAAATAGCAATTAACATTGAATTAAACATGCCATTTTGAAGTATACATTTATTCTTTAAACGTCTTTTTAATATGTGTTGTCTTATTTACAGCAATTATGAGGCTTAATTGATCAAAGAAAGTAACAAACGCTTCATGTTTCAGTTACAAATATGGTTTTATTTGTTGGATAATTATCTCCTTGCTCTGTTCTGCTCATTTTTTTTAAAAATTTGTTCCAGAACACTTCATTTCCAAAGAAAATGTTTGGAGCATCCAGATATAGCCAAACAGCGCTCAGATGAGAATTGAATAATGGGTATACATAGAAATGTGTGTGCGAGTGTGGTGTGCGTGTTTGTGTGGTTTGGGAGAGTTCTGTTTACTGTTAGCTTGAATTAATTGTGTTGTTCTCGCTTGTGCTTGTTCATTCACTCACTCACTCACTCACTCACTCACACACACACACACACACACACACACACACACACACACACACACACACACACACACACACACACACACACACACACACACACACACACACACACACACACACACACAGAGAGAGAGAGCCTCCCCAGAGCCATGTATCCAAACACAAATGCATTTTGAGCAAACCCACCTTGTGTGTCAGTCTGCATGTACATTGTCTGAAAAGAAAGTACTTCAGTTATAGTGTATATGAAGAGTTCAGATGCAAAAGCCTCTAAAGGCCACTTCGGTCAAAAATGAGATAACGATACTGATTGAAGTCAAGTCAACTTTATTTATATAGCGCTTTTAACAATGCAGATTGTTTCAAAGCAGCTTCACAGTGTTAAACAGGAAAATAATGCAACACAATTTTATTCAGCCGTATAGCCATTCTGGAGAAAACGATGATGTCATCAGTTCATTTCAATTATCATACAGTGACAATGTGGGCTTTATCAGTAATTAGATCAGTAATTTAGTTTATTTGGTTAATTTAGTTTAATAATTAGATTTATTTGTATATTTAGTTGAAAAATTTAGTGTCCCCAACTGAGCAAGCCAAGCCAGAGGCAACAGTGGCAAGGAAACCAAAACCCCATCAGGTGACCTAATGGAGAAAAATTAACCTTGGGAGAAACCAGGCTCAGTCGGGGTGCCAGTTCTCCTCTGGCCAATTAACAAACAGCGTATTATTATTATTCTGACAACTTTACTGGTCAGAGGTCATAATAGATTATAGAGTTATCACACTGGAGACGGGTTTATTGAGAATGCCGTATTGATGAAACAATTATTAAAGTGCAATATTCGAAAGATGGGAGGCAACACGCTGGAGACGGGTTTTATTGAGGATGACATATCGATTTAACAATTATTAAATAGGAATATTCGAACAATCGGAGTCATCACTAATATTGAATACTTTCGCTTCAAACCCACTAAATTCCAGCCTCAGCCCATTCAGAAGTACGGGTACTTAGGTAAAAACCTATACATAGAAGCCTGACAAAAATACTTATTTTAAAGAAAAGGCTTTTGCATCTGAAGTCTTCATATGCACTTTCACAGGAATTGCACGATTGATTTATTTTAAGCTCTCATACCAGCAATGTCGTTTGTGCAGCGAAGCAGCCGCAAGCCATACTCTTTAACCTGTGAGGTCCATATGGAACGATGCCTAATTAACAAGGCCTTTTTCCAAAGCATAGTTCAAATACCGGCGGCCATGCTTAGCCATCTTATGTGCATTCTAAATGTCTAGATTAAGCAAGAAAGAGCATCTTTGGCATGCTTCAGGCATGTGTATCAGGTGCCTGTGTTCTTAGACACCATGTAAGGTCCTAAGTGGCTCCTCTGAACGCCATGTTGTGCGCCATTGATAATCTAATTTTAAATGCTTTTTAAATTCCAATTCACTTCCTGAATTTGAGTTGAATTTGAATGGAAATGAATGCAGAATTGCGTATATACAAATATACAGAAGCTCATATGAAATCAACTTTTTATTCAGCCTTTTATATATAAAAGTTAATCGTGATATAAGAATATCCTGTAAGTTTTGGAGCTGAAAACGTCCTTGTTAGTCAAAGAAAACTAACTTTTATTGACACCAGGCCCAGAAAACGCTCGATCTCAGAATGTGCCAAGCTATGACGTCAGAGTGCGGTGAAACACCGCCTTAAACGATGAAGAAGTACGCCTGATTCTGTAGCCCCGCCCACCGATTTGAGCATGGCATGTAATAGAAAAATAACATAGGCCTACATGGAGCTAAACCTTATCGAACTTCCAAGCAATAATCATTCTGCATAAGCATCATTCGGACTCCAATATTATGAATGCATGGATGAACTTCATTTTTAATGAATATCCAGCTCACGTGGGGGAGATTTTGCGCGTTTGTTCCTTCATTTCACCACGGATTCGTTTGTAAACAAGAGACTGGATTTGCAGATAGAATGAGATTACATGAATGAATGAAGCAACACACTTATGTGAGTAACCTTTTTTTTTATATGTGACAGTATTGCATTGTGACAGACTGTTTGATATCTATTGATTATGTGTACGTAATCAGTATGTAATCAGTACGTAATGTACTTAGCACGCTGTCACAGGATGGAGAATCCTTTATTTGAGGTGTTGTTGGTTCATTGTCCTCCGTGATCAGACTCGGACATGTTTGGGCCAGGGCTTGCAAAGGCCAAAGTCCCGGGGCTATGTATTTTCCAGACGGACTACCAAAACGTATCACCGGTCTGTCGACGGGCTATCTTAAATAGTGAAATAACATTCCTTTCTTGATGTGCGTTGTAGTTATATTGTTTAACTGCTACAAGGATGGATGGATGGATAGATAGATATATTAATGAAGAGTTCCTAAAATAATTTTATTTTCTTTGTGTAAAGAATATTTTAATAATCGAAAGAACCTTTTGCCACTTTAAAGAACCTTTTGTGCAATGGAAAGGTTCCATGGGTGTTAACTATTTTTCAACAGACAGACAGACAAATAGATAAATAAATAGATGCACAGATAGATAGACACACAGATGTGGGGTGTGTCCAATTCAATTCAATATTCAAAATTCGTAAATTGAATAGGAGTCAGTTCTTCAGGTCTGAATTTGGCGCAGCCCTGCTAACCACAGCGAAACTTCCAACAGACCGCCATCTGATCTGGCTGCCCCCAACTGACCACAGCCAGGCAGAACGGACACATCAGACTGGTCCATCTGAGAGATCATTTTAGATCTGCCACCTGTTCCGCTGCTGAAACCGCCAGCAAACACAATGCACGGTGAAGGACAGGCTCAAGGCGACCTGTTAGCCTCTGCTTACACCTCTTAGATGTCACACCTGACTGGCTCAGGGCCAGACAGAGGCTGCAATGGACTCGTCAGCAGTGGCATCGGGTCTTCTTTATAAATGAGTCAGCTCCAGAGAAGTGGAAGAGGAAATGAGATGTATGTTAATGCCTCTCTCTGGGAAACTAACCCCTGGAGTGGAACCATGAACGGAAACCGATGTGGGTTGGCGTCTACCATACAGATGGAATGGGATGCAAGAAACACACCAATCTAACCCAACATGCCAGGCCAAAAATAGATTCCCTGATCACAATAGAGAAAACACTGTTCTCTATCCATCTTTAAACAAAAATCTTATTTAAATACCTGAATTCCAAGAGAAAACTACACCACACAATGCCCATCTGATGCATATTGCATACAGAAATGGCACGATTTTTCTCAGTATGACAAGCTCTAATCTGATTGGCTGGCTTTGTGAAACTTGCAGGAGTGTCTTATACACCACAATTCAAAAGTTTGGGGTTAGTAAGATTTGTTTATTTATCTATTTATGTTTTCTCACCAAGTCTTTCGTACTCACCAATGCTGCATTTATTTATGAAAAAGTACAGTAAAAACATAGACTGATTAAACCCAGCCCAATTTGCCAGGGATTTGATTTCACCCTGTAGCTCAGGCTGGAAACCTCTCTATCCTGCTTCTGTTACAAATTTGCGGGGACCAATCACAAACCGGCTTATCCAACTTGCACGCTATTGGCGGGTTTAACACAATGACAGATAGAGAAGAAATGGATCGTTGGTCTGATTGGTTGAAGGACTATCCAATTGCGTACAGAGTCAAATGAACTATGCCCGTTGATCACGCCTCTTGTGGTCTGATTGGTTGAAAGACTATCCATTGTTCACGCCTCTTGTTCAGTAGAAATTACAAAGCAGACTCGCCAGACCAATGTTCAATCTTAAATTTGATTTATTATTATAATTTATTATTTGTTTTCTATACAGCTGTTTGCTAATAAAATATCTGTCAATCTCTCCCTGTTTAAGTTGGCGGTTCTTGGCCAGAATAAGCTATTAGTCAAAAGTCATTTACAAAGCTCATAAAAAGTTAGATAAAAAGTTAGAGGCATTCACAAAAGCTAGCCAAAGACTAATGTGCACTTTTTCTGTTGTTTTCTGAGTTGTATTGTTGGTATTGTCAGCAAAGAAGGATGAAATTTCAGTCAGACAGTGAGCATTGCATTTCTTCTATTCCCTCAATATTTGCGTGTGTGTGTGTGTGTTTGTGTGTGTGTGTGTGTGTGTGTGTGTGTGTGTGTGTGTGTGTGTGTGTGTGTGTGTGTGTGTGTGTGTGTGTGTGTGTGTGTGTGTGTGTGTGTGTGTGTGTGTGTGTTATGTGCGTGTGTATCTTTGTTCAGATTGAAATTCCTTTCAGGTCAAGGGCTCGGTCCATTGATCTGGATATTTAATTTCATTCAGGAAAGCCCATTTGCAGAGGGATTCCATCTCTCTCTCTCTCTCTCTCTCTCTCTCTCTCTCTCTCTCTCTCTCTCTCTCTCTCTCTCTCTCTCTCTCTCTCTCTCTATCTCTCTCTCTCTCTCTCTCTTTCTCTCTCTCTCTCTCTCTCTCTCTCTCTCTTTCTCTTTTCATTCAGCAGTGTTCAGCTCCTTAGTGTTGTTTTCAGAGGGGAGAATAGGCTGGTCTTCTCAATGACGATAAAAGGAAAATGAAAAAGAGAAGGAACAAGGGAGAAAATAAGAGTGTGTGAAATGGCTTGAGTCAGTCTCTAGCGGGAAGAGTGGCATCAGTAGGGTACCTGTCAATCAAGAAGGAGAGACAGGAAGACTGTGAGAAATACTAGCCTTTCTGAAAGCAGAAAACCAATCAAAACTTCAGCTCTATTTTAGTGTACTCAGTCTATCTAGGTAATGCCGCCCTATACTTGTGTGCAAATGACTTGTCCAATTATCAAGAAACTGTTTTGCATGTGTTGCAAAAGAATTGCATAAAAAAATAACCAATAAAGGTTGCATTTTATTACATTATGTACAATAGATCTGTCCAGTTTATTTTCCAACTCGCCCCAAATGTGCTCGATGGGGTTGAGGTCCGGACTTTGAGGGGGCCAGTCCATCATTTTCATTGTTCCAGCAGATTCCTTCCGTTGCAGGTAGTTCCGGCAATAGTTAGACGAATGTTTCGGGTCATTGTCCTCTTGGAAAATAAATCCAAGCCCAATAAGACGATGTAATGAACCATGCTGATATGGGAATAAGGAGGCGGGAACCGGCGAACATTTAAACACTTTAATCCAAAATAAACTAACTGAAAGTAAAACGCAGGCAGCCCCTGATGGACAGACAAAATAAAACATAAACAAAGCATAATGTAAAGTCCAGGCCTTGTCCTCTCTCATCCTTCACTGTTGTCGCTCCTCCTTTTATGCGTCCGAGCTCCTCCGTGAGTCATCCCCGTTCTCACGCTCCCTCAGCCTCGCTGCTTGCCACATATCCCCATCGCCCCCTCGCATGTCAGGGGATACTCCCGAGACTACACTCTACCCCCCCCCCCCCCCCCCCCCCCGGGGGGACCGATCACGACAGCCGCAGCACCTTGGGGTAAGGACAGACGAGGCGAGAGAAAAGGAGCCAGAAGCATGAGGAGCAACAGAGACAAGAGAGGGGAAAGATGGAAATAAAATATTGGAGAAAAAAAACACACTGCCGCTCAGTCCTTAACCAACAGAGAGGCTTTTACTCGTGGTGCCATACAATGGTACTGGACCCTCGGTGGACGGCTTGACACTCCTCCGCGTTCCTTGCTCCTCCCCATTATGGCAGACGGCAGCAGGCTCTGGCCCACGTCAAATGCCGACGACTCCTCCGCTCCCTCTCGGATGGCAGCTACCCCACCTTGACCCAGGAGCACGGGAGCGAGCTCTCCGTCCCACCGGGTCTTCACTCGCTCCAGCACCACCGCCTTGGGCACCCACTCGCGGTCTTCATTCTTCCGCGCTGCCCGACCTCCTCAGCACCGCGATCCCCCTCAGCAGTGAGGGCTCTCCGACAGCATGTCCCTCCCTCCTCCCAGGTTTCAGCACCAATGTAATGAGGGATGTTGTTATAGGAAGAAGGAGGCGGGAACATTCAAACACTTTAATAAATAAATAAACCCAATGAAAGTAAAACGCAGGCAGCCCCTGATGGACAGCTGCCGCTCGAACACAAAACATAACGTAAAGTCCAGGCCTGGTCCTCTCTCGTCTTTCACTGTTTTCGCTCCTCCTTTTATGCTTCCAAGCTCCTCCGTGAGTCACGGTCCCTCGGCCTCGCTGCTTGCCACAGACGACTCCCAGATGCCAAGTGTTCTAATCATTTTGTGATTATGGGAACAGAACTGTAAAATAATGTGCTACCAATATTATTATTATTTTTTTTTATCTAAATATCTGCTAAATACATGTTCCCCGTTCATCACCATTGCATTTTAATAGGTTATATAGAATATCATATACAAATAATTATACCTCTTTTTTTTGTATAGCTTACATTAAAATAGCATGCTTGTGGTCTATGTAGATTTTTTTCTATAATGCTTCATGCATTCAGCCATATAGAACCTTTTTTTTTAGAGTGTATATTCACTGATCGGCCCGGCCAATTAATACAAAAATAACATTCCAATCAATCGCGGGTGGATGAGAGATGAATCATTGTGTTTGTTTGATAAAGATATTTTTCGAGTCCTGCGAGCGTTTCTCCAGACGCTTTCAAAACAATCCCCACATGTACTGAGGGAGCTGAAGCTCATTAAATATGCAAATCGTATCCAATTCTAGCCGTGGGCGTTTACTTCCAAGTCTTCAGTGAGGCACGCCCATCAAAACCGAGTGTTTTTCAGAGAGCCTCAAAACCAAGGCAGAAAATAGCCTATTACTTATTCATTGTGATGTTTCTGAATGTAAAAAAACACACAAACGTCATAAGTTGACCTCAGACAACAGTATAAAAAAATGTAAAAAAGCCAGTTCATGACCCCTTTAACTAAATTATTATATTAAATAATTAAATGGTTAACTTCTTAATGAACTTTTACAGAAAAACTTTTTGGTATAAAGTACAAACAAAATAATAAGGTGTGAATAATGTGTTGGTGGTTATTTGCTAGTCAGATGTTTTTGCGCTGCCTTTGCAACACTTTAACTTTGTAACATTCAGCCCTGACATGTGACAAATCTATTTGTTTGATACGAATTGGCACCTGGTGATTACAATGGTTAATTAATGTATTTCAACAATGCTGTAAATTGGTGAGAGCCATGGGTTCTTGCAGAGTGTTTACATGTTATCAAGCATCAGTGCAACTGGCAAGACAAGCACAACCTATCCAAACACTTCTGCTTGTCACAACATTCTCTGCTCTTATTTGTCTCAGCTAATGCTAATAAGCCTCATGTCTCACCTCTGTTCTAAACAAGGAACTGCAGAAAATACTCTGCTTGGTCTGTTGCCCGCTTTGCTGAAAACATGTGAAACCCACACATCGCATCTTGGCTGGTGCTCACTGACCTGTTTTTGAGTTGTAGCCCCAGACAGAAGCCAGTGCTAAAAGCTTTGGCCCTGTGGTGTGACGGGAGAGAGATTGTGGGGGAGTGTGTGTGAGATTGAGGTGTCTCGTCTCAGTTTAATTATGGCCTGGGATGTAATCTAGTGCATAGTTTCTCCACAAACTGCACTGCCCTCTGCCTCCTTGATTGACACAGGGGTTAAAATGAGTCTCATTCAGAGATAAAGATAGAAGGACTGAAACTGAGAGAAGGCAGGAGAGAGAAGAGTGCAAATTGTAGATGTTTACACATCAGTGCCATCTTTAGTAGTCAGCGTTGGGGGTAACGCATTAAGTAATGCAAGCAGGGTCGCCGCTAGCAATTTTGGGCCCTATGGAAGAATATGAGGTTGGGCCCCCTACCACACCAAATATACAAGCCAACCTAGCAATCCAAAATCTTTGTCTGCAATTTAATGATATATATGTATTAGGGGTGTAACGGTACACGTATTCGTATTGAACCGTTTCGGTACAGGGCTTTCGGTACGGTGCATGCGTGTACCGAACGGTTATGAATGTAATCTTTAACAGTTAACAGTCGGCTTTTTGTAAGCGCAGAACACACTTCAATCCGAGTTCCCACACGAACATATTAAGTATTCAGTCCATTTTATCACGAAATTCAAACGATAAATGCCGTTTTAGCTCTTTAATGTGACGTGACTGATAGACGCGTATCAGTTCAACTTAAAGCGGCAGCGCGCGGTGCGCGAGTCAATGCGATCATCTCTTCCTAAAGAATAAACATAAATTAATATATCTTAAAGTATGTTGAGGATACATTACAACTTACTGAAATGTATCATGTCGTGTAATCGCTTCATCTGTGTTTACTAGGGATGACGTGACTGATAGACGCGTAGCCTATCAGTTCAACTTAAAGCGGCAGCGCGCGAGTCAATACGATCATAGACGTGTATCAGTTCAACTTAAAGCGGCAGCGCGCGAGTCAATGCAATCATCTCTTCCTAAAGAATAAACATGAATTAATACATCTTAAGGTATGTTGAGGATACATTACAACTTACTGAAATGTATCATATGTCATGTGATCGCTCCATCTGTGTTTCAACCGCAGAAAGACAATAAAACAGCTTGTAAACAATGTCATGCAGAATCACGTTTACTCAGAAGTCATTCAGTGTCCACAGCTGTTAGTGTCACAGGTCAGTGATACGGTGGCACCACGCCGACCGACCTCCCCGTTAACCCCTTGGCAGTGCCCTTCCGAGGAGCTACCCCACAGCCCAGAGACGACAGACAACAGGATACAATTAAAAAGGCTTTATTCTTTAAATGATTCTAAAATTTGAAGCTGCTCTGAATGTGGACGGATGGTAAATCTCCGGACACCAAGGTCAGGTCTGTTGGTTTCTACTTCACAGGATCGGGATTCCGCCAACCAAGCTAGGAACCACTACAAGGGCGGGAATTCTTCAGAGGACGGGCCAGAACCAGCAAGGAAAGGACAGGAAAGTGACAGCACTAATTTCACAGCAGCAGTTAGAGGGAAGTGAATGCACTAACGCTGAACATCTATTTCACAGGGTCAGCCTAGACCACGGCCGGGAAGGATCGTCGACTTGGACAGAAACGACACTACAGGGGCTCGGGACAGCGTCAATGTGGGTAAGTAGCTGTATTCTCTATTCTTCGGCTTTTGTGTTTCAGGATCAATGCAACGGCATAAAGAGAGAAGACATTCAGAACGTTCAATGTAACTTCAGAAGAGAGTACTCACGATGGGCGTTCAGCTGTGGTGGCTCAGCATAGAAGGCAGCACTTTAGACTGCAGTGGCTCAGCATATAGGCATCAATGCAACAGCATGAAGAGAGGAGACATTCAGGACGTTCAGTGCAACTTCAAGGGAGAGTACTCACAATGGGCGTTCAGCTGTAATGGCTCAGCATAGAGGACAGCACTTTAGACTGTAGTGACTCAGCATATAGGCCTCAGTGCAACAGCAGATAGAGAGGAGACATTCAGAACGTTCAGTGTAACTTCGAGAGAGAGTACTCACGATGGGCGTTCAGCTGTGGTGGCTCAGCATAGAAGACAACGCTTTAGACTGTGGTGACTCAGCATATAGTTATCAATGCAACAGCATGAAGAGAAGAGACATTCAGAACGTTCAGTGTAACTTCGAGAGAGAGTACTCACGATGGGCGTTCAGCTGTGGTGGCTCAGCATAGACGACAGTGCTTTAGGCGGTGGTGGCTCAGTATATGGATATCAATGCACCAGCATGAAGAGAGGAGACATTCAGAACGTTCAGTGTAACTTCAAGAGAGAGTACTCACGATGGGCGTTCAGCTGTGGTGGCTCAGCATAGAAGACAGCGCTTTAGACTGCAGTGGCTCAGCATACAGGCATCAATGCAACAGCATGAAGAGAGGAGACATTCAGGATGTTCAGTGCAACTTCAGAAGAGAGTACTCACAATGGGCGTTCAGCTGTGGTGGCCCAGCATAGACGACAGTGCTTTAGGCGGTGGCAGCTCAGTATATGGTTATCAATGCACCAGCATGAAGAGAGGAGACATTCAGAACGTTCAGTGTAACTTCAAGAGAGAGTACTCACGATGGGCGTTCAGCTGTGGTGGCTCAGCATAGAAGGCATCAATGCAACAGCATGAAGAGAGGAGACATTCAGGACGTTCAGTGCAACTTCAAGAGAGAGTACTCACAATGGGCGTTCAGCTGTGTTGGCTCAGTATATGGTTATCAATGCACCAGCATGAAAAGAGGAGACATTCAGAACGTTCAGTGTAACTTCAAGAGAGAGTACTCACAATGGGAGTTCAGCTGTGGTGGCTCAGCATAGAAGACAGCGCTTTAGACTGCGGTGACTCAGCATATAGTTATCAATGCAACAGCATGGAGAGAGGAGACATTCAGAATGTTCAACTTCAAGAGAGAGTACTCACGATGGGCGTTCAGCTGTGGTGGCTCAGCATAGAAGAACTACAGAAGAAAAGTTCCGACTTTTAGTCACCCCGTGACATTAGCTCACTAGAGAAATCAACTCTTTCACTGAATACATGCACTATATTAGCCGTTATATTCATTATATTAGCCTATATATATTCATTATACTACTAAGCCGGTTAGTGATGTCTTGTTTATTTAATGTATGTTTAAATAAACCTGTCATGAAAATTACAGCCACTAAATTATTATATTTCAACAACGAATAAAAATAATTCGATTTAGAAGTTAATGCAAAAACTGCCTTATGTGAAGCTTATGAGTGTTGATTATTATATCTAAAAATAAATAGCAACTGAATTTAGGCTAATAGTTTGGGCTCTGTTGTTAATCTTTAATAGCTATATGTAAGTAAGGGCTCCCTATATAGTTTACAGCATTATCTTTAAGAAACTATTAGTTATAATTTAATTCATTTAAGGACAGACACAATTTTGTTCATTAAACCACTGTTGAATATAAATTAATAAAAAGCAATTTTGTAAAACTGCTGTACTGAATCCATACCGAACCGGGACTTCAAAACCGAGGTACGTACCGAACCGTCAGTTTTGTGTACCGTTACACCCCTAATATGTATTGTAAATGTCTGATAAATCGCAGTAATATTCTCCTACACAGTATTATATTTATATGTTAATATAAGACTCCTTGTCTCCTTGTCCATTCCGCTTTTATTTTGAAAAACGGGCCGTTTTCTTCTTCTGATGTTTTTTTTTGTGACGTTGATTTACTTTATTATTTTGTATTGTTCGTGCATGTTATTTCTAAGAGTTCCGAACTGTGAGAGTGTGTCGAGCTAGAGAGCATACTAGATGACGGCGGAAACACTTTGATTAGCGCCCTTGGAGAGCGGAATGAGGTATGAAGAAAAAATGTGTGGAGTGTGTATTATTATCAGAAGTGATTTTGTTTAAGGAAAGAGAATGTCATTACTTTATTTGTTTATGGGTTAATTGCACATGTCATCAATATAAAAACAATATATTCCTTCTGTGAACAATTATAATGCATTGTATTTCATTTAAAAGAAGCATGTGATATTTATTTATCATAAAGGCTTAAAGCTACACTGTGTAACTTTTTTAGTTTATCCTTAGCTAAAAACACTTAGTTCTTTCAAAATATATGTGCTCATTAATGTATATTTACTTCTTTCAAGTAATAAAGTATTCTCGTAAGTTTATAATATGCCATTGAAAATACATACGGGTAAGGGGTTCGAATGGGGGTCGCCATGTTGCCCCTCCATCTTGAAAGTACATTAGCCAAAGAGGGACATACCCGTAAATTCAAGCTTCGCCTTTGCGTTTTAACACTCGATGGCACCGTGTCGAATGTGAAGAGGGGGATTGCTTGAGACTGCTATATGAAAACCTGAAAGCCTTTTTGAAAGTCTGTTGCTGATGGAGGATCACTCTTATTCTCGAGGATATGTAACAGAGTCGCCCAGGAAGCGGAAAAGAGAATTAAGACGGCAACACAACAGGCAAATCAACACTAATGGACGAGGTCGAACTGGAAGCCATGTTAATCTTGGACTAAATCGGCCACCGTAGGAGTTAAAACGAAATCGGAATTGGGAGGAACAGAAACTAATATTTTCTGGATGGTCATATACCTTTTCACCGCTAGATGGGGGAAAATATCACACAGTGTTTGCTTTAAAAAACACATAATTTCATATTGGTCATTAGTTAAAATGGTTTGTATTGGATGTAAACATGATTAATATGTGAACATGATTTATATGCAAATTATTTGTGAAGCTACATAGAAGCATTTTGTATTTCTTCTGTTTTATTCTGTAGTTTTCACAATGTTCATGGTGCTTGTGCTGCATGGTGCTCATTGAGAGGAAAAAATAAATTGACACCCGTTTGAAACTCTCTGCGTCTTGATCAATAAATCCAGGGGCCGCTACATGTATATCTATGTTAAATAGCACAATACCTGCTTCTCATCCGAGGTGCCGGCGCGATAACTTGGATTTTTTTCCTCAGCAGTGGAAACAACTTAATACCCTGTTATTCATGGTCATTCAGAAGAGTACAGCATTCAAAACGGTAAAGTGTGTTTTATTTGTGCATGTTAAAAATGACTACAAAATGTCATGCCTTTGAAAACTAAAGAAAACAACAGGACGTGCTTTCTGTCTCCATCTCCTTGAACATCTGTCTGGCTCATGTGCACACAAATTAACCAAAACACAGTGAATATTTGACGCACAGACTGACATGAGAAAAATGTCTATCAATAGAAACCTTTAAGTGCCCTCTTTTTTAATTATTTGATGTTAAATGCATTATATAAGTCACATTTACAAAAGCCAAAATGACATTATTTTCATTTTCAGTGGTGAGAAACGTAACCTATTGAATTTACTATCAGGTAGTTGTTAACGCAACTAGCGCTAACATTACAACAAAGGAAGCTCTGTGAATAAACCTTTCTCTTCAATGAACTGGGTCAGTAATTTACTCTCCCTCTGCCCTCTGTAACCTCTCTTTTCGGTTTTGATGACCGGACTTATACTTCTTTGTTGAACTCAAAAACATTGCTAATTTGACAGTTTACCAGTTTACCATCTGATCTCACTCAGTGACAACGTAAGACGGGACAGAACCATGCAGTGAAGGGGGGATTGGGTTGGGGGGAGGGGTTGATGAGCCGTAATTTAGTTTTATTTGTTACTCTTTGATAGATTATACATTTATAATTTCTATTACATTACTACTAGTACTGTTACTACTAATAAAACCGATCTCTGGGGGCCCCAAAAGTGCATGGGCCCTAATGGTGTGTTCACACCGGACACGAATGACGCACATGTTAAGTCAATGCAAAGACGCGAATAGACATTCTCCGCCGCGATTCGCGCGAATGAAGCGAATTGCCTGAGTTGAAAAATCTGAACTTTGACAAATATTCGCGCCGCGTTAACCAATCAGGAGCTTGCTCTAGTAGTGACAACAATGAGGAGAAAATCTGTATATTAATATCTGGTTCAGACAATATGATTATCACTGTGATAACATTAAATGACATGAAACACAACCCAGTCTCTTTTTGTTAAATGCAAGTTTATGTTTGATCAATAATACAAAAATATATATAATAAGCTATACATGAAATAAAGCAAACAATTCAGTCAAACATTCAAAGTCAGTGCTAGTCGGCTACAACTGTAACGTAAAGTTATAGCCTAAAAATAAAAAAGTAATGAAACTTCACTTTGCCCTCAGCCTAAACGATTTGCCAGGGAACAAATTATAGATCCATGAGACCAAAGATCGGCCGTTACATCTGAACAAGATGAAATATAGCTCGAGACACCACAGAGACATCAGAGCAAGCGGCAGACGGCAGAAGGACTAGCCGAGGAAAGGCGACTCTCGCCGGGGTAAACAAGTGTGTAGCACCGCTGATCCACTGGAGCTCACAACTCCGAAAACGCCAGATAAAATGTTCAAATAGGCACTCTTTTTATAAATAAACCACAGATTTGAGCTTTAAATAATTACATTATTGCCTGAAAAAGTATTAAAACTACGTTTTGTAACACATTAACAGTAGATTTTAACAAAAAAGTTGTGTAAACACAGCCCATGTCAGCCATTTCTCAATGAGATGAGCCGGCTGGCAGAAGCCCCTCCCATGACGCGAATTCGCGCCTGTTGTGAAGTGAATGTCACGCGCGAATGAAGCACGTAAACTCAAAATGTTCACATGTGCAGAACAATATTCAGCAGAATGTTCGCTTCAGCAGAACAAAGAAACTCATGCAGGTTTGGAATAACTTGAGGGTGAGTAAATAATGACAGGGTGAACTATCCCTTTAAACTTCACTGTATGGAAGAAAAAAAGCATTTATATATCTGTATAAATAGCATCTATATTTGTATGTTAGTAAGTGGCGTTTAAAATTGCTTTAATGGACATAATGAGCTGGTGAGTTTATGGTGAGATGTGTTGCAGATCGGTTGTTATGGGCCGCTTTGTGCCAGAAAGTCCAGGGCCACTTTTATGCCCCAGTACGCCCCTGCTGGTATATGGTATATATTTCCAATTCAGTAATCAGTAAGTATTAAGACAGGATCACCAGGCTGAATTGGAAATGCACTGGAAGAATTGGAAGCACTGGAAGAAATCCTAGTGGCTTAGCAGGCAACAAAATAAAATAAATAAAATAAAGTAATAAATAAATAAATGATCGCTAGGCCACTGGGATTTCTCTCGGTGCTCCGATTTCAGGAAATCTAAATGAATGGGTCTGTCTAGATCACAAAATAAAAAAACAAATAGAGTACAATTTATGGTCTTTTAGAAGCCATTATCACAAAAGAAGATCAACAGGCTGAACTTTCTTCCTTCTCTCAGTTTCCATGCTCTGTCTTTACTATAAATGTCACTTATTCTGTTGGGATTCTGTCATTCGTCTTCTCAAGGTGAGGACACGACACCTTCTCTCTCTCTCTCTCTCTCTCTCTCTCTCTCTCTCTCTCTCTCTCTCTCTCTCTCTCTCTCTCTCTCTCTCTCTCTCTCTCTCTCTCTCTCTCTCTCTCTCACACACACACACACACACACACACACACACACACACACACACACACACACACACACACACACACACACACAATAAAGTAACCTTCAACAGTCCTCCTTCACTACCAATACCTGTATTTTGAAATATAATACTAACATACTATTTTTTACTATGTCTGTATATATAGTTCTAGTAGGTTATACACTTTACATTGACCTTCCATTTCCAGTATGATGAATGAATCAGACATAATTACAGCTGCCATGTTACATCTCTCTCTCTGTCTTTTTTCTTTTAAACAACAGTTTTTATTTTCTAGAAGCAATTCTGGAAGCCATTCATGAGCTTAAAGACTTCAAGCAACAACAATGCAGCATACTACTATTCTAAGAGTGATCTTGGAATAATGCCTACTGTGTCGAATACTGTTTATGTAAACATTATGCAGCATTTACCACAGTAATCAGTAGGTGTTAAGCTAGTATTCCATTCTGAACTGCAGTTTATACAGTTTCATTCAATGTGTTAATTGGTTTTTCATTGTAATTATTTTTGACATTCGCTAGCAATGAAAATAGTGAAAATAGTTTTTAAACCATTTTTTTTTTGGAGTGTGAAACAAGGTAAATTACGAGCACAACTTTGCTATAGACTCCAAAGTCACAAGCAAGGCTAAAAGCCATTTTAAGTTGTCTTTAAAGTGCCTAAACTATCATTATTTTAGACTAAATTAAACTAAAATAAGACCAAAGTCTTAGTCCAAAGTCTTGGACCAAAGTCTTATTTCAAACCAAACTAAATTAAAACGAAACTATTTTTATTCTTCTTCCGTCGATCTGACTGGTGTCAGACTGTCCTTTCAGCAAACAGATGATATCATTCAGCCATCAAACAGCCTCATGATCACACCGTATTGAAGGTCCTCTAAAACGACCCTTAGCTGCAAAAAGAGAGGGAGAGACTGAGAGACGCCTAAAGATGATGAAGTGCTTCCACAGGCCCAGCTGATGGACTGGGGGTCAAAGGTTAGGCTGTAATGTGCGTTTTCCCTCCTCTCTCCCTCCCTGCCTCTCTCTCTCTTCAAATTGTTACTCTCTGTACATCCTCACATCAAAGAGGACTGATAATTCTATCAATTTCAACCTGGGGAAATACCAAGATACAACAGCGAGAGCAAAGGAGATGAGAGAGCGAGAGGGAAACAGTAAGATGAGTGTGTTTGGTTGCTAAGGAACTGCTTGGTTGAACTCAGATTGTACTGTCTGGTGTGTGTCAACGTGATGGCGTGGAAATGGGAGGGGAACATGAAACCACTTTCTCTCCTTATTTTCAACTCATGAAAAGAGAGATAACCTCCAATCAGACCACACGCATCGGGTCGGAGACCTCTCTTTAAAGGGTTAGATTGTAGCTGGGCCGCTGTACCTCTCGGCTCTATACCTTATCAAACTTTATGGTTAACCTCCCATCTATGCCTCAGCACAATACTGTTAACCTCACATCTGTATCGGTACAAACTTTACCGTTAACCTCTTGTCTCCACCTTGGCGAGCTGTATTATTCATCTGTGTAGCACACTGAAGCAAGTGTTTCAAAGTGAATAAAAGTCATAAACTGAGAAAGTATGAGGAGGACTAGATATAGCAACTTGCATAAAAATGAAAAGAATGAAAGAAAGTCTCACCAGCACACTGAAGCAGATGTTTCAAAGTGAATAAAAGTCATAAACTGAGAAAGTACGAGGATAACTAGATATAGCAACTTGCAGAAAAATGAAAAGAATGAAAAAATGCTGGGTTAAAAATAACCCAAGTTGGGTTGAAAATGGACTAACCCAGCAATTGGGTTGTTTTAATCCAGCGGTTGGGTTAAATATTTGCTTAAAACAACCCAATCGCTGGGTTAAAACAAGCCAATTGCTGGGTTAGTCCATTTTCAACCCAACTTGGGTTATTTTTAACCCAGCATTTTTTAGAGTGAAGTCCCACCTTTCAGTTTATTAGTTGAGCATATATGTGCATTACATTTACATTTATGCATTTAGCAGACGCTTTTATCCAAAGCGACTTACAAGCATTAGCAGGGCAAACCTGAAAAATACAAATGTTCTTTTATTTAAAGTCAAAATTATGATAACATTTGGCCAGATGTTATTGGTGATTTGAAATATTTCATTGGAGCATAAGCTGAGCCACCATTTCTGGAGATTTTAGTCTATTTAAGTAGATAGGAGCCTGCATGCTTTTCAAAAATCGAACACAGAAATAGCTGCCAGAGTCCAAGATGGCCACCAAGTGAACGGACTTGCTTTAAATGGAACTAAATCAGTCTAATCTGATAAAGCAAGGAGCGTTTTAAAGCTATAAAGTCCATGTAAATCGAAATGTATTTCCTAACCAGATACGACAGGACATTTAGTCTTTTTCTTGGTTTCTACAGAGTGCTGCATGGCTGATGTATTTTTGTAGGCCATCCCAGAAGTTAACATCACCCTGATTCCCTTGACTGAAAACTAACAGGCTTTATCCATTGGCTTTTAGATTATTGCAGAAAATAATCTCTGTGTCCAAGCAATGTTTATGTTTGGGCATGTGTTGTTCACACATGTAATTTGGTTGGAATCTTCAAGTTAGAAAGTCTTAGTTATAATATTTTGCACAACGAGATTCTAAAAACAGGCTTGTGAGTAGATGGGTTCACCTGTTTGCCATGATGATGTTTATTGTCCCCAAAAACTTCATATTCCCATTAGCCACTTGACATCCAACTTTTTAAAGGAAAAAAAAAATCTTGCCCCCAGAAAATGTTGTTGTATGACAACCTGAACATGCAATACGTCAAAAGAAAGAACAGACCATCTGCTTAAAAAAATCTAGCTTAATGCATTATTTTCTTTAACTTGAATGTGGGTAAATTTTATAAACAAAAGCAACATTTTGAGCAACAATCTGAGAAAATCACGTTTTGTCCAGATCAGATTCAGAACGATGATCAAACACAGATGGAGTAGATCGAGTCCATCAACTCCCCTAAAGCTTCACAGTCCTATAGCTCTCCCTGGGTTGACATTTCATTCAGTAACTTTAAACAATTTTGGCTCATTTCTGTGCCTTCTTCGCCTGTGTTTTGATCAGGAGATTCTGTACTCTTTCAGAAGATGCATGTGGCGACGTTGGTGAGCGAGAGACGTGGGAGGAGCGAGCGAGACCGGTGTGTGATTGAGAATGAGCGTCACCTGCGAGTCCTCTCATGAGGGAGCCCGGAGGCATATAAGGACGAGTGACACCAGTGAAGGACGAGACAGGACCAGGCCTGGACTTTACATTGTTTTGTTTACGTTTTGTTATGTATGTGTGTGTGTGCGCACAGCAGTCTTCCGTGAGGGGTCAAAACGTAATTTAGGGAGGAGCGAGCCCATCTAATCTTTCAATCAACAGCCAACAGCCAGAGTATATAAACAGCTGCTTACCTCTCCTCAGTCTCAGATGTTCCAGCATCCCACCACCTCCCCAAACTCCACTTTTATCTTAGGTACCTTGCCCTACATAATCATTTAGTCACTATGGGGCAGAGGTGGGTAGAGTAGCCAAAATTTGTACTCAAGTAAAAGTACAAGTACTTACGGAAATATTTACTCAAGTAAAAGTAAAAGTAACAATCGTAATATTTACTTGAGTAAGAGTAAAAAAGTATTTGATGAGAAAACTACTCAAGTAGTTAGTTACTAGTTACTTTCGATCTGATTGATAAGAACTAACCATGCAAAACACCTCTGTTCAGCATTAGTTAATCTTTGTTAATGTTAGTTCATAAAAATACAGCTTTTCATGGTTTATTCAGGTTAGTTCACAGTGCATTAACTAATGTAAACAATATTTGAATAATGCATTAGTAAATGTTGAAATTAACATAACAAAGATAAATAAGTGCTTTAAGTGCAGTTCATTATTAGTTCATGTTAACTAATGTAAGCTAATGAACCTTATTGTTATATATATATATATATATATATATATATATATATATATATATATATATATATATATATATATATATATATATATATATATATATATATATATATATACCGTTTTTATTTGTATGTATTTTCTACACTTGACAGGTGTCTGTCTGGATTTGTGTATAAATGCAAGATGTCACATTAGGCTATTCAATTAGTTTCGTTTTGTGAAGAAAAGGATATGTAAATGTGCAGATGTGAACGTTTGTTCGTGGACGTGTGTTGTTTGGAGTATTATAATAAGGGAAAATTTCCCATAGTTACCAAATGACCATTAATAGTGTTCAAACATAGACATCATTGTGACACTTATCGCTACATGTTCTTTTCAGGGTGGAATTCTTGTATGCTGAGATGTCAGTTCGTTTTGGTGCACACAGCATGCATCACATTATGAAACTATTCTATATCTTGGAGTGAAAACATAGACTGAACTTGAGGCCACAGGAGATCTGCCTCCCGTAGCTCACACACATCTTCCTCTGCTTCGGTCATCATCTTCCGACTAAACGCGCGCTAATTGTAAGCGGGTGATGCGTAGCCAACTCTCACGAAGCAGCCTCTCCAATGTTTTGCGAGACTTGCGAAAGTCATATTAACTTATTTTAAAATATATAATATAATTATTACCATTTCACAGTAGCGGAGGAACGCCACCGAATGTAACTAAGTCAAAGTACAGTTTTTTCACAAGAAATTTACTTGAGTAAGAGTAAAAGTACCCATCTTTAAATATACTCTAAAAGTACAAGTTACCCAAAAAATGTACTCAAGTAAATGTAACGAAGTAAATGTTATTCGTTATTACCCACCTCTGCTATGGGGGTATATCAGAGCTAGAGTCGAAGCCGCTTCATCGAGCCCCTCATCAGTAGAGAGCAAGCCAAATAAGCTTAACCTACATATTTTAAGATTATATGGGCAAACAAATTTGTTAAATGTAATTAAAGAAATAGTTCTCCCAAAATGAAAATGTTGCCGTCATTGCGTCTGTTACAGAGCAGGCTTCCACTTCACCTCCTCTTCACTACTGTAGGACACTTTCACCAGCATATTTACTATTACGAACTCCATTTCCCATCATGCCGCTTACCTGGGACTGATTACACAGACACCTGCAGCTCATCTACACAAACACCTGCACATCATCCACACTCACCTATATATACCCCGTTCATTCTCAAGTTCATTGCGAAGTATTGCATTGCCACGGTGTACAATTTCTGAGCGTTTTACCTGTGTTTGCTGAACTGTTACTGACCTTGGATTGTTTACATCGACTACTGATTCTTCTGCTGCCTGTCTCGACCCGGATTGTCCATTGAACTGTGATTCCTGCCGCCTGCCTTGCCTGTTATCTACTTCTGCTCTAAGATCATCTCCGTTGTTCTGTCTGCCCCTGTTTTACCCTGCTTGTTGATTATTCAAATAAAGCTGCAAATGGATTCCTCTGCGTCCTCCACATCATTACAGAATACTTCGCCACACCCTGATCCAGCAGCTATGACTTCCAGGGGTCCAGCAGAACGGATCTCGCCTGATCTTCCCAGCATGGACCGGGAGTTCGCTGGACATATCGCGGCCTTGGCCCTGGATAGCCGCGATCTGTTCCAGTACACCTGGGGGTTTGTTCCTCTCGCTACCTCTTGCTCTCTAGGGGACGAGGCAATTAAGTTGTGTTACCGGCTGGGGGCTAAGGCGGTCAACCCGAGGGAGCTCCCCGATCTTTTCAGTCTGGATTGGAGAGAGGCACTCTCCAGATATCTGGAGAGCTTCCTTCCGGGGCACGCCAGGTCACCGCCTGCACTTCACGCCAGTCCAGCCGAGCCCGCACTTCACGCCAAATCTGCCGAAGCCAAGGCTGTATGCATCATGCCCGCCGCCCCTGAGACGGCGAGCGACATGCTCGCCAAGCTAGAGCCTTCACCATTGGTCTCGTCCAGTTCAGAGCCCTCTTCATCGCTGGTCCTGTCCAGCTCAGAGCCCTCTTCATCGCTGGTCCTGTCCAGCTCAGAGCCCTCTTCATCGCTGGTCCTGTCCAGCTCAGAGCCCTCTTCATCGCTGGTCCTGTCCAGCTCAGAGCCCTCTTCATCGCTGGTCCTGTCCAGCTCAGAGCCCTCTTCATCGCTGGTCCTGTCAAGCCCAGAGACTGAGCTTCACGTCACTACTGCCGATCCAGAGCCAGAGCTTCACGTCACGTCTGCCGATCCAGAGACTGAGCTCCACGTCACTTCTGCCGATCCAGAGACTGAGCTTCACGTCACTACATTGACTACTGATTCTTCTGCTGCCTGTCTCGACCCGGATTGTCCATTGAACTGTGATTCCTGCCGCCTGCCTCGACCCTTGCCTGTTATCTACTTCTGCTCTAAGATCATCTCCGTTGTTCTGTCTGCCCCTGTTTTACGCTGCTTGTTGATTATTCTAATAAAGGAAATGGATTCCTCCGCGTCCTCCACATCATTACAGCGAGAAAATTTTTGGAGCTTGACAGCACCATTCCCCATTTATTTGAATCTATATAGCAAAAATCACTGTGGAAATTTTGCAAAATATTGTCTTTTGTGTTCCACAGAAAAAAAGAAAGTCATACCGATTTGGAACGACATGAGGGTGAGTAAATGATTTAAATTTTTAGGTGTAATATCCCTTCTACTATCAAATATGTTCAGATTGGCTGTGATTGTATGGTGTTGCACAGCATTTTTGCTTTCAGTATGAACAGACACTGACTTGTTGCTGGAAACCTGTAGAATCACACCTAGTTAGGATCCTCATATAGTCTTTGAGAGCGACAGAAATACATGTAAACAGATTCGGCTAACTGTGTAAGGGCTTGAGGCCAGTGAGCTATATGGATGTAATTATGGAGTAGGCGTGGTGGAGGGATGCCAGAAGAATTGTGTGAGGAGTGAGTTGAGCAGCCATATACAGTACATCCTTAGAGATGTGATTGGCATACTTCTATGAACCTTTTGTTTCCTTTTATTATTATGATTCTCAATTTTTCATGTCACCGGGATATATAAGAGTTAATTGATACTGTTGTCCACATTCATTTAAAGGGTTCATTCATGTGTAAGGTACATGATGTACATGAACATGTAGAATATAAATCAAGTTATTATGTAATTCCTGTTTAGTTTTTTTTTTTTTCCCAACATGAATTCACACCTGGTTCCACGAGAGGCCAAAGAAAATAACAGCAATTACAATAACCACATTCATGCAAAATAACTGTATTTATAGCTGCTCCTTCTGAGCCACACATACACACACTCTGTTTGTGTTGTGTGTGTGCGTATGAAAAGGCAGAAAGTTGGTGACCAGCAGAAGCTATGGGTTAAAACAGATAAATAAAAAAAGTCTGAAAGAAGACAGAGTCAAGGTTGAGGGCAAAATACATAAATGAAGTGAATGACAAACGTTTATACATCAGCATTCATTGAAGATGAATAAATATAAGGCCTTGTCGTTTGAGGTCAGCTCTCGGGAACCAAAATAGCCAAAAATGTATGTCTTTTAGACAGGCTTATGAAAGAGGAAGTCATTGCAGATGTATCTTAAGAGAACTGATTATATCATGTTCCTATATATGATGTTGCACAGCAGCTTTAGATAGTCTAATTTGTGCAATAAAATATTGAATAAGAATGTAAAATAATAAAAATTGTGTCATCATTTAGTCACCCTCATGTCCTTCCTCCTAACCTCTATTACTTTCTTTCTTCTGCAAAACACTGAAGATATTTTACAAGAAATACAATGAAAAAGCCATACAATGAAAGTCAATGGAGTGCAGTGTTTGTAATGAACACTGGTAGCACATAGGTTACACTTCATTTTACAGTATGTGTACTTACCGTGTACTTAAGTACTGTTTAATATAAGGTAACTACATGGGTTAAGGTTAGGTTTAGGGGTAGGTTCAGAGTTAGTACCTAGTTATAACCCAGTTATTGTAAGTGCATAGTATGTACGTGCAGCACAGGACTGTAAAATAAAGTGCTACTGAAGTTAAACATTATTTTTTTACATTCTGATTGAACTGTTGCATTTGAACTGTAGATTTTTTCTACGATGTGTTTTGATTACACTATTGGATAACAGCCAGATCTCTGAAAAGATCAAGTCTTTTTGATACTACAGAGGGTTGAAGTTTAAAGTTTTGAAGCAAACATATGTTGATTTTGAAATCAACTCGGTCTCTGAGACCCTAAACATAAAGACAGTAAAGTCAATCTAAAATGTGAATTAGAATAAGAATCAGAATCAGAAAGAGCTTTATTGCCAAGTATATATAAACAAAATAAACAAATTCATATGTAGAGGTGTGCTATATACAAATAGAATAGAAGTGTTAAAGTGCACAGTCTCCAAAAATCTTCTGTTCAAACACGGATCTGTTTTTCCACCATCACTCAGACTGTGTAAAATGAGTGATTAAGCTTTGAATATTTCATTAGTTCACACAGTTGATTACCTGAAATACGGACGCTCTTAAGTTAAGATGCAATTAGTGCCGAGGCAATTGTGGAGGTACCACTAGGTGGGGCAAAAGAGCACATGAGAAGTGATTCATGTTGAACATAAATCATTACATGCACTGTCCCAGGACTATTAGCATTGAAATTGATTTTTAAAATGAGCTATAATAGAAATAATTAAGCCTAAATGTGGATAGGATGTAGGGCAAAATAATAGCTTGCCCAGATGTCTGTTCATTTGTATGCAGTGCAAAGACTAGGCCCATATGAAAACCAGGCAAAATGGGCTTACATGAAATGAAATTCAACACAATATCATAATTTAAAAAAAACATTAAGTAATTGTTTGGCTATGTAATGTTTAATCAACATGTGTTGTTCCACTGCCATATATATTTTTTTATGATCAAGTCAGGTCACTCCCTACATTGTTTCCCAATATCCTGTTTCATTTGGAAGTGTCACATCACTTTAAATAGGACCTTTTGTTTTTGGGGTCTACTAGAATATGTTTTCGGGCTGGGGAAAGACCTGGTAACCAACCCCAGAAAAACCATTGCCAAGAAAATTCTGGCGAGAGACGGCCATAGAATCACCTGTCGGATACAAAATGGTAATATAGATAAAGAGAATACATTTTCATACCTGTGAAGCCACTCCGAGCGGGATTCGAACCGGGGTCTCCAGCGCAGGAGGTGGGCACACTAACAAGGATGCTAAAGACCACAGCCGCTAACGCGCCTCTTGAGGCCACAGAGTTGAGGTTTACATGCACAGCTCTTATTGGACTATGTCCGTTAACCTCATTTCCATCCAGGTCACAGCACCAAATGTAACCGGTCCTACTCGACCCGCTCCGAGCGGGATTCGAACCGGAGTCTCTGGGGTGGGCGGTGGGTACACTAACAAGGACACTAACGCACCTCTGGAGGCCAGGGCAGTGAGGTTTACATGCACAGCTCTTACTGGCCAACGTCCGTTACACTCATCCCTCTAAACCTTACAACCATCCAGGTAATGGCATCAAATGTAACCGGTCCTACTCGACCTGCTCCGAAAAGGATTCGGGATACAGAGTGCGGGTGCTAAAGTCAGTCGCTGGTGCGCCTCTTGAGGCCAGGGGAGTGAGGTTTACACACACAGCTCTTACTGACCTACGTCCATTACACTTACACTCTATGAAGCCCCTATTTCCAAAAAGCACAGTGATCTTTGATTGGTCAGCTGGATCAGTGCTTTGTGATTGGTCAACCGCTTCAAGCTTTCTTCAGAAATGTCACAACTGTGAGTTTCAACACACTACTAACTCCACTAAGCCTCGCCCCCTTTTTTACATATGCCTTAGGCGGGAATTATTTACATTATGTACATTCCCGGAACTTAAGACTAGAATGGAGGCATTTCAGGAAGTTCAGAAACAGTTCTTACTACTATAGAGAATAACTCCCTTTAGAGTGGACTTGTAAGTGGGCTGTGTTTTGTAATTTTGCAGACCTTTTTCATGCTGAAACAGCAACATTTCAAACTAAAAATTATTAATTATTTTAACACTATACATTTGCCTAATTCTCCTTGTATTCAAATCTGTACTAGTTCATTCCGCTCATGAATACACATGTACTCACCGCAAGCAATCTGACACGTTGCTACCATAGTGAGATACAACACGCTGTGAGGTAATGGGTAAATTTAAGTCGTCTTGGTATTTCCCGAGGGAATTAAAACACTGCTAAACATCCTTAACCACATAACACAACTGACACTCAACATTCATAAATAATAGAGGTGGTAGTGTTTTGCTCTTTATAGACAGCACATTGGGTATGGAGGAAGGGTGCGTCAGTAAGGAATACTGTTTATTTTACTATACCTTTATTCCACCTGCCATGAAAGAGTGAAGAGCGAGAGAGGGAGAGAGAGAGAGAGCACATATGAGCAGGCAAAAAGAGTGAACGCAGCTCATGCATGAGGGGACACGACACTTGAAATGGGTTACATGCCTGACTTGGCTTTGTAGCTGAAGATAATAGCAGGAACCAGCTGTGAATTGCTGGTTCGATACCTGCACAAGCACGCTTCCATTTATACACAGCAGAAACACAAGCCGGCGCGTAGAACGAGGGAGAGAGGGGCAGAAGGAGAGCGAGAAAGTACAAACACTTAACAGCTATTTAGGGAGAGGATGAGAAAAGGAGAGGGGAAGGAGGGGGCAGAGAAAGTCAGAGAGAGAGAGTAAGAGTGATTTGTTTTATCTCAGTGGTGAGAAGCATCAATCTCTAATCATTGTCTCTTCGCAGGTGCATCAGTAGGACATAGATCCGTCTGACAGCTATTTAAATAGGTGCTATTTTAAGGGGCGGAAATACATTGAGAAAGATTGATCAGTATGTTTGGGCGCAGGTAAACTTGCTTTTGAAATCCTCCCAACAGCTAAATTACACCAAATGTCATGTGTGGTATACTATTTTGACCAATCAGCATCCAGAACCGGAATTATCAGTTTCATGGTTAGCGATTGACTGATGATTGACAAAATGTGTCTATTTTAAGATTTTGGGCATTGACTAGATCCTTCTTTTGTCAGTTCCAAAATCTGTTGGTAGCATTGATATAGGGGAGAGCGGGGCACAACCTAACGCTTTTTGACTGTCTCAGTTTGTATAAATCCACTTGTGGTTCAGAGTATTAATTTTTTCCCACATTAATTTCCCACATGTCTAGTACAATAATGCGGTTTTGTTTCATTAATACAGTGTATACTTTTCTCTTGATTTACCCCAAAATACTGGAAGACAACATGACCCATAGGTGGGGCACGATGTAACATGACCAAATGACAGCTTCAAATGTTATCTGATATAATCAAAGCAATATCCATGACAAACTAAAATATTTTGTCAATAAAATACAATTATTAACTTTTTAAAATAAAATAATGCCATTTTTTTATCATTCAAAATATAGTTTGACATCATACACATCGCTAAATACAGCTATACAGCATGGTTCAAAACATAATAATAATGAATAATTTCTGAACATTGACTCTCAGTCTTTATTCACCCTTTCCTCGTGGTTTCTCAAAATAATTCATAAAAGTATAGAACCACACTGGACCCCATTGACTTTCTTTGTATGGATATATTGTAGACTTTAAAAAAATATGGACGTAGTGTCCATGACGTCACCCATAGGATTCTGATGAGCAGTTTTGAAGCACAAAGTATGGACGAGATGGCCATTGCCATCTTGGCAGCGCATCATCGCGCGTCACTCCCGGATAACAGAAAATGGGCAAAAAGGCGGGACGTGGGCGGAGCTGAAGTGACGCGATGACTAACATACAGCAGATAAATGGCTATCCACCTGTCACTCGAAGTGGCCAGAACTTTAATGCTTTATATAATGTAAACGAATGAGTTATTGATTCAACAAGGTGCTGAAAGCATTCTTTAGAAATGTTGGTCCATATTGATAGGATAGCAACAAGACATGATGGATTCATGTTCTCATTCTGTTTATGCCAAATTCTGACTCTACCATCTGAATGTCTCAACAGAAATCGAGACTCATCAGACCAGGCAACATTTTTCCAGTCTTCAACTGTCCAATTTTGGTGAGCTTGTGCAAATTGTAGCCTCTTTTTCCTATTTGTAGTGGAGATGAGTGGTACCCGGTGGGGTCTTCTGCTGTTGTAGCCCATCCACCTCAAGGTTGTGCGTGTTGTGGCTTCACAAATGCTTTGCTGCATACCTTGGTTGTAACAAGTGGGTATTTCAGTCAAAGTTGCTCTTCTATCAGCTTGAATCAGTCGGCCCATTCTCCTCTGACCTCTAGCATCAACAAGGCATTTTCGCCCACAGGACTGCCGCATACTGGATGTTTTTCCCTTTTCACACCATTCTTTGTAAACCCTAGAAATGGTTGTGCGTGAAAAAGTAACTGAGCAGATTGTGAAATACTCAGACCGGCCCGTCTGGCACCAACAACCATGCCACGCTCAAAATTGCTTAAATCACCTTTCTTTCCCATTCTGACATTCAGTTTGGAGTTCAGGAGATTGTCTTGACCAGAACCACATCCCTAAATGCATTGAAGCAACTGCCATGTGATTGGTTGATTAGATAATTGCATTAATGAGAAATTGAACAGGTGTTCCTAATAATCCTTTAGGTGAGTGTATCTCCACAGAAAAAAAAGAAGGTTATACAGGTTTGGAATTATATGAGGCATGGTAGAATGTTTTATTTATCAAATATGTCCTTTTAAGACCTCAGATGAGAAATTTCTGCAGAGAATCCTGACGTATCGTCCCATTGAAAGCTATCGAGTGTGTTGGGCTGAGTGGTATGTAAAACCCATCCTGTTAACTAACATTATCAACCCTTATTTCCACATCAAAGTGTGCTAGAAGGCATTGTGAGATTATAAAAGGCTGCTCTTATTAGAAGCGCACTGGCAAAAATACGAGTCAAGACGAGTTCGATGTGACTGAGTGTCTTATTCTCAAAGCTCCCTTTCCTCAGAAGTATTTTGGACAGGTTTATAACGTTATCCAGCAATGCCTCAATGGAATTATGGCCTGGTTTCCATGGGTTTCTGCCACTTCAGTCAGAAAAGCAGTGTGCACTTTGCTGATGCTCAATTTGTCCCTTCATAATATGGGTAGCACTTTATTTTACAGTCCTGTTCCCCATGCACATACTTTGTATTTATTATAGTTATTACAATAACTGGGTAATTACTAGGTACTAACCCTGAACCTCTCCCCAAACCTAACCTTAACCCATGTAGTTACCTTATATTACCAGTACTTTCTTAGGTAAGTACACTGTAATTGCATGTACTGTAAAATAAATGGGAAAAAAAATGAATCCAAGCTTTTGTTTTTTTTCTTCTAAATTCACAAAAAAAGGTAAAACTACTCAAAGCCTTTAGTAAAAAGTACGTTTAATGTGTTAATTATGCCTTATGATGCATTGTATGTTCTGAATAATTGTAACCACTGTTATTATACATTATATCTATTCATTGCTACACCTTTAGAAAGTATAATGTTTTAAATGTTAATGTTTACAACTTATAAACAACCACCTTCGGTAACACTTTCCTTAAAGCCTTTATGTATAATGCATTATAAATGCATTTTGATGCATTAATTATATGCATCTTATAATGCACCTTATAATGCATTGTATGGTCTTATTAATAATTGTAACCACAGTTATAATGCATTATAATACACTTTTAGAAAGTATAATGCATTAAAACACACACACACACAAAAAAAAAAAAACAATTTCAGATGTATCAAGTAATCTGTGAATAATGATTATAATACATTTTAACTTTGGTTATAATTAATTATGAAAATATATAACGCATAATACCATACATTATGAATACATTTATAATGTATTATAGATTAGATTAGATTAGATTCAACTTTATTGTCATTACACAAGTACAAGTACAAGGCAACGAAATGCAGTTTAGGTCTAACCAGAAGTGCAATAGCAGCAAGTGCAGGATATATACAATGGTTGCGTAAGTGCTGGGCATAAAAATGTACTGAATATATATAAATATGTATAAGTAGAGAGATGGTTATTACTATAAACAGAACTGAATTTACAGATGAATATATACAGTGAATAAATATAAATATACAGATGGCTATTACTATAAACAGAATGTAAACAGAATGTACAGGTGAATATGTACTATGAATATAATATACAGATGGCTATTACTTTGAACAGAATTTTACAGATAGAGGTATACAATAATATGTTAGGCTAATATGAGGAATATAGCAGTGGATTAAGGTAGTGCAATAAATTATGGACAGAGCTATCCAAAAGAAAGTGTAAAAGTGCAGTGGAAAGTGGTTGCATATTACAGTTAGAAGTACGGTGCAAAATGCAAATGTAAACATGGTTACTATAAATACAGTCGGCAGTGCAAATGAGCATATTCCAGTTAAGATATGGTGGTGCAAAATGCATAAGTAAACAGTTGTTACTGTAATAAACAGTCGGTAGTGCAAATAACAAAGTGAATGTAGGTGTGAGGTAGGAGAGTTTGCAGTTTATGAGGGAAGTGGATCAACGGGGGTTTGAGTTCAGTAAAGAGACAGCTCTGGGGAAAAAACTGTTCTTTAGTCTGCTGGTCCTGGTCCGGAGGATCCTGAAACGCCTGCCGGAGGGCAGGAGAGAAAACAGTCTGTGGGCTGGGTGAGAGGAGTCCTTGAGGATGCTGCGAGCTCGGTGCAGACAGCGTTTCCTCTGGATGTGCTCGATGGCAGGTAGTGGAGTCCCTGTGATGCGCTGGGCAGTTTTCACCACCCGCTGCAGTGCCTTGCGCTCCGCAACAGAGCAGCTCCCATACCATACTGCCACACAGTTGGTCAGGATGCTTTCTATTGCGCAGCGGTAGAAGTTCACCAGGATAGCCGAGGAGAGCTGATTCTTCCTCAGTGTCCTCAGGAAGAAGAGGCGCTGGTGAGCCTTCTTGACCAGGCTGGAGGTGTTGGTCGTCCACGACATGTCCGCCGAGATGTGGATCCCCAGGAACTTGAAACTGGAGACACGCTCAACAGCCATTCCATTGATGTGGATGGTGTCGTGTGTGCCTCTTGACTCCTTCCTGAAGTCCACGATGAGCTCCTTCGTTTTGGTGGTGTTGAGGAGCAGGTTATTATCAGCGCACCATGTGGCCAGGTGCTGGATCTCCTCCCTGTAGGCAGTCTCATCGTTGTTGCTGATGAGACCAATCACCGTAGTGTCGTCCGCAATTCATAAAGGCTTTAAGTAAAGTGTTACACCAAACCTTAAATGCAACAAGGAATCTGCAAATATTATACTGCATTTGATCAATTATTTATTATCTACAATTATTTATGAAAATATACAACGCATTATAACCAACCCGTTCTCACTCCCAAAGCGTCGAAAAACGAAGCATGGTCAAGTGCTTTCCGCGTCACAATAAAGGCGCTAAAGGCACCCCTAGGCGTCACTATATCGACGCGCTGAGTGCTCCATTCATTTCAATGAGAAACCTTTGGCGTCAGACACAGACGCGTTGGGCATGGGAAAGTTATCGTCATGCTGATCATATATTGGGTTATGATTTTGCCATTATGACATGTTGGACTGTGATTCTCAATTTAATCAGCCAGCATCATTTTATTTACGCTATCTAGACACGTTTTAACATGTAACCCAACCCCATTCCATCCCTAAACCTACCCATTTGTGTGGTATAAAACACTTCATGCTTACATATGTTGCACAATCCACTTTCCTTATAAAGAATCATTTGATAATACATCATGGAACAGATGCATGCTACTGTATGCATCAGTGGAAACATGTGCTATATGTATGCACATTCCTGTAACAAATATAGCTCATCCATGTCTCTCCTTGGGACACATGTACAGACACAGCCAGACATTACATTGTACATTATACAAATAATTATGAAAAATAATAAAACATAATAATGCTAAATAAAAATAACATTAAACAATACAATTTCAATCTTCAATTATACAAGTGTTACCAAAAGAAAAAAAGGTCATGTTTCTTCCCAAAATCAAGAGATGTAAATAATACATTTTAGTTTGCTTAAAGGGCACCTATTATGCAAAATCCACTTTTACATGATGTTTGAACATAAATGTGTGTTGACAGTGTGTGTAAACAACCACCCTATAACGATAAAAATCCACCCAGTATTTTTTTTAATCCCCAAAAATCATAAGCAGTGTTTCAGAACAAGCTGTTCTCAGATTCTCTGCAGTGTGACATCACACTGCAAAGGCCCACTTGCAAGGTTTGACTGACACTGCCATTTTAACACAGACCTGCCCTGTGAGACCTGTATGCAATCCGCCATTGTATAGAGATGTATATGCCCTCTTCTAAAGACGGGGCTGGGATAGGCAGCTCATTTACATTTAAAGCGGTACACACCAAAACAACGCTTTTTATAGACAGGCCTCAAAATGACATTTTCAACACGTTATAATAAATTATCTGTGGGGTATTTTGTGCTGAAACTTCACAGACACATTTTGGGGACACCCAAGACCAATATGACATCTTGTAAAAAGGGGCATAATAGGTGCCCTTTAAAGATAATTTTTCTTTCTCTTCAAGTTCTCGATAATGTAATGTGAAAAAAAATGATATTTGTAAACAGTGTTGGTGAAAGTTACTTTAAAAGTAATGCATTGCAATATTGTGTTACTCTCTAAAAAAGTAACTAATTGTGTTTTAGTAACTTTTTATGGAAAGTGATACATGCTGTTACATTTGCATTCCTTTTTAAAAAATTATTAATAATAATGTATTACATTTATAGTGCTTTTCTCTGCACACAAAGTGCTTTACATATGGAAGGGTGGAATCTCTTCAACCACCACCAATGTGTGGCATCCACCTGGATGATGCAACGGCAGCCATTTTGTGCCAGAACGCCCTGATGTGTGGTACATCAGCTTATCAGTGGAGAGGAGACAGAGTGATGAATCAGTACATATATGGGGATGATTAGTAGGCCATTATGCGATAGCCAGGATGGGTTACATCCCTACTCTTTTTCGAAGGACATCCTGTGATTTTTAATGAGCACATGTGAGTCAGGGCGGTGTTTTTTTTCTCGGGTACAGGGCTGCTTGTGTGTTTTAATACCAAACAAAAAAAACTTTTATTTTTGGTAAATGTAAAGGTCCTTTCATACCAAAGGTGAAATGAATAAGTCTCAGGCTGAAGGAAATGCAAGTTCACGCCAGTACAGTTGAGGGCGCAGCTCTCAGCTGTGCTGCCATTCTGGATTGCAGAAGAATAAGAATAAAGTTCAACACTCTTACTTCAGCAATACAAACAAAAAATGTAATACAAATGTGATGTTTATCCAAAGTAATTTTTGCTTATTGGTATGGTTGAATTGGATCATCGAAGGTCAGCAGCAAAGACATTGGTTAATAAAGTGAGATTAAATACATAAAGTATTAATTATTGCAGGTTTGCGCAATATTTAGAGGAATACTGAATCTGTTTTTGTGCAAGTGGGATGAGTAAATGCATGCTCACAATTAGTCTAGAACTACAATAACCGTCATGTTTACACACAGCGCACACAACACCTCTGCACCTCATTCTCGATTTCTCTCAAAATGGGGAAAGAAGAGTTATCAGTCAATAAATGAGAAAACAAATTGTCACTTGTATGAAAAAGCAACTCAGTTATTTTGTTGTAAACGAAAAGTATTCCGGTACTTTACTAGTTACTTGAAAAAAGTAATCTGATTACATAACTCGCATTACTTGTAATGCGTTACCCCCCAACACTCTTCGCAAAATATGTATACAATGTAAATGTATTTAAATAATAAAAAAAACATGTACTGTAGTAAACACAATTATTATTATTTTAATGAGAACATAATAAGGTCACCATAGAGAATAATTTAAATTTAAAAAAAAGTCTGTAATGATACTTTTGGTCAAAATTTTGCTTACATTTACATTTAGTCATTTAGCAGACGCTTTTATCCAAAGCGACTTACAAATGAGAGCAATAGAAGCAACTAGAACAGTCAAGGGCAACAGTATGCAAGTGCTGTAACAAGTCTCAGTTAATCTAGCACAGAACACACAGGACAGAACTTTTTAAAAAAAATTTTTTTTATTAAATTAGACAGACAGAAAATGAATAGAATGTTAAGTGCTATTCTTGATTGGTCAGGTGCTGCTGGAAGAGATGTGTCTGTAGCTGTTTTTTGAAAATGGCTACAGACTCGGCTGCTCGAATTGAGATAGGCAGGTCATTCCACCAGCTGGGGGCGGTCCAGGAGAAGGTCCGTGAGAGTGATTTCATGCCTCTTTGGTATGGCACCACAAGGCATCGTTCACTGTCAGAACATAAGCTCCTGGAGGGTGTGTAAGTCTGAACAAGCGAGTTTAGGCATATTGGTGCAGAGCCAGTGGTTGCTTTGTAGGCGAGCACCAGTGCCTTGAATTTGATGCGAGCGGCTATTGGCAGCCAGTGCAGACTGATGAAGAGAGGCGTGATGTGTGCTCTCTTCGGCTCGATAAAGATCACCCTCGCCGCTGCATTCTGGATCAGCTGCAAGGGTTTGATAGTGCATGCCAGAAGGCCCGCTAGAAGAGCATTACAGTAGTCCAGTCTGGAGAGAACAAGAGCTTGGACCAGGAGTTGTGTGGCCTGCTCTGATAAGAAGGGTCTTATCTTCCTAATGTTGTATAACGCAAATCTGCAGGACCGGGTTGCAGTAATGTGGTCAGTGAATTTTAGCTGATCATCAATCACAACTCCAAGGTTCCTGGCTGTCCTGGACGGAGTAATGGTTGATGATCCTAGCTGAATGGAGAGATTGTGATGAAGTGTTGGGTTGGCTGAGACCACAAGCAGTTCTGTCTTTACAAGGTTGAGTTGCAGGTGATGTTCCTTCATCCAGGCAAAAATGTCTGTTAGGCCGGCAGCGATACGAACACCAACCGTGTGATCATCTGGTTGAAATGAGAAGTAGAGTTGAGTGTCGTCGGCATAGCAGTGATAGGAAAAGCCATGTTTCTGAATGACAGATCCCAGTGATGACATGTAGATGGAGAAGAGAAGTAGTCCAAGCACTGAGCCCTGTGGAACTCCAGTGGCTAGATGATGTGACTTAGACACTTCACCTCTCCATGACACCCTGAAGGACCTACCTGAGAGGTAAGACTTGAGCCACTGGAGGGCAGTTCCTGAGATGCCCATCTTCATGAGAGTTGACAGGAGGATCTGGTGGTTAACTGTGTCAAAAGCAGCAGACAAATCCAGTAAGATAAGTACTGTGGATTTGGAAGGTGCGCTTGCCTTTCTCAGTGCCTCCTTAACCGAAGCTTAATTGTCATCAAAATAATAAAATACAGTTTATTTTATTTTTATTTTTATTATTTTTTATCTCTAAATATTGGGATAAAATGTGACTTTTGTCCCAAATTTATCCTAAATGTGTTTTAGGTCTTTAGGCCTTCTCGTCCAACATCAGTGCCTGACCTCGCAAATGCACTTCTAGAAGAATGGTAAAAAATTCCCATAAACACACTCCGAAACCTTGTGGAAAGCCTTCCCATGAAGCTGTTATAGCTACAAAGGGTGGGCCAACTCCATATTAAACCCTACGGATTAAGAATGGGATGTCATTTAAGTTCATGTATACATGTAAAGGCAGGCATCCCAAAACTTTTGGCAATATAGTGTATATTGAAACTCAATGGGGTCGAAACCACACTGGACCCCATTGACTTTCATTGTATGGACAAATATACAATGAGGCGCTCTTCAAAATATCTCCACAGAAAAAAAGAAAGTCACAGAGGTTTGGAATTATATGAGGCATGGCAGAATGTTTTATTTATAAAATATGTCCTTTTAAGAACTCAGATGAGAAATTTCTACAGAGAATCCTGACGTATCGTCCCATTGAAAGCTATCGAGCCATCCTGTTAACTAACATTATCAACCCTTATTTCCACATCAAAGTGTGCTAGAAGGCATTGTGAGATTATAAAAGGCTCTTAACGGATTAATTTATCATCAAATTAATAAAATCAAGTTTATTTTATTTTTGCAAAATACAACTTATTTTTTGTCTCTAAATATTGGGATAATATGTGAGTTTGTCAGAAAATGTATCCTAAAATCATTAACTTTTAGAGGCTTTTATATAAAAAGGTCTGCAATTGGCTATAAACAAAAACCCATTTGAACAAAGATGATGTACTGTTATATTATTTCCAATCTTCCAAAGTAACCAAAGATAAATAAGTGGAGAAACCCAATGAATTGTTCTCCTACTCACTTCCTGCTTGGTCTCTTTCCTCCAAAATGACCCCTTGTCCTCTTGTGTCTCTTTCTTTGGGTGAATAATAACAATAATTGGGGGCTAAATTGCAGCCTGAGAACAGTCGCCTGACAGTAGCTTCCTCAGGCACGGTTCAGCCTCATCCTGGCCCTGTGACACGGTCTCCAAATATCCATCTAAAACACGTATATACACATATACCTTTCATTGTTCAGTGTTTTGATACTCCTTTGTAAATGTATGACTCTACCCTTAACTGGCGCTCTCATTTGATATATACTATAAAGACTCCAAGTCAAAATCTCAAATAAAGAGTAATTGAGAGGACAAAAAAAGTGAACTAGCTTGTGTGAATCAGTCAAGGACAAACTAAATTAAGAGCTAAGAAAAGAATGTCATCCTTGATAGAGTCTTTGACCTTGTTATAATTACTTTGTTGGTTGGAATGAAGAAAGAAGTGAATTTGAATGTTTGGTTCTGTGGAGTAACCTGTGGGCCTGACGGAATATAGAACAAAATCATTTTAACCTCGATTTTTGACACCACTTATTGCAACGTTACATGGAGAAATCATGGCATTCTCTGGGAGCAAAGTGTATTGATAGAGAGAGATTTTTTGTGATTAAAATGACAATGGATTTATTATAGATTTCGTGTTGACTCTGATTCACATTATTAATTCATGAGTCAGGCTGTCAGTCATGTGAAAACACTGCTGTGAGCTTCTCAGCAGTCACTGACACACACACACACACACACTTGTCATACAGTAGATGTAAGAGCAGATAATTTATTTACTGTGGATAGGATGCTTCATCTACAAATATGCAACCAAGAGCATAAAAGGGATGATAATATGAATAAAAGAGTGACTTTTTTAAACATTCTCCCCTATTCTTTTGTAGCTCAGCTGGTAGAATATGTAACTAGCAACAAGGTTTGATTCCCTGCAGGGAAAACAAAAACCTTTCAAATCTATACATGCAGGTAAATCCTCTAAAATCCACTGAATGCTGGTTATATATTATTCATTTATAATGAACGCACAATAAATTCAGTATTAGAATTGTCCGTGTGATATACATATACATACACATATTAGGGCTGTCAAAATTAGCACATTAATTCATTCAATTATTTTTTTTCAGCTTAGCATGTTAAAATATTTAAAGCAATTAACATTTTTTTCTGTCATCCTTTGGCTGCTACAGTATATAATCAAGCTATCGTTCATTCAAGCACTATTAAACCATTCACGCCCAATAAGACAAAACAATAAGAACTTAAATCTGTACTGGTGCATCTGTGAATCTCTTCTCTGTGTGACACACACACAGGACTCATGCAAACAGAGTGCCGCTTCAGACAGCGCACGGCCGCGTTGAGTTCTCTTTCGCGCTTGAACGGACATAAACACACAAGCGTATTCCAAAATGTCCGCTTTTTCGAGAATCCTCGTAAGCACAGTCTTAAATTAGTTAAACAGTGTTAAATTAATGCAGAGAGTTGTGAGGACATCGGATCCGCGTCATTCGCTTCAGATCTTAAAGTGACAGCAGTCTAATAAACCTGCTGCTGTGATGTCTGTTATTCATGTAAATCAAAGAACAAAAGACAAAGAGAAAATCCCTCACTGCTCTTGACTGAAGTGTTGCAGCTTTATTTAATTAATCTAATACAGATTTAATCTACATTTAATTTATAATTTATGCAGTGAAGACTGTGAGTGTTTGATAACTTTATTCAATTTGTGTATTATTTCCTACCTGTTATTTCAAATATAGACCTATAATGACTTTATGTTGTTTGTACATTAATTTGGAGGTTAAATGTGAAATTATTACAATATAAAATATATTAAAAACTTTAATGTTAGGTACTACTAATCATGATTCATTACAAAAGAATGCAGGGGGGGGGGGTTGATTGATTGACAGCACTAATACATATACATTCTTGTTTTTATGAGATATTACCATATTAATAATAAACAATTTACGTTCTAACTCCCAACTTGTCACATATTGATGCTTGGACAGGACCCTTCAGAACAGGGAACCCCTTTAGCGTCATTTTTCGATGCACAGGGTACTCCATTGATTTAGGTGAGAACCCTTTGGCGCCATACACAGACACGTTGGGCATGGGAATGCCATCGTCATGATGAAAATAAATATTGAGTTATGATTTTGCCATTGTGTCATGTTGGAGTTTGTCTGGCTATCACCAGACCAAGCTCAATATTTTAATATTGAACATTGGTCTGGGAGTCTGCTATGTATTTTCTACTGCACAAGAGGCATGATCAGAAATGACTCTGTACGCAATTGGATAGTCATTCAATCAATCAGACCACAAGAGGCGTGATCAACGAGCATAATTCAAATGACTCTATACGCAATTGGATAGTCCTTCAACCAATCAGACCACAAGAGGCGTGATCAACGAGCATAATTCAAATGACTCTATACGCAATTGGATAGTCATTCAATCAATCAGACCACAAGAGGCGTGATCAACGAACATAATTCAAATTACTCTGTACGCAATTGGATAGTCCTTCAACCAATCAGACCACAAGAGGCGTGATCAACGGGCATAATTCAAATGACTCTGTACGCAATTGGATAGTCCTTCAACCGATCAGACCACAAGAGGCATGATCAACGGGCATAATTCAAATGACTCTGTACGCAATTGGACAGTCCTTCAACCAATCAGACCACAAGAGGCATGATCAACGGGCATAATTCAAATGACTCTGTATGCAATTGGACAGACCTTCAACCAATCAGACCACAAGAGGCATGATCAACGGGCATAATTCAAATGACTCTGTACGCAATTGGATAGTCATTCAATCAATCAGACCACAAGAGGCATGATCAATGGGTATAATTCAAATGACTCTGTACGCAATTGGATAGTCCTTCAACCAATCAGACCACAAGAGGCATGATCAACGGGCATAATTCAAATTACTCTGTACGCAATTGGATAGTCCTTTAACCAATCAGACCACAAGAGGCATGATCAACGGGCATAGATCCATCACTTCTCTATCCGTCATTGTGTTAAACCCGGCAATAGCGCGCCAGGTGGATACGCCAGTCTGCGATTGGTTCCCGCAAATGTGTAACAGATGCAGGATAAATTAATGTACAGGATTGCAGCCAGAGCTGCAGGGCGAAATCAAATCTGTTTACACAGTCTATGTTGGAGTGTGATTCTCAATTTAATCAGCCAGCATCATTTTATTTACATTTATTTAATTGACGCTATTTAGACACACGTTGGAACACGGAACCCAACCCCATCCCTAAACCTACCCATTTGTGTTATATGATATAAAACACAGGATATAACAGGCAGATATGACTACATGAACAATTTATTCAAAAAGTACAAATATTCCAAGTGTTCCGAGGCCAAACGATTGATTTGTGTGATGAAAATCCCCAAATGCGATCAGTGTCTCCATCCGCAGAAGATCATGCAGACATTCAAAAATTGCCGCTCGAAGAAACTTTACGCCAGCTTTGATAGTGAAATTGCATTGGCTCTCATATGTCTCGTGACTAATTGCATCATTACGTCAGCTTTGATTGTAAAATGTCATTGGCTCTCGTGTGTCTTGTGACGGATTGTGTCACGCTAAAGAGTCGGGTGTATCTTTTGAATGAGATTTGACTGAGTGCTTGTGTGTGTTCACGGAGCAGCAGGATCTGACATCGCATGACTTCAGAAGACTTGGAATGCAACATGAGTTGTAGTGTTGTAGTCAAGACCACCTAAACCGAGACCAAGTCGAGACCAAGACCAGCGTGTGCCGAGACCAAGACAAGACCAAGACCAAGACAGGGCGAGACCGAGTCAAGACCAAGACCAGACCAGCACTTCTTAAATTCATCTAAAAGATCCATATCTAGTGTCTGAGAAATGACTTATATTGAATACGGTAATTAAATACAATTAGAATAGTAAGACACTATAGCGCTGTTACCAATCAAATCACTACCAATAAAATTCATGGCACAGAAGTTGCATCTGAATTGATACGATTACACCTGCATAAATAATGTTCAGATTAATTTAACATTAAAACATTAACATTATTTAACCGTCACAGAATCCTTTATTCAACCGATTTGTTCAAAGCAACCGATTCTTTTAATAACGAAACGTTGCCGAATTAGCAAAGACACAGTTTAAAATGTAATTTAATATTAACTTCTTGTTTATAGAATGTTTGTATAAATCAATATCATTTGCAATCACGCTAATATATTCATGAAAACAGCTCTCTTGCTATCGCGATATTGCTTAATTCTATTCTATGTTATATAAAAAAACTAAATCTCAGAATTTTGTGGGCATTTATATTAATTTTTGCACATTTCTGAGACAAATCTGCATTGATTTTGAACCCGGCAGCACAGTAACAAAATAAATCACATTACAAAGAAGTAATTGATTGCATTTTAAGCTGTAAGTTTTACATCAATCACATTAATGATATTAAATCAGACAATTCACCGGCAATTTAGTGATATCCTTGCAGTTGTGGTCTTGACTGGTCTTGAGATAAAATCCCGAGTCCTTTAAGTCCGAGACCAAGACAAGACCGAGGAGAAATGCAGTCGAGACCGAGACAAGACCAAGACCATCAAAAAATGGTCTTAAGACCGGTCTCGAGACCAAGACCGGTCTCGAGTACTACAACACTAATGAGTTGATACTCTTATACAGTTTTTGGTCAGTTTTTGCAATAAATACCTGTGACTGTAATTTTATTTGCCTGTTACGTGTTTTATATTGTTGAGAAGTGGATAGGCTTAGGGTAGGAGTTGGGTTAATTGCTCCAAAATATAAAAGTAGCCTATAAATATTAATAAAATCATGTCTACTTTTACTAATGCAAAGACTTAAATGCGTCTTGATCTGACGCATTGGGCAAACAACTGAAATCAGTGGAGTACCCTGTGCGTTAAAAATTGATGCCAAAGGGGTCCTGACCGAGCGTCAATATGTGACGAGCTGGGAGTGAGAACGTGTTGAAACTTTAATCAAAATAACTTCCGCTCCCTCTTGCAGCGACATCTCTTCACACGGATGACAACCTGTCACTTACATGACATCACAACGATCCAACAATTCAATCAATTCCCGATTGACAAAATCAAGTCCCACTCTACAATCTTTTCTCTTTCACTCGGACATTCGTCACAGACTATTGCAACTTTCGTTTCATACCAACTTTAAAGCCACTTGCAACTGGAAATGTTTAAAACTCTTGTTTTAACACAGTGTTTGATTGACAGGTGAGTAGGCGGTCCATTGCTGTCGGGATACGTCAGGATAGATTACAGTTTAGACTGCACATGTGATATAGTCACATGCATTTTTCAATTTCTGTTTTGAGTGATTGGCTTGCAAAACATTTTGCACTGTCAGTTTGTGAAATAGATGTTATATTCCAGGTTTTCAACCTGATATTCGGCATACAGATGGTATCCGACATTTAAATGTTATAATATATTGAATTATTACCATGAATTGCATAGGCCTGTTGCTTTTGGCAGTATGAAAATATGTGGCCCTGGACCACAAAATAAGAGTCAGTTTTTTTAAATTGAGATTTATACATAAAAAAAGCTTTCCATGTGGTTTTGCCGAGATACAACTATTTGAAGATCTGCAATCTGTGGGTGCAAAAAAGTCTAAATATTAAGAAAATCCCCTTTAAAGTTGTCCAAATTAAGTCATTAGCCACACATATTACTACTAATAATATTTTTTTTATATATTTATGGTAGGAAATTTACAAAATATCTTCATGGAACATGATCTTTACTTAATATCCTAATGATTTTTGGCATAAAAGAAAAATCGATAATTTTGACCCATACAATGTATTGTTGGCTATTGCTCCAAATATACCCGTGCGACTTATGACTGGTTTTGTGGTCCAGGGTCACACATTTTAGCACATGGCATGAGCTAAAAAGGAAAATTGACTAGATTTTTTAATTGTACTAGATTTTTGATGAATATTCTCAGTTGCCACGAATTCACTGCACAAAACACATTGTTGCTTTTACTTTTAGTTACTTGTAGTGTTGTTGATCGTATTTGAGGATGGCGGCTTTGTGGCTTTTTGTTATCTGATTCAATCAATCTCAGACTTTTCCCATTGAACTATTAGGGTGCCTTCATTAAACACATTAACAATTTAAAACAATTTCTTTACGTCTTTAGGACTCATGTGCCTTGCATGAAATCATGTGCTGACCCAACTCCCCAGAACAAAGAAAAAAAAATCCCTCTGACCCATTTTAGTGTGAAGTAGTGCAAGTTTCTATTCCGTCCTTACGGCTGAGATGAACAAATGAGAGCGCGGAGGCCATCCCCGCCTTCTATAAAGAGCATTGTCTCACACAAACCAATTTATTGCAATTCCCACTAGGACAGAAATAGATTTGAGTATAGTGATTGTGCGCTGTTTTCATATAGACAATGATCATGCCCATAGGGCTCGAAAATGAGAGAACTACAGAGAGGGAGGCAAGGAAAAGGGATGTAAAAGTGCTGATATGTTGGGCTGTGGAGACTGGTTAACTACCCCACGTCTACAATGAACGTACTCAATGGGTTTGTAATTGTAACAGCCCGTCTACACCTCAAGCGCAAAACACAACAAAACCAGGAAGCGTGTATGGAGTGTTTCTCGTTGTGGCGTGCTTGCAGTGTTGACACTTCAAAGTTGGCTGTGCTTCAGGTCTGATCAATAATCACATGTAGAGCATTAGTTTCTCCTGCCAAGTCTGTGTCCTGTTTAGATATATACACCTACCCTGTAGAAGTCTAAAACAAGGGGAAACTCAATATGATGAATATGGAACAACAGCATTACACACCAATTACAGTGAACGGAAAATGTGGGTGTTTGTGTTCAAGTGGGTGTTAGTTTAAAGAAACAAAAACAATATTATGATGGGTAGATGTACAGTCTTCGTGTGGGAAATGATTTGAGGCTGAAAGGAGCTTTTAAAGGAATGTTCCAGGTTAAATACAGCAAAAACTTGTGTCTGAGTTCATAAAATCAAGCAAAATTCAGTAATGAATTTGAAATAAAAAGTTTATGGGGCAAGGCATTTCACCTGAATAAACTTTTAAGAGTATGATTTGGGATGAATTAGACAACTTTACAGCGCATACAATATTTAGTACCAAATAATTCATATTTGGTATACTAAATTCTTTTTGGATTTTAAAACACCTGAAATGTCTTGTCCCATAGACTTCCAGTGTAAGTGCACCACCGCAACAGATGCTGTCCATAGTTGATACCAGTAAACAATATTTTATTTGGGTTGGTTTATGGTTAGATCTTTGATGGATACTACCACTGCAAAAGCTTGATTTGTGCAAATGTTGCATACCGCATTTATTTATTTATTCATTTCAGATTTTCGAAATGTATACTTTATTATTTATACAAACTCATTAGAAACGATGCAGTGGAAATTTGCATTTGACTGTAAATAACAAGGGCAGGTTGTATTAATTATTTGGTGAGCTTGGGTTTAGCTAGGTTTAAGGTTAGCGGAATGATTTCACTAATGATTGATATCATATGTAACTTCCTGTCATCTCCTGCATTATGAGAGTTGTTAGTCTCATCATAACACAGTGGCAATTACAGTTAAGTGGCTTGCCTTTGTGATGTTTATAAGGCAGAAAAAAAATGAGTCAATTATCTATGTGGAATAAAGCAAGGAAATGAATGTGTTTTTATATGGCAACAATGGCTGCTTGTAACATTAGCTCAAGAAACATTCAGCTGTTTATGTCTTAATTTAATCTTTTAAACATGAATTAAAATGGTATATTTGTATGTGTGTGCAGTCCAAATCACTGTCGTCCACTGATCTCACGTTTCTCAGGGTGTTTCAGACTGACAAAACATTAATTAGAATTTCGCCTTTGTCAGCTTATCTCACACCTGCAGGACAGAAGCGAAAGAGAGAGAAAGAAATAGAAGTTTGGCTCCACAGGGAACAGGTGGAAGAAGGGAGAGAGAGAGAGAGAGAGAGAGCGTACGCTCAAGTTCATCAATGTGCTCCCAATTTTTTTAGTGGCAGGGCGAGTTTAACTAAGATTAAATCAATGCATGCAAAATTAGAAATAAAGTATAAGGTGACATTTATGCAGAAAGCATTTTTATGTTTAAAAATGTGGTATGCAGGGCGGTCAAATAAAATAAAATAAAATAAAAATCACAAATGTAAAGTCTATAGACATGTTTAAGTTGAACTTCTTTTAACTTGAGCTTCACTATATTGCCAAAAAGTATTGGGACATTCCTTTGAATAATTGAATTCAGGTCTTCCAATCACTTCCATGGCCACACTTGCAGACTGCTTCTACAAACATTTGTGAAAGAATGGGTCACTCTCAGGAGCTCAGTGAATTCAAGCGTGGTATCGTGCCACCTGTGCATTCGTGAAATTTCCTCACTACTAAATATTACACGGTCAACTGTTAGTGGTATTATAACAAAGTGGAATCAATTGGGAACAACAGCAACTCAGCCACAAAGTGGTAGGCCACGTAAAATCATAGAGCGGGGTCAGCGGTTGCTGAGTTGCACGGTTTGCAGAAGTCGCCAACTTTCTGCAGTCTATAGCTACAGACCTCCAAACTTTGTGTGGCCTTCAGATTAGCTCAAGAACAGTGCGTAGAGAGCTTCATGTAATGGGTTTCCTTGGCTGAGCAGCTGCATCCAAGTCTTACATCACCAAGTGCAATGCAAAGCGTTGGATGCAGTGGTGAATCACGCTTCTCTGTCTGGCAGTCCGATGGACGAGTCTGGGTTTGCTGGTTGTGACTGCATTGTGCCAAGTGTAAAGTTTGGTGGAGGGGGGATTATGGTGTGAGGGTTGTTTTTGACCTGCACAGAGTCCTGACCTCAACCCGATATAACACCTTTGGAATGAATTAGAGCGGAGACTGCGAGCCAGGCCTTCTCGTCCAACATCAGTGCCTGACCTTCTACCCAACCCTAAACATTCTGCAAGCATAGAAAGAAAGAAAGAAAGAAAGAAAGAAAGAAAGAAAGAAAGAAAGAAAGAAAGAAAGAAAGAAAGAAAGAAAGAAAGAAAGAAAGAAAGAAAGTGAATGATTCAGTGATTCAATCACCACTAATGCCCAGACAGATCATGTGTCTTAGTATAACATCACCTGCTAAATTAATAATTGTAAACTTTACTCTGAAATCTATTTGGTTCCTAGCCATGTTGTTCCATAAGCAAGAACATATAAGGATGTAAGAGTGTACCGTATATTGATATCAGCATGTGATATCCAATTCTGAGCTCTAACACACATCTGTCCTCATCACAACAGCACGCACACATTCAAATATTATGAAAAGTCTTTCCAAATTTTCAGTTGTGAGTGAGATTTCTATATACATCCAGCAACTCCATTAACAAAGCTTTATATATCCGCTCAGATTCTTGCACTTTTACTTAGAATCCAGAATGGCACACAAACACCTCAGCGCCATGTCTCTGAATCCAGCTTGGCAAGGTTCTCACAGACAGACATCACCTCAGCGCCATTACCAGTCCTCTGAATGCAGCATGGCAGGGATTCCACACAGACAGAGCGAATGAAGCCAGCAGACCTGTCGCTCTCTCCTCCTCCGCTCAGCCAAGGCCCCCCTGCTGTAAGGCGGATTGAGGGTGGCTAGCAGGGTAAAGTGGAAACCTTCTTCTCTCAAACTGCCCCGGGTCTGACCCAGACATTCCTTGCTTGGCTCGCGGTGAGATGGAGCCACACACTGGGCCTTTTTCTTGAGTTGTTGTGGTGTCTGATCTGAAAGCCTGCTTAACTGTTCTCAACACTGAATGTCCAGCAGGGGTGGGTGGGTCATACCAGCCGCTGTGTACTTGTTTCACTAGTTTACTGACCTTTCAGTGTGTGGATGGCATGTGAAGCAAGTCATGATGACAGACAGACAGAGTCAGACAGACAGACAGATAGATAGATAGATAGATAGATAGATAGATAGATAGATAGATAGATAGATAGATAGATAGATAGATAGATAGATAGATAGATAGATAGATAGATAGATAGATAGATAGATAGATAGATAGATAGATAGATAGATAGATAGATAGATAGATAGATAGATAGATAGATAGATAGATAGATACATTGAGCAACAGATAGAATGATAAAGCAAGATAGACAGACAGACAGATTGACATATAGAATGATGATAGAACGACAGACGGAAAGATAAAATGACAGACAGAAAGAGACAAACAGACTGATAGAACAATAAAGAGAGATGAATGGACGGATAGAATGGATGGAAGGGCGAGCGAGCAAGCAGACAGACCAGGCAGACTGTCAGACAGAATGAATGGATGGATGAAGAGACAGACGGACGGACGGACGGACGGACGGACGGACGGACGGACGGACGGACGGACGGACGGACGGACGGACGGACGGACGGACGGACGGACGGACGGACGGACGGACGGACGGACGGACGGACGGACGGACGGACGGACGGACGGACGGACGGACGGACGGACGGACGGACGGACGGACGGACGGACGGACGGACGGACGGACGGACGGACGGACGGACGGACGGACGGACGGACGGACGGACAGACAGACAGACAGACAGACAGACAGACAGACAGACAGACAGACAGATAGATAGATAGATAGATAGATAGATAGATAGATAGATAGATAGATAGATAGATAGATAGATAGATAGATAGATAGATAGATAGATAGATAGATAGATAGATAGATAGATAGATAGATAGATAGATAGATAGATAGATAGATAGAAAGGGAGATAGATGAACATATGGATAGATAGACGTATGGATAGACAGAGACAGTGAAAGATAGAAGAAGATAGTGGTAAAAAGAAAGACGGACAGACGAATGGATGGATAGATAGACAGATGGATAGACGGAGACAGACAGACAGACAGGCAGATAGACAGACAGGCAGATAGATAGATAGATAGATAGATAGATAGATAGATAGATAGATAGATAGATAGATAGATAGATAGATAGATAGATAGATAGATAGATAGATAGATAGATAGATAGATAGATAGATAGATAGATAGATAGATAGATAGATAGATAGATAGATAGATAGATGAACATATGTATAGATAGACGTATGGATAGACAGAGACAGTGAAAGATAGAAGAAGATAGTGGTAAAAAGAAAGACGGACAGATGAATGGATGGATAGATAGACAGATGGATAGACGGAGACAGACAGACAGACAGACAGACAGACAGACAGACAGACAGACAGACAGACAGACAGACAGACAGACAGACAGGCAGGCAGGCAGATAGATAGATAGATAGATAGATAGATAGATAGATAGATAGATAGATAGATAGATAGATAGATAGATAGATAGATAGATAGATAGATAGATAGATAGATAGATAGATAGATAGATAGATAGATAGATAGATAGATAGATAGATAGATGGATAGATGGACGGATGGACTGATGGATAGACAGATGGATGGATGGATGGACGGACGGACGGACGGACGGACGGACGGATGGATGGATGGATAGATAGATAGATAGATAGATAGATAGATAGATAGATAGATAGATAGATAGATAGATAGATAGATAGATAGATAGATAGATAGATAGATAGATAGATAGATAGATAGATAGATAGATAGATGAACATATGGATAGATAGATGAACATATGGATAGATAGACGTATGGATAGACAGAGACAGTGAAAGATAGAAGAAGATAGTGGTAAAAAGAAAGACGGGCAGACAAATGGATGGATAGATAGACAGATGGATAGACGGAGACAGACAGACAGACAGACAGGCAGATAGATAGATAGATAGATAGATAGATAGATAGATAGATAGATAGATAGATAGATAGATAGATAGATAGATAGATAGATAGATAGATAGATAGATAGATAGATAGATAGATAGATAGATAGATAGATAGATAGATAGATAGATAGATAGATGAACATATGGATAGATAGATGAACATATGGATAGATAGACGTATGGATAGACAGAGACAGTGAAAGATAGAAGAAGATAGTGGTAAAAAGAAAGACGGGCAGACAAATGGATGGATAGATAGACAGATGGATAGACGGAGACAGACAGACAGACAGGCAGATAGATAGATAGATAGATAGATAGATAGATAGATAGATAGATAGATAGATAGATAGATAGATAGATAGATAGATAGATAGATAGATAGATAGATAGATAGATAGATAGATAGATAGATAGATAGATAGATAGATAGATAGATAGATAGATAGATAGATAGATAGATAGATAGATAGATAGATAGACGGATGGACTGATGGATGGACTGATGGATAGACGGATGGATAGACGGATGGATAGACGGATGGATAGACAGACAAACAGGTGTGTGAAGTTTTCTCAACTGTCATTTTGCGAGTGCGGGGACAGAAAAGCTCTGATCTAACACACCCCTTCATTCCCTTACCACTGCAAGACAGAACAAGAAGAGAAGAGAGCAAACGCAGATGAAAATGTTACTGGAAAGGGCAACTACACTGAAAAACCACCTCCTCTGAGAATTGTCCTCTGAGAAAAAAAATCATTTTGTAGCACATAAAAGCCTCATCTCCATAGAAGGAAGAGAGAAGGAGACGCTGCGTTTCAGGCAGCCAGTCCAAAAAGACCAGGCTCTCGCACATCACCGGAAGATAAACTGTGGCAATACAAATTGAAAATTAATTTGCAAAATTGTGTTTTAGTATAGCGATTCGCTTCCATCCGTCCAAATGTGGCTTCTGTCGCGGGCGTGTCTTAAGGCAATTTAATTGGGCTAATAGAGACAGCTGTTAATAACAGGGCTTCCACCGTGTGGCTTTGGTGGATTTCCATCAAGGCTGGACCCTCAGGACACAATGATAGAGTTTGAAGTAGATTCAATTGGAACCCAGAAGGGAGCTTTCGGCTTCTGCAAGCAACAAGGAGAGAGATCTGACTCAACACACACATGCAAACACGTGCCGTATGGCTTCTTTTATAAAGTCCCTCAAAATCCACTGAAGTAATTCACATGTGAGCTTCGGCTTGCCAGTAATGCCATATGCATCTAGGAAGAGGCACAAGAGGACAGATGCACAAAGACGGATACACCCCCATCATATAACACCTCATGAACAGCAAAACCTCATCATCGACGTTAAGAGGAAAAGTCACATCCAAGGTCAAGGATACGGCAGCCCATATTGAGTCTGAACGGGAAGATTTACAGCCAGAGCACTATCAAACGCTCCTCTATCAGCGCATAATCAAAGGGCATTAGAGCCAGAGAGGCTTCAAACAGCTTGCATTACAGAGGCAGTCCTGTAATGATATGACAATAGAGAAGCATCTCTAGAATATTAAGGGGCCGTGTGCCGGTATTCACAATGAATTCAGACAGCAGCTCCAATCCCCATGCTGGCCAATGATGAGTCAGGCCCATGTGATCAGCAAATGAAAACTTGCGTCAGACAAAGGAAGCGGATCTGGAATCGGTTTTTATTACGTGCCATATCAAAGAGGATTACAGCGCATGACTGACACCAGATCAGTGGATGAAGGTGGGTGCTACCTAGATATCTTTATTTTTGTTTCAGAGAATGGCATAGGCTACATTGTATATTTATTAAATATTAAATATATAATTATTATGAAATAATATTAAACTATAATTTATATGTTATTATTAATATTATTTATAGCTAATATATAAATCTCTCTATATCTATATATTTATCTCTCTCTCTCTCTCTCTCTCTCTATATATATATATATATATATATATATATATATATAGAGAGAGAGAGAGAGAGAGAGAGAGAGAGAGAGAGAGAGAGAGAGAGAGAGAGAGAGAGAGAGAGAGAGAGAGAGAGAGAGAGAGAGAGAGAGAGATAATTGCATACATATTCAGTGAATTGCATGCATTATATATGTATTAAATATTTTATATTTTGTTATTAATATTATATATAATTATAAATACTATTAAACAAAAATATATATAATATAATAATTAATTTAAAAAGATTTAATAAATATACAATATATTATATTAAATATTTGTTATGTATAATTACACACACACACACACACACACACACACACACACACACACACACACACACACACACACACACACACACACACACACACACACACACACACACACACACACACACACACACACACACACACACACACACACACACACACATATATATATATACAATATATAATATTAAATAATTAAAATAATATTGAATATTAGTTGTATGTATATATATATATATATATAATATATATATATATATATATATACATACATACAACTAATATTCAATATTATTTTAATTATTTAATATTATATATTGTATAACTATAATTGTATAACTAAATAAGATATAATTAATAAATGTTAAATATAATATGAATTATTTGTTTATTTATATTACATATGGATGTGTAATGTTCATTAACTCTATAAAACACACAGAAATCCATAGTTCCATACTAAACAATGTAATAAATTATGTACACAAATAAATATTTAATATTCTATAAAATACATGTATACACACACACACACACACACACACACACACACACACACACACGCACACACACACACACACACACACACACACACAATGTGCCGTCATGAGCTTCACCGTGAAAAACGAGGGGGAGCTCTAGTTGAAGGTTCAAAGATGTCCACTAGAGGGCCTAATGAGCTGATGGAAGCATTTTGTGTTTTCTGTTCTATTCTCATCCTTCAGCTGCCTTCAACATCTCATAAAGCATTTATATAGCATTTAAAAGCATTTATATCTTTGCTTTTTATATTTTGTGTTCCTAAGTGTAGAACATTGAACATTTTCACTGTTAAAGTACGCATACCAAGGTCAAGCATTCTAAATAATTGAAAACGTGTCTGTCTTAAGAGACATTCTACAAACTGTTTTATACTCTCTGTTTCTACCAGAATTAATTGACAAACATATAGAAACACACAGATGCTAGGCTACATCCCATGTTCTCATATCATGCTTTTTCACCTATCTAATCAGTACAGATACATTTATTGAGATTTACTTTATGCACAAACTACTGTAACTAATGAGCAACTCATATACTAGCAGAACTCCTGATCTTTTTGGTCAGTTCTAAAAAAAAAAAATACTGTTGTTTTTATTTCCTTCTTTAAAGCTGAAGGTCAAATGCAAAGTTACCATGCAGCACCAACATGCTGAGAAAAGAAGAAACAAGACAGGCGTGCAACTTCAACCCATGAAACTGCCAAGTGAGTTAGAAAAAGCTCAGTGAATAAGACCAAACTATGATCTTGTATAGCCTGCAGGCAAAATTTATTTTAGCTTCTTGTTCATTCATCTAGCTGTGCATATTTGAACATTTATATTAGGCTACTCTGCATCAACTCCAAACCAGAAATATGTTTATTTATATACTGGATGTCTTTTTAGTATTGTAATAAATAATTTTAGTCACTACCATTATTAAAGTAAAACTAATCAAAAAACACCCCATGTGGGAGGGAAACAGACTGACACATTTTCTATTATATCTGCCACGAGTGCCACACAGTTTCTTTAACGTACAAATTTCCAACCCCGCTTGTAGCTCTCAAAGTACAAGAGTCTTTTATAAACTCCCGTCTGCGCTTAGAAACGCGTCCACATCACTCACATAAAGGACCTCTTTTAAATCCCCGCCTACAATTTGAATTCAGAGAATCTGATTGGCTGCGTTACCCCCTCCTCTTTCATCCATTGGTTGGCGGCGGATCAGTAACAATGTTTAATGCACTATGAGACAGAGTGAGACAGTCAGAGAGAGAAACGCACAGAGGAGGCTGAAGGGACACCGGCACACCACAGTGCATTTATTCCCGTACCGTTATTGACAGCTGGTTTTAGTGACAGTCGGATTGGACTGAACACTTTCGGTTGATTTCCACATTTAAACTTTGGACTCTCTTGTTTTTTCTCTTTTCGGTATTATTTTTTTTTCTTACTAGGGACTGGACGGATAGTCTCCTAAGGGGCCAGGACGCATTTATCACGGGGATGTCTCACCCCGCATCATTGCAGTATAAGAGGCTGTTCGCGCTGGTGATATCAACGGTTGTGGATGTACATTTTACGCCTGGGTCAAGACATCTATCCTAAAAGCGTCTACTGCCTGAGTCCATGATCGCAGGAGAGTCACTGCATCCAAATCAGCCTCATTGACATTACACGCGCACTTTTGGGGAGCACTTTATTTTCCCATACAGTCTAGCTGGAGTTTTTTGCACTCATCGGAAAGGTGCATTATGTAACTCGTCTTTGGTGATGGTTGTGTTTAGACTGGATAGCAGGCTACAGGTAAGTCATCATCATTATGTTGAAAAAGAAAAAAATGAAGAAAAAAAAAAAAAAAGATGAGACGATGTGTCATAAATGCTCCTGGAGCTGCTGGATGCGCACAGTGTCAGTGAGGATGCAACAGCTTCTTCTCGTATTTATTCAAGAAGCGCAGTATAAATAACCATCTAGGGTTGTGTTTCATTTGCTCTGCTTTATGCGACTATGTAAGAATTGTATTTAACAGCAGGATTATGCCGGTTAAGATGCTTAATTCAACGCATTTGCTGTTAAGTAGCTGTTTCAAGACGAAGGGACACAAAAAGAGATTTGTCCGTTTTTATTTGCTCACCACCTTTATCCATAATTGCGCGTTTGATGCGCGTAACGCTCTTCGTGCCACATGGCGCATCCTCGACGCATTGCTTAACCTACATGTCGAGAGCAGAATAACACAAACATCCACCTGTGCTCAGTGGTAAAGCGCTCGACGCATCTCAAGGTTAGATTGACATGCCATCCACGTCGTTCGCCAGGGAATGAGGAATTACGCATTAGAATTACGCGGTCACAGTACAGAGGGGGGAAAGCGCATATGTTGAGACACGAGGTGTTTGTTTAAATCATTGTGTCAGAATTGAAATGATTAAGTGTAATGTTACATGCAATAATCTGAAACAGAAATGATTTTCTTTTTTCTTTCTTTCTTTCTTTCATTACAGGCGAAGAGGCTGGGAAAGGCTATTTCTTTGTGGAAACTGGATTGTGATTATGCCTCCAATGCGCCTGGGTGTTCAGCAGAATATAAATTAGCTGTACAGCCTCACCGTTTGTTGTAAAAACTCAGGATAAAGGGAGCTCTGCTAAGAAAAAGAACATTTAAAGGAAAAGCCCACACAATGACTTTATACATTTTTTATCATGAATCAGCATGTGTGCTCAGTTACTGAAAGTATAAATTGTGATATTGCTGGGAAGATCAACAGGTCGGAGGCGTAAAACGCATCAGGAACCTAAGACACTCTCACTGAAAGGGATGCATCTTTCTGTTTTCCTTTTCCTACTTTTATGGGCGCAAGCCCTGACGTTGAAAAACTTGAACTACTCAATACCTGAGGAGAAAATTCAGGGCGTCATTGGAAACATTGCCAAGGATGCGGAGCTGGAACTGGGAGAGCAGGGGAAAAAATCCAACTTCAGGGTGTTGGAGAACTCCGCCCCACACCTTATTGATGTGGATCCCGAAAGTGGGCTATTATACACTAAACAGCGGATCGACAGGGAAACACTGTGCAGACAAAACTCCAAGTGCCAGCTCTCCATGGAAGTGTTTGCCAATGACAAGGAGATCTGCATGATTAAAGTTGAGATACAGGACATAAATGACAACGCACCGAGCTTTCCTTCTGAACAGATCGATATTGACATATCTGAGAATGCAGCCCCAGGCACACGTTTCCCCTTGGCTGCTGCCTATGACCCTGACACTAGGGAAAATGGCCTGAAAACATATCAGATCACGCGGGATGATTACAGTATATTCTCTTTGGATGTCAAATCCAGAGGGGACGGAACTAAATTCCCTGAATTGGTCGTTCAGAGGGCCTTAGATCGAGAGGAACGTAGCCATCACACTTTAATCATAACCGCCACAGATGGAGGGGAATATCCCAAATCAGGCACAATGCAAATCAATGTTAAAGTCACTGATTCTAATGACAACAGCCCCGTGTTTGATCAGCCCTCGTATGTAGTGGAGATCCCTGAGAATTCCCCCCCAGGCACAATATTGATAGATTTAAATGCTACAGATTCTGATGAAGGCGTTAATGGGCAGGTTACTTATTCTTTTAGCTGTTACGTCTCAGACAGGATCAAAGAGTTGTTCTCAATAGACCCCCGAACGGGTGTCATAAAGATTCAGGGTAAAATCGACTATGAGGAGAACCCAATTATAGAGATTGATGTTCAGGCAAAGGATCAAGGCCCCAACCCAATTCCTGGCCATTGTAAAGTCACTGTTAAAGTGCTTGACAGGAATGACAACTGGCCGTCAATAGGTTTCGTAGCGGTGCGTCAGGGGGCGGTTAGTGAAGCGGCAACTCCAGGGACAGTGATTGCGCTTGTCAGAGTCACAGACAAAGACTCAGGCCGCAATGGGCAGCTCCAGTGTAGGATTTTGGGGAACGTTCCCTTCAAGCTGGAGGAGAACTATGACAACTTCTACACAGTAGTGACTGACAGACCTCTGGACAGGGAGGTAAAAGATGAGTATAACATTACTATTGTGGCCAAAGACAATGGCAACCCTCCGCTGAACTCAACAAAGTCTTTCACTGTTAAGATTTTAGATGAAAATGACAATGCACCCCGCTTCACAAAAATGGTCTACCTTCTCCAGGTGCCTGAAAACAACATCCCAGGGGAATATCTGGGTTCTGTTCTGGCCCATGACCCAGATTTAGGCCAAAACGGCACTGTGTCCTATTCCCTCCTTCCCTCTAATGTAAGCGAGGAATCTATAACTACATATGTTAACATCAAACCGACTGATGGTGCAATTTATGCCCTGAGGAGTTTTAACTATGAACAAACCAAGTATTTTGACTTTAAGGTCCAGGCGAAGGATTCAGGAAACCCTCACCTGGAGAGCAACACCACTGTCCGTGTGAGCGTGCTGGATGTTAATGATAATATTCCTGTCATTGTCCTTCCATTACTTCAGAATGACACTGCTGAGATCCATGTACCTCGGAATGTGGGAGTCGGACACATTATCACCACCGTGAGAGCGGTGGACAATGACTTTGGTGAGAGCGGTCGGCTCACCTACGAGATCTCGGATGGGAATGAGGAACACCTGTTCGAGATTGATTCGGTGACAGGCGAGGTACGGACAGCCCAGCCACTGTGGGAGGAGGTGGCACCTGTTGTGGAGCTCATCATCAAGGTCACTGACCATGGCAAGCCGTCACTTTCCGCCATGGCGAAACTTATCGTCAAAGCCTACTCAGGGCCCTTACCGGAGGGTGAACCACGCATTAACGCGGAACACCACAACTGGGACATGTCACTCCCGCTAATAGTTACCCTGAGTATCATCTCGATCATGCTCCTTGCAGCTATGATCACCATCGCAGTCAAGTGCAAACGGGAGAACAAGGAGATCCGCACATACAACTGTCGCATCGCTGAGTACACTCACCCACAACTCGGCAAGAGCAAAAAGAAGAAGATCAACAAGAACGACATCATGCTGGTGCAGAGCGAAGTGGAGGAACGGGACACCATGAACGTGATGAACGTTGTCAGCAGTCCTTCTCTGGCCACCTCGCCCATGTACTTTGACTACCAAACTCGTCTGCCCCTCAGCTCTCCGAGGTCAGAGGTCATGTATCTCAAACCCACTGCCAACAACCTCAGCGTTCCTCAAGGACATGTTGGCTGTCACACCAGCTTCACCGGACCTGTTACGAACACCACCGAGACGCCAGTGAACAGGATGTCAATAATACAGGTAGGAAGGACAACTTATATTCTTCTTCCTTATTACCCTCCATCCCCCTCTCATCCTGCTTTGTCTCACTAGGTCAATACAGGAATGGATGAATAGATGTGTGTGCATACAAAGCAGCGAGTGAATCTTAATGTGGGGGGGAAGGAAGGGGATCACAATACGAAACACAAGTCGCTCTCCACTCCTCGCCAGATGCCGAAAAGCACCTCTCTATCGTTTTTTGAAATCTAGCTTTGCTCATATTGTTTCAGGTAATGCGTTAAGAGGAAATTGAGTATGGAACATAATTCTGTTCTGGAGATATTGTTTTGATGTTAGCTCTGGTGTGGAGAGATTTGATGCACTGACAGGTTCAGCCCTAGAGGTTTGTTATTTCATAACGGCCATACCGTGATGATTTGCTGCTCTTGCCTAGAATATCTTTCCAGCTACTATATTGCAAATGAATAGAGCTTCAATCAATATGTAGTTTCCTGTGGTGCTTTGGATGTAAGGTTCCTACAGTTTGCCTCTTACAATGACAGAATTACTGCTATTGCTTACAGGCTAGATCAAATAAATACATAAATATGTGTTTTCATACAAAGTAATGTAATTGTTCTTGACCTCAAACATTTCAATTTTCAGCCTTGGCATTGTAACACCTTTAATGTGTTACTCACTCAGCAGGTTTGTCACCTTCGTACTCAAGAACGTTTATTAAAGACGCTCAGACTGCATTTCACCAAAAGAAAGAAAGAAAGAAAGAGCTTTCCCAGATTTCCTCATTCCTTTGCTAATGCGTCTTTGTGTGGAGCGATTTGGTTAAGCCAGTGACAACTTATGTGTGTCTGTGCTGCTAAGCCAGTTTAAAGTCATTTGAAATCTGTCGTGTCAGATGAGGCTAAAGTCACCTCTTTAAACTCTGTACATCAGGTGCATTTGAGATTACGGCTGGCAAAAAATTAATTTAGCTCTCTCTCTCTTGCTTTATTTTAAATACGTATGTCTTTGTAGTATTAAGAGTGCCTTTTGTAGCTAACTCTGTGCTGAATGTGTTTATTATCACATGCTAATGTTGCTATTGCTCATATTTAGGGTTAGTGATTTGAACAAACCTCCAACATTGAAGCTGCAGTCTGTAACTCTTTTAATAAACAGAACTGCATGCGTCTCGCGGAATAACATACAGTCGGAGCTACTTCTCTCTGTTTATGTCTACACTCTAAAAAAAAAAGGTTTTATATGGCACCAAAAATGGTTCTTGGCTCGTAATCATAGGGGAACCTTTTTAAGTGCAATATAGCACCAATTTTGGTGCTTCAGTGGTTCTTCAGCAGTTCTTCAGAGGTTCTTTGACTAAGGTGCTATATAGCACCGCTACCATATACAGAACATGCTATGATATGGTGCTATATAGCACCAAAAATGGTTCCCCTATGATTACGACGAAGAACCATTTTTGGTGCCATATAGAACCTTTTTTTTTTAGAGTGTATGGCGAGTCACGCAGGGACTGTGCTCCTCCGCAGCGGTTCCTACCAGTCCGGTTTGAAATAAGTGTACCATAATGATTCAGGGTAAGACAAAACACGGTTTGGAAAATGGATTCATGTTGTACATTCTCATTATATCATTTGTGTAATTATTGAGCACAAAAAAAGTTACGGACAGTAGCTTTAAGTATTTAACTCGTCCCACAGTGTTGCTACAGAAATTTTACAAGTAAACAACCGCCCAGAGCACATTAGCATTGTGGCTAATTAAAGGAGTTAATGATTCCAGGGATTTGAAGCTGTTTTTGTGGATAAACATGAATTTGTGAGAGCAGGTATTGATAGTAAAGAGCATGCAATTCTCAAAAGTACATCTTGAATTGTATTATGCATGTTTTTCATGGGTCTGTGTGATTCACATTCCCTAGATCTGTGTGTTCTCTGCCGCATGTGTCTGTCCATGATTGTGCGAGTGAGTGCGTTGCTATTCATCGCGTCCCAGCTGCAGGTCAGAGGTCAGAGTGAGGCTCATTATTCTGGGCTCTTTAATAATGAGCAGAATAACTGCAGAGACCTCATCAAATCACAGACGCCGACACTACAGCATTGATACACACTCTTCTCTCTCACTACCTTCACTCTATCACTGAAAACAAACAAGTCCCAAAACACATAGAGTGCTTGCTGTGTTTACACAGATCCATACAGTACTGGATATATACTCTCCATTATTTACAGCAAAAGTGTGGCAGGAGGCAGATCTGCTATCCTGTTACTGAGCCCGTAAAACAATCTGGCTCTCCTCTCCCCTGGCCTGGAACAGAGAGAGATTAAAAGAGAGCCATAGAAATGTGAATCCCAGTTGAGAGGTTATAAAAATGTTAGAAATCTCTCCCTTTCCAGTCCCTGTCGATCGATGTGTTTGGGGGCTGTCATCTGCATCTGTCATCGGAACTAGAGGTAGCCTGAAAGGTTAAAATAAATGGATATATAAACAAATATATAAATAAAAACCCACACAGTCCCAGCTGCTTGCCACACAGCTGCACAAGGGCATTTCAAATGCTTTCCATCAGGCCCGGCGGCAACAGCGGCAACAAGAGGGTAAGACCCGGGGCTCCTTAATGGTGTTTTATAGTAGCTGTTCCAGAAGTTGCGAACAGCTGGCCGTTGAAGTAATACGTCTGAAATGAAAAGAGGTTTAGGGTCAATTACAACGCCAGGGCTGTCTGCTTTCAGAGAGCACAACAGAATGAGGGGTGTAATTCGATTGGCCGAGAAAAGTTTCCTGGATAAACGGATGTAATAACGTTTAATTGCACCACAGGCGTCCAGATCTATTACTTAATAGCAAAGCGAGGTTTAAGAAAATCTTCATTGGTCGAGATCAGGGGATTTTCTTTTTTTTTCTTTTTCATCTAGAGAGCATTTAATATTCGTCCTCATGTCTTAAACATACTTAAGAGCAGATCTGAGGCCAGAAAAAAAGTAATTGATTTATTTGCAGACTTTTATTGCGTCCTTAGAAAAAACACACACGCAGGAAAATTAATTCCCTTGCTTTAGTTGGGCTTAATTGGCTAGATAATGCTTTTACTGTTACTTACCTCAGTTTGAGAGAGTGGAAATGTTTGTGAGAATGAGCCAGAGGCTCATACGGCTGCTGTGAGCATCAGCGTTGGTGATCCAAGCTATAAAAGTGTCCCCTAGGTGGCGACAGTCTGCCTTCAGTGTACTGCGAGCACATTGCAAACAGAGTGAGGCTTGATTTGAATACACATGCAAACATGTTTGCTTTAAAAAAAAAAAAATCCTCTATACGTGACTATAAAGATGCTTATGAAGTGACAACTGCATACAATTTGAAATCTTTTGATGCTTCAATCTGGCTTTTTTTGTGTTTATCCTAAATAGAGAGGTCAAATGAGCCACTTAAGGTCAAACCGGTAAGGCAGGAGTAGCAATTCATGTAGCGCTGGGGCAGGGCACACACTCCAGTTGTAAAGGTCAGCGGTTGGAGGGAGTTTGCCGGTGGACAATAGTGATGTCTCTCCTGGGATTGTCCGTCTGAGCTGTTACTTTCCATTAAAAGCACCTAAAACAGAAAGAGAGAAGTGGAAAATAGATGACAGTAGTTGAGTAACTGCCTTGATATGAGGGCTGTAGTTGTGCTTGTAGCATAATGCTGTTGTGTCGTGCAGTGAAGTCAGAGTGTTTCATAGAGATTGGGTTTCTGTCAGCTTGTTTTTGCAAAATTGTGCGATAAAAGCGACTGTCAGGTAATCAGATTGCTGCACTAGCTCTAAATGTATTGCTTTGGGAACTGAAGCGAAATACTGTCAAATGGCAAGGCATGAGAGAGTCAATGTCTGACAATCTGTTTAGTGCCCTCTCTCTCTCTCACACTCTCTCTCTCGCTGTGTGTGCTTTGCAGTGGGACAGCAGGAGTGTGAGCACATTCATGCATGCTAATGGTTCTGTCCTTGCATGCTGCATTATATGGTATGCTGTGTGTGTGTGTGTGTGCAGTGTGGGAGGGGGTATTAGTGTGTGCTGGCAAATTTAGTCATAACAATTCCCCTTGATGGGTGTAACAGCCCATTGTTTGTCCTTCAAGTTCTCTTCTCTTATCTTCTCTACGATTGACATCAAATTGCAATTTCTGCTATAATTCAGTGGAACGAATCTATAGAAAACAGCAAATGTAAAAATGCATTTCCCCCCTTTTAGCCTGAAAAATAGAGTGTTGTTTATGTTTAAAGACTAAAGAAAGAGAGATAGAGATAGATAGGGATGGAGTAAAGATAATCCTGACAGTTTTAAGAGGAGTTTTTCTCCTCTTTCTTTCCCAGCTCGTCCTTCTTTAGCTCTTGCGTATTAAACTTGTTCTTTCTTCTGCCCTTGGTGTCTTGTTCATATTTTCAGGTTGTGTGTTTGCGCTGAATTATTGATAGCCGGTTTTGATATACGCATGTGATCGATGTGTTCTTCAGTATATGAGGGAAATCTAAACAGCACTTGTCTGCTAGGCTTAAACGGTGCACATGAGACCCTACAGTAAATCCTGCCTTTGTTTGTTTGATTTCTCCAGGCTTTAGTCCTTCTAGAGTTGCAGGGGTTTTATTTCTTTACCTCGTGATCGCTGTTTGCGTGGCTGTTTATTGCGCGCGTGTGTATTCCGCACTCATCCGATCCTCTGCTATATTTACTCGCTCATTAATAAATCATCAGATTTAACAGAACAAGACAAGACCAGAATGTCACGATAAACGGCTGAAATTTCTTTCGCCACTTCATGTTAACAGCGGAGAGTGTCACCACAAAACCTCACTTTTTTTTAAATCATCTTTTAGAGAATGTGTTCATATTTTGGGTAGCATGCCTTCATCTGAAAGACGCACAACCTCTATGTTGCACAATCAGACACTTGTTTAGTTTTTTTTATTCATCTGTGAAGACGCCTTAGGTTTCAAGTGCTTTAGATACAGATTAGAGGAAGGATTGAGATTAGCCCAGTTCTTCGAGAGATGAAAATCAATCCTGCAAAACCAGAAACAACAAAAAAATCCATCCGTCTGCCCTCCCCTCCCTTCCTCCTTCACGTGGTTGCTGATTTTCTTTGGGTGCGCTGGAGTGTGTCAAAACCTCTGCATGAAAAATGTAGCAGGGAGGGTGAAAAGATCTCTGTAGTTTTTTGGCACACATTTAGGTGATTAATTACTGCACAGCTGAAGTGTACTGATATGTGTATAATAGCAGAGACATTTGTTGAACTGCATATATAATGTATGGCAATTCTGGAAATCCAAGTAACGCCGTTGAATTATTTATTGAGTTGTATAGCTCTATAACCCAGCTCCGTCCACCCTGCGTGGTTTGGAATCCCAGACCCGTTCGGGAACCAGCGGGCCGAGGCCATTAATAACTCATAAACGCATTCGTAATTTTACCCCGCCCTTGTACAGTTCCGCTTGAACGATGGAATTAATCTCGAGAAAGTCATTGTGCCGGAGTCATTGGGCTAGATTGACGATGTGGCTTCAAATGCACAGACGAATGAATGGACGGATGAATGAATGATACATATGGTCTGGAGGAATGAACGGATATGAGAGGCTGTCGGATTTCTTCCTATTCTTTTTCGTCACCAAATACATCTTATCTAAGTGAATTTGGAGCCAGAGTTTGTGCTGCTGATATTTCTTTTTTGTTGTTTTACTGTAGGCCCTGTGAACATTCAGAAAACAAACTTAAATGTCTTAAATATAAATCTTAAAACACTTTATTTTTAGGATACATAAAAGCTAGAATTTTAGATATCCTACATAAAATGAAATTATGTTATCAAACTTTTTGCATAATTAAATACCAAAAAAAAAGCTTAATTGAAAGTGATCTAAACAAGCACATCATTTATTTGTTGTGGTGAAAATGATGCCACAACTGTGGGACGGTTTTTGAAACATTTATAAATAATTTTTGTGGTTTATGTGTAATAAATGATGAATTAACTAAATAATTAAGTGCATAATTTAAGTGGTTTATGATTATTTCAGACTTTGTTTAGATAAGCAACATTTTAAGCTTTTAATAATTCATATTTCTATAATGGGTTTTTGTATTTTAAGATTGAAAGTTTATTATATGGAAGTTATTCGATTGAACGCTTATATTATTTAAGTGGTTTACGCTTATTTCAGACTTTGTTTAGATAAACATAATTTGAATCTTTTAATAATTCATATTTTCATATTTGAAGATTGAAAGTCTGAGTCTGGGACAAGAGCCGTGTTGATTTAGGAGAGTAGTATAGTTTGAGATGTTAGTTATGTCAGTTTTTGCGAAGGGTAGCAAGTAATTCTCCCACAGTGCAGAGGTTATTTAATTACTTAAGCAAGCACCAAAACCTATTAGTGTTGAATGTGAAAAGGAGAAATATTCCGGCAAGAGATATAAGACCACAAGATCTGACCCTCGAGGCAAAAAATACTCAGGCACTTAAACTAATTTGCTTGGTAAAAGGAAAGAAACTCAGAAGGACATACTGGTGTGGAACTTTTTTGAGGACTCGAACATCCAAAACGGTTTTATGTTCGAGTTTTTAAATCATATATTGAGCATTATGTTGTCAGGAATCAGTTTTTTACCTGGATTATACCTAATTATACCTGGATTAAAATGTTCCTTCTATTGATTTCACAATAAACACCATGTTCCACTTTCCTTGCCCACAAACAAGTCCCAGTTACTCACTGTCAATATTTGTTCTGGCTCCTCCATGCGAGCATTAATGGCTAAAGCTAGCCTTGCTAACACTTCAGGGCACTGGCGTTGGAGTTGTTGTCAAAGGTTTGGTTGCTTATGTGCTTGTTTGTTTTGGATGGTGGGATAATCGAACCCTGATGTACATGGTTTAGACTGTGTCAGTGATGTCAGGCAGAGTGACGCCCACATTTCAGATGGCTTATGGTTGTGCATACACTTCTCTCTCTCTCTCTCTCTGGCACCGTTTTCCAGCTAGCCTTTTTAGCCATGTGGCGCTTAGTTTTTGAGATGAGACACTCAATCAGACAAGTGCTCTTTAATTAGAAACGAAAACATCATCTGCATGTTTAAATGATGTGAATGCTAAGCTAGCAATCTGCTAGGCTACATATCAAATGACTGACCTTTGCCCTTGTTCCTTCAGTCTGAATGCTGGAGCAACTTGTAAATAGTTGATGCTAGCCTTGTGAACAGTGCGGCGGCTAAATACAACGTCAAATCAAATTACAAGTCCTGAATAAAAGAAGCCAACACTGACATGGGACCAAATAATTGAACACAAGGACTAAGTTTGTGCTGGATGTAATGAATGAAAGTAAATCCCACACATCAGTGCATAGTGAAAGACTACATTCACATGGTAACAGAATCAATTTAGACCTGTTTTAGAGTGTTTAATTGTGCTGTTTTTTTAATTGTTTTCCACACTCGTTAAATGTTCTCTCACAGTTTTTTTTTTTTTTTTGCATCTTGTGCTTGAACACTGTTTTTAACGCATTCCTCGCTATTGACGAAAATTTCCGGCTTTCCGTTTTTTCACTGTTATATGGTTGGGGGCGCTATGGCACATCTTCAGAATCTCCTGAGTACAGAATCTCCTGATCAAAACACAGGCGAAGAAGAAGCAGAATAACATATATGGCAGATACATATGTAAAATACCGTGATCATCAACATTAAACAACATATAAATTAAAACTGCTTAATGTTACCGAATTAAATGTCGACCCAGGACGAGCTATAGGACTGTGAAGCTTTGGAGGTGTTGATGGACTCGATCCACTCCATCTATGTTTTGATCATCATTCTGAATCCAGACATAGTCTTTGACAAAATGTTCTCAGCTTTTTGCTCAAAATGTTGCTTTTTTATGAAACGCATTCAAATGTTGATAAAAAAAAAGAATGCATTAAGCTAGAATAAAATGTTTTTGTTGTTTTTTTGTTTAAAAGCAGAGTTATTTCTTTTTTGTTTTGCATGTATTGCATGTTCAGATATTCATACAACAAAAGCATGTTCAGATATTCATACAACAAAATTTTCTGACATCATGACATTTTTGTATAAATTATCAAAACATGCTGGCATTGGCTGGCAACTTTTTGTAAAACATGCTGACGGGGAAAGAGTTAGGATTCTGTGTCAATTTTTTAAAATAAGTTAAAACCTTTTTGGGGGGCTAATTGTGAAAAGACATTCAGGTGTTAAAAGTTGCCATTTTTGATATTTACTTCAGTTGGTGTGGTTACAGGTGTTCACATTTATACATAACATTTTTCTTTAACATTGTCTTTCTAACATTTTTACTGTACATTTATGAAATGCACTTTCTGTAAAGCTGCTTTGAAACAATGTGTATTGTGAAAAGCGCTATACAAATAAATTTGAATTGAATTGAATAAAATGGGTCTCATTCACTAATAATTGCGTGGATTATGAATACATGCATGAATTTGTTCTTAAACCTTAAACTCGTTGTAGGAAGGCCGTAACCATGTGTGTGTGTGTGTGTGTGTGTGTGTGTGTGTGTGTGTGTGTGTGTGTGTGTGTGTGTGTGTGTGTGTGTGTGTGTGTGTGTTGGTCTTATTGGTTTATTAAATTATTAAAGGAATAAAAGGGATTTAAGGAAATAAAAAAGAGATAAGAATGGTAAAAGGTCCAGTTCTGTAGTTATGAAGTAAACTTATTTTTGTCTGCCTAACATGTAAAAATGCAAAACGTTTCTTGTCACGTCGAATTCAATTATGATTTACATAAAACATTTTTGTCAATTTCGAAATTTCATGGAAAATGGTTTGCTTGACTTGATATTACTGTTGGTTGCTGAAAGTTTTTTTTTTATCATAAAACAGTTGTCAGATATTAAATGTTTAGCTACTTACATCTTACGACGCACTCTTTCACTGCTATAACTAAAGCGTTGCGTTGGAATTCGCACTAACAGTAAGCCCCGCCTTCTTTGACTTGATTGGCCATCTCACTCATTCTGACAGTGACAAGCACTGTTAGACCGCTGAGGCAGACCAACCTAAACATTTTACATTTTACTTTTGTCATCCTAGCAAAAAACTGAGTGGTGCGTAATGGAATACAGCAGAGCAGCATCAAGAATATCAAATATTGGGGGGGGGGGGGGGGGGGGCAATTTGGCCATTTCTAATTATTTCGGGGGGTCTTGTCCCCCTTAAATGTCCCCCTCAATGTCTATGGTGGTTACGGCCCTGAAATGGAGCAACTATTTAAGGTTAGTCATTTGCATAAATCACACCCAAACCGTTCCCATATAAAGTCTTTCTGCACCTTTCCTTTACAGCGTTTCGTCACTCTCAGCAAACATATGACGCTCGCTAAAGACGTGTGATTTTTGCAGCCATGCGGTTTCAGTTCACAGTTTATTTTTGTCAATTCAAAATAAAGTGATTGAGACCCAATATTCAAACTACTACTGTAAGATATTATGAGCAGTCAAACCACGAATCACACCTGTTGGTAAATGTGGCTGTCCAAATCCAGACTTTGTATCCAAAGAAAACAGCAGCAACTTTCTTCTAAATTCTAGTCTCAATCAATGCGAACAGATCGTTTTCTCTTCATCTTCACGGCAAAAACACACACAGCTGTCTGTTATGGCGCGTTTGGCCACAGGGAAGCGAGTCCTCGCAGTTCTCTGCTGTGTCCTTTCTCTGTGTGTCAGAAATCATGGAGCATTGTTCAATCACAAGCTGTGCTTTCAAGCACCATCTCTCCTTTTATTATTTGCAGATTGCGTCAGTTCCCCCTGCAGGGCCACTTTAGACCCCGAAGGGTTCTTGGGATACTTCCCGCGGGGCTACTTCTGCTAAACTGTTTAAATGGCAGTTCCCACTTAAGAATGTTTGTTTGCTACTCTTTTATTTACCTCTTTCATTCTCTTCTTCCCCCCCTTGTTTATTTATCAAAAGACAAAGTTCCTACATTAGCATTAAGATTCACAGAGCACACATCTGGGAATTTACATGTAGATATTGTAGAAGGTAACGATAAAAACGGCATCTTGTTTCAAAGTCAAACGATGTGGAACATGTTTTATTAAGTGTTGGCAGTTGTCCAATAAACAGATCTTTTTTTTTTTTTCTTTCAACAGATGTTTTCTCAGGTATATTATCACACTGGGAATCGCAGCCTTTTTTTCTGGGAAATAAAAAGAGATCCATTTCCCACCTCCTAACTTTGTCCTTTTTCTCGCACTGTCATTTTACAATTTGAGGAACTCTTTGCAAATTTCCAAAAGACATGTTGCTTGCTTCCTACGCACATGTCCTGATGGCATAAATGTTGTCAGAGAAAATAGGTAATTAAAGAATTCCCGGTAGCATAAACAATAAATTTGCACAGTTCTTGTCCGCCTCAGGGTGATGTTTGAACAAGTTCTTCATATTCCTCTCGTATCTTATTCTTCATGCTCTCCACAAGCTTTAGCGAAATACCTAAAGATAGATTCTGGCTCTAGGCCTGTCTTTCCAGTGAGGTGGTGGGCACAGAGAGATGGCTCTCTTTCGAGATATCGGATTGCCATGTGACACGACCGACTGGGAAAATAAACCCTGCATCTGTGGCCCGGTCAAGTTTAATGAGTGAGCTTGTCAGCACTCATGTTTTGTACACAGTCTTATCTGTCTACAGTTACATCTTTTCACCTGCAACCCTTCATGGATAGGCCGAGGGCTGTCAGCACCTGAAGAAAATGGCTGGCAGTTTTTAATGGGGCTCTTATTTCTGTTTGTTTTTCTTAATCCTAGTAAATACAATGTGAAAATGCTTGACTGACTAAAACCTTCTATTTGTTTATGGTTATTACCTTCTGTCTGTTATTTCTCTGTGAGGGTGATGTCCTTACCTGTTATGCTTGGGTTCAATAATGCAGCCTTCAAGCAGAGACATACAGTAAGAGATATTTTTAAGGTGACAGGCAACTCATAAGAAAACGAACGGGAGAAATGGCAGTGCTCATTATGGTGGCTGTAGGATTGGAAGTTCTGCCTTTCCATTATTTTATTTGAGTTTATTTGCTCTAGAACACCAGTTCACTTTAGCATATGTCAGTTTGTATTTGGCAATTTAAAATACGAAAATGTAATCTTAAAATCTTTCCTCTAGTTTTCTACAAGTAGTTGAAAACTACTTGTACTGCATGGGGCCCCTATAGCAATATTTATTTTATTTTATTATTATTTTATGTATTATTATATTTTTTGAAATCATACAGCATACAGCAGGGTTCATACAGCAATTAAGCTTGCCAAAAAGAACTACTACTTTTATTAATAAATGATGAATCATTCATATTGTGAATTCATTATGGATAAATTTATGGTTTAGTTTATGATAGATGACTAATTTTTGAGATGATAAGCTAGTGGGACAAAACTACATTACCCATAGTTCTCGGTGGCAGCACAGAAATGATCAAATAATTGATAAAGCATCTGTACATCTCTTTTTTTGTTGTTGCTTGCTTTGTCAAATGAATAAGAATACTCAACTTTTTTTAGTACAAAAAAAAAAAAACCCAGTAGATTCTTGCACTCTTGCTTTACAGCACTTTGGATCAATTCATATTGTGTTGAAATGTGCTCTATAAATAAATGTTGTTGCTGTTGTTGTTGTTTATCTTATAATTCAATCAGTGTAGAAATAGTACAAGGTGCTGGTATATTATGGAACATTGACTTTTACAGAGAACTCAGAAATCAGGCAACTTTGAATGAGTGTTCATCAGTTTAGTATAGTAGACAAATGCAAGGTTTCTGAAAGTAGATTGTAAATCAATGCCGCACTCAAGTATCTGTATTGTATCACAGCACTTAAACACCAGACTAAAGATTACCATATAGCCATCCACTTATATTTACAAAAACAGTATATCAAAGCATGCTCACGTTACAAGCAAATATCGAAATTAATGTCTTGAAGGCCGCCCCATCTTCCGCCTTTAAGAGAGTCATCATTGGCGCCCTTTTAAAGTTAGATCAATCCACAGTCTCTGCCCGAATGATTGATCCAAAGAGTGAGAGGTTCATAAAGGGCTGGTCCAGTCGGAGAGTTGTTTTCTGAGATACCACTAACACACTCCGAGCTGATAATTACAGCCTCGCTTTCTCTTACATGCTCTGTCTATGCTCTTGTCATTTCACATCAGAGGTGCAATGGCTCATGTCGTTGACAGCTAAATCCAAATTTCTGACGATTAGATTATCTTGTCACCATAGCAAACTTCACACCTTTACGTCAATTGATTTTGTTAATAAATGAAGTGCTGCTCTCAAAATCTGTTGCCTCCATTCTGAGCCGGATCTAAGGTCAGTCAATATCCAGGGCTTAGAGCTGCCTTTCTGGCTGGTTGTTTTTAAAGGGATAGTTCGCCCAAAAATGAAAATTCTGTCGTTTGCTCGTGCCATTCCAAACCTGTATGCATTTCTTTCTTCTATTGAACACAAATGAAGATGCTTCCCAGTGTATCCCCTTGACTTTCATTGTATGACAAACACAGTGGCAAACAGTTGATACATTCAGTTGATACATTCTTCAAAATATCTTATTTCGGAACAACATTTTCAACTACAGTTTCTCAAAGTAAAGTTGGATCTAAATTGGAGCAACTTAGTTAATATCTTGTCATGTCTTGCTTTAAATTTGCCATCAAAATCCCATATATTTTTATGTCTGGATGGATAGAAAATTAGACCATAAAACAAGTGAACAGGTTTAATTTCTTTGGTGATGTCTGCAGAACATAAAGCTGCACGATCATTTATACAAGCTTTAATAATGATACTGTAATTTATACCGATAAAGTCTGTCTTGTCTTAATTATTGAACATAATTAAAGCTCTAAATGGATTTAATAGAGACAAAAATCATATGAAAACCAGTAAAGACTAGTTAAGAAGAAAAGATTCACCCCGGCAGGAATACATTTTACACATTTACATTTATGCATTTAGCAGACGCATTTATCCAAAGCGACTTACAACTTGGGGAAACATGAAGCGATTGGTCATGAAGAGTCGAGAAGCGCAATAAGAGCCTGAAATCCTGAGACCGTGTACATTGCTCAGTGTAGCACAGGCTAGAGTAGGGAGGGAAGAAGGAAGAGAAAGAGGAAAGGAAGGGGTTTTTTAATTTTTTTTTATGAGGTTAAGTGATCGCGGAAGAGCTGAGTTTTAAGTTGACTTTTGAATGATGTCAATGATTCTGCGTTTCGGATGGCATTGGGAAGATCGTTCCACCAGCTGGGAACGTTGAATGAGAATGTTCTGGAAAGGGATTTTTTCCCCTTCTGTGATTGTTCCTTTGCTGAGCGAAGGCTTCTGGTGGGGGTGTGGATTTGTAGAAATACCCCCTTTAGTGCCGCCTTTAGGAGGAATCCAAAGCAGGAGTCAGTGTTTTCATACCAAACAAAAGGTATAGCAAAGCCAAAGCGGAGGTCACATTCAAAAAAAAAAAAAACACTCATATGGAATTTTATTCAGAACTGTTGGGAAGGCGAGAGGAGCAGTCAATCATTCCTGTTTATAGGAAGAAAAGATTGGAGGGCAGAAAGGAGAGAGAAATCTATTGACTCAGATCCTTTAGCTCCCTCAATCTTCTGTTTGAAGGTGGAAATTTAAGCGCGTTTGAAGGCAAGGTCGGCCGAGTTTATAGCTTTAGATTATGCAATTGTTTCTTGAGGGGTTTGCTGATTAATTCCATACTCTGGCTGACAGCTTCTTAATGCACAGCGGACAGGGCTGCAAGCGGGACGTTCTGACAGCATTGCATTAAGCAAACCATGCTTTTCTCAATTTATACGCACACATAAAGAGAGATGCACATAGCTGACCCTGAGAGAAATGGAAATGGAAAGAGAGAGAGTCACCTTGGAGTGAAAGACAATTGTTCTGAGCGCTGCCACAACAGTAATGCGCGCAGGCTTTTATGTGCGAACGTGTGTGTGTATTTGTGTGCGAGGCATCTCTTTCTGGAGTTGTTTGGAGAGCAGTCTAGTGGCTTAACAATGCTTTCTTTCATTACTATATTGAATCATATTAAATATTTCATTTTCTGCTTTGCTTATGAATTGTTTATCATCTCCCCGTGACCTAAATTCGAGGCTCTGTTGAGTCATTTGGCAACATTTTAATCTTTATCAAAGCATGTTGGATTGCAGAGGAAGGCTGCTGCGCTAATGAGTGGAGTCTAATAGAGTCTGGTCTCACAGTTTCTAGATTCTATGCCTGGCTCATGGGAACCTCTTTACGTGATCTTTGGTCTGGTGTAGATTAAATCATGTGTTTGTAAATAAAAAATGTATTGAAGTGGTATGCTGTAAACTAATTTGGTAAGAGATCTGAAACTCATCCGCTTAGCTCGTTTTTCAGAATGCTCCGGGAGTGGAGATGTTTAACCACCCTCCTTTCATTATGCATAGCAAAAAGCTGTAGCTAGTTTGGCATTTGTAATTAGTGGTGCTTGCTCTAAGGCTCATACTATCGTTCATCCTTAGGGATGTGAACAGACCATGAGAACTGCATCTCTGCATAGACATAAAACATTTTTTTTTAAATAGTTAAATAAAATAAAATATAAAAACTTTTGCTGTGGTAGCAAAATTGATAACAAGTAACGTTACCGTAAAAGTTTTATGGTATTTGTACTGACTACTGGAACTACTACTACACTCTTTCAGGTGTAAAACAGTTTGTATAGTTGTTAATACAAGAATTGTGATGCATTATTTAAGAGTTTTAAGTATTGTATAACATGAGTAGCTCTCTGCGACTTTCATTTTTTTAAAAGTAGCTCTCAAATGAAAAAAGGTTGGAGACCCCTGCCCTAGAACCACCTCAAAATCCCATACCAACAAACTAGAACACCCTATCAACTAAGGGTGCCCGATCAGTATTGGCCGAATCAATCACCTAAATAAATAATACTACATGATAAATAGAAGGTTTCAAATAGACCCACTGGGGTTATTTAGCTATTCTTCCCAACAATGGGCCAGATTTACTAACAGCTTGCACGAGCGCAAACCATTTTGGCGTTAAAAAACTATTGTCAGGATTTACTAAAAACACACAGTGAAAAACTAGCGCTTGGCGTGGACAGTTATTTTAGCGGCTGATCTTATTGCATATGCATTTGTAGGAGTTTCCCTTTCAGACGCACAATTTATGGGAGGAGAGTATTTAAATGAATCACGCAAGGTGATTTACTAAGGTTTGGGCTAGTCAATTTGCGCCATTATTTACCACCCAAAAAAACATAAACCAGACGCTAATTTGCGCTGATCTTGGTAGATTGCGTTGCTCACTATGGGAAATGATCCACCTGCATTTGTGTTCTTTAAAGGGTAGCTCAACCCCAGCTAAGAGCCTAACTCCACCCACTGGCAATATTTGAAAAATGCTGGAAAAGTGGACAGAGTCGGAAACGGAGGGGATGAACCGCGGCCGGGGCTGAGCGGGGGGCGTGCACCCGAGACCCGCAGTGACGGATTGATTGACAGCTGTCTGACTCGCAACGATGGAGAGTGACTGGAGTGATGCCAGTAGATTTGAAACAGAGCGGTCATTCGAGGTAGAGGACTGGAAGCGGAGGAGGGTGAATTGTCTGTGGACACAGGGCCAGAGCCTTATCAATTTGAGCCACTGGCTCAAACTGCGTAAACTCCAGATGCCGACGATGCTAGCGAAGCAGCAGCGCAAGAGAGAATGGGACCACTGACCTAATCTATGAACAATCAAATCCTTTTACTGATCAGATCAGATATATGCTATGTATTTTTATTCAAATTAACTGAATCAATAAGCAGCGCAGGACCAAAAAGTTAAAACCTAATAGCTCATTATAAACAGATTTCCTCAAATCAAGACTATACATTTAGACTATATACACCATTGAAAGCATGTTTCATGCATGAAAATGATCTGTACACATGATGGGCAGCAAAAATATCGCAAGAAAAGCCTGACGTGTACTGACAACTGCATTATTTAACCGAATTTTCTTCGTGGTGAGCTCGTGCCAGGGGCGTGGTAGTGAGCCATTGGAAGAACCATCATAAGTCACAATGACCTACAATGTCCAATAGGAAAATTCAACTGCAGTAGCCACCGTTCAACCTTGAGAGGGCAGCACTCAGACGTTTTGACACCATACATTGTAGAATTAAAACACTTTATACCCTAATGTCAAAACATTTACTCGAATCAATGAACAGCACTAATAAAGCCCGCAGTCTTACGGATCATTAACTAAAAAAAGTTGGTTTAGGGTTTAGTTACCCTTTCATCAAGGCTTTTTTGGAATTGCGCTCTCGTGCTAATTTGCCCTGTTCAGTAAATCTGGCCCAATGTATAAGTAAGTATAAAAAAATAAGAGATAAGAAAGTATCATGAATTGAAAACGCTTTATTTATTGGCAAGCAACATATGCCATTCCCTCTCTTAGAGGTGATTAGGGACAGTTTACAGCTTAACAAATGTAACATTCCTGAGAAATAAATAATAATAATAAAAAAGTAAAACCACTGCATAGCCTTCACTGTATAAATTAAATTTAGATAAATTCTACTAAATCTACTAAAGAGCAGTAAGTGATCTTTTGTTTGATTAACATACAGTAAATGATAGACGGCAGCAGGAATATCAGGCTGCTATCACTTTAAGACATAATGCATGGATACAATATACTGTTACACATGTGACTTATTCCAAACTGTTTATGTTTACTTAAGGCATAAACGACTTTGTTTAAGCGAGTACTCACCAAACCTGGCATTTTGACATATTTCAGTGTTTTCAACCATTTAGGCACGAACACAAAGCTCAAAGTTAACTTTGCTTGTCTGTGTTCCACTACGTCTCAGAGCACATGCACAGAAAGCCGCTTGGAGAACAGTATCTCTTTCGCAGCTTAATGCAGTTTTAATAACCCTTTTTAATATCGAGCACATTTTTAATAACCCTTTTTAATATCGAGCGCATTTTACTACAACTATTACTATATAAAGCTACTACTACTACTACTATAAAGCTTTTATTGGCTTTATAGGCTTTATATTATCCAAAAACACAATAGCAACCAACTAGAACACCTTAGCAGCCACCTAAAACACTCTAGCAACCACCCAGAACACCCTAGAAACCACTTCAAAATCCCCTAGCAATCACACAGTATAGCCTATCAATCACCAAAAAGCACACAAGCAACCATTTTGAAACATGACAGCAGCTTTTGCACAGGTAAGCAACACTCACGTTTTCGTGGGGAATCTGGTTCTATATATAGTCTGTGGCAGTATTTGTCATATGCAAGTTTATCACAAAGCTGACGTAAAAAAAAAAAAGTGGGAACATGAATGTTTTTGAGGTCTCGAGCTACACACGTTCTCGTTCCTATCTCCTTCTAAACTTCTGCTAATTAATCTTTTGCTGTTGACGTGGATTACAGGGTTGAGGTCTGGAGCCTTTAAGAGCCAATCAGAGATTAACATCTCGCTTCTCATCTCCTTCAAGCATTGTGTTGGACATAACATGCTCTGAATTGAGTTTTCTCCTCCATTACTTTGTTTTCAAGCCACCTAGTTATTTAATACATTTTTTAAACGGATTTCACACGGCGGCCTTGCGGCCTGTGGAGATGGTTCCTGCGTGACGGCGGGAAGCGGTTTGGCGTGAAACAGCCTCTATTTTGAGAGAGCGTGTGAACTGCTGTGTTAGGAATATCAGGGAGAAGGGGAGGAGAAAAGCAATATTTCATTCCCCGAGGCTGAACATGTCACAGATGCGGTTTGGTGATACCAACACAAACGGTCCAGTGACATTGCCAGCATCCCGTTTTAAACTTCTCATCTTCTTTGAAGAAAAAAAAGCTTCCATTAACAATTGCTGTGCTCATAAAGCATGCTCATATGAGAGATGAGAGGCCAGCTCATATACTCATCACTGCACGTTGATGCATTAGTATTTTCTGCATTCAGACCTCTGAGAGGGTTGCACATAAATAATCCATCATTTCTCCTGCAGAGATCAGGTTTGTTCATTCATTCACATCAGACTTCCCGATAAGTGCATAAGGTCTCTTAATACACACAACACTTTTAAGGTCAGTGGTTCAAAACAGGTGCTTCACATTCTGATATGTTCTGATAATATTACAGCTGATGATTCTGATTTATGATTCTGGATAAATTAGGAATCACAATTTTCTGGTTTCACATAGAGATTCTCCCATGATTCTGAACAGACAACTCAATAAAATAAAATTTAAATTATTCTGACAAAATATTAATAGCTGCAGTCTATTCCAAAAATGTTTAATTAATTAGAATTAATATATAGGAGTGTCACGAGACACATATCTCACGAGACGAGATACGAGATTGGGTTCACGAGAACGAGACAAGACGAGAGTTTTACATAGTATTTTAAGAAATCCTCAATGATGAAATACATGACTAGAAAAATTGTTTGCAGGTGCATTTGAAATGATTTAACTCAACTTGTAATGAATGCTATTTCATTCTTTCTGAGTATGAGTTATCATATGCAGTAAAAGACAACAATAATCAAGAACTGTAAAGGTTTTGGCAAAAACTCAACTGGCTTCTTTCCTGTATGATTGTCTCTTCAGACCTTAGAACTGCACATGAGCTTCTTTTGACCTCCTAATGAACTCCTTCCCTCAAATTGATCATAGATATTAAGTGCAAACAATAAACATAATCAAAGTAATCAATATTCAAAGTGCAAATAGAGACCAAATTTATCTTCAAGCATGATACAGAGCTAAGAGATGGTTACAACGGGATAGCTTTTTTTTATTCAAAATTGAAATTGCGTTTGAATGTGCGCTTGCATTTACTTTCACTTTGAATTTCACAGTCGTGCGTACTCTGGGAATAGTGATAGAATGGTGGTGCTGAACGCGCATTTTAAAATATAAACTCACCACGGTCGAGTCCACTAACATGTAACACACACTCGTACAATGCGAGCGCTTCATTAAGATTAGAGTGGATGCGTAATGTAAACATAGTGTTGGCCTATTCTATCCTAACTTCACCCTCACACGTCATCATGACATTATGACACGAGACAGCTTTTCACCTTGATGAGAAATCTCGTCACAGTTTAGTCTCGTGAGATCTCGTGGCACGAGATCTCGTCACACCCCTATTAATATATATATTTTTTTAAATAGAATGAATGATTCAATGACTCGCGTAAAAAGGCTTCACTTGTTTCATTACTGGATGAATCAGCGTTTTTTAACAAATCTCTTGAATGAATGATTCAATAAGTCACTCATGAAGACTTCACTTGTTTCATTACTGGATGAATCAGCATTTTTGAACGAGTCTCTTGAATGAATGATTCTATGATTCACTCATACAGACTTTACTTGTTTCATTACTGGATGAATCAGCATTTTTGAACGAGTCTCTTGAATGAATGATTCTATGATTCACTCAAACAGACTTTACTTGTTTCATTACTGGATGAATCAACATTTTTGAACGAGTCTCTTGAATGAATGATTCTATGATTCACTCATACAGACTTTACTTGTTTCATTACTGGATGAATCAGCGTTTTTTAACAAATCTCTTGAATGAATGATTCTATGATTCACTCATACAGACTTCACTTGTTTCATTACTGGATGAATCAGCATTTTTGAACGAGTCTCTTGAATGAATGATTCTATGATTCACTCATACAGACTTTACTTGTTTCATTACTGGATGAATCAACATTTTTGAACGAGTCTCTTGAATGAATGATTCAATAAGTCACTCATGAAGACTTCACTTGTTTCATTACTGGATGAATCAGCATTTTTGAACGAGTCTCTTGAATGAATGATTCAATAAGTCACTCATGAAGACTTCACTTGTTTCATTACTGGATGAATCTGCATTTTTGAACGAGTCTCTTGAATGAATGATTCTATGATTCACTCATACAGACTTTACTTGTTTCATTACTGGATGAATCAGCATTTTTGAACGAGTCTCTTGAATGAATGATTCTATGATTCACTCAAACAGACTTTACTTGTTTCATTACTGGATGAATCAAAATTTTTGAACGAGTCTCTTGAATGAATGATACAATGACTCACTCATAAATACTTCATTTGTTTCATTACTGGATGAATCAGCGTTTTTGAACAAGTCTCTTGAATGAATTATTACATTTTTAACAGTTACCTGCTGCCACCTAGTGATGTAATAATGTAATCTTATTTGAAGCCCCATGTTACATTCAACATATTTAGCCAAAATGAGTTTTTACGTACATATGATATGCACTTTATAACATGTTATATGCGCGTAACCCACACCACTAAACCTACCCAAGCGTAATATATGCACGCTTGGGTGTTTGAATTGAGATCGTGATCTTTAAACGATTAATTGTGAATTTTCATAATTCTTTATATATTTTAATCATTTAACAGTTATTTTGAATTAATTATCAAATAAAATAATGCAGATTATGTAGTTCACCATGAATACAGGGATACATTTGAAAACATTTTTTATATTATAATGTTATGTTGACACCCATTGTAAAATCTTGAACCTGAAGCAAAACCAGTTGAGAACGGCTAATTTATCTAGTTTCTTTCATACACACACCCACGTTGCAAAGGCCAAACGCAGCATGACTAGCATGCCACCTGGGGACGGCTTAGGCAAAGCTGATGATAGCCTCAGCTCCCAAATCACTAACAGGTGGTCAAAGACTGGGCTGTGCTCACCGTCTGCAAACTGCATGGGGTGTTTTTCAGTGGATGTCTTTTCTAAGGAAAGATTAAGGGGTCTTTGACCTAGTGCACACTAGTTTTAACACCTTTAGCAGAGTTAACCCTATTGGTGAGAGCGGTAAGGCTATTGGCGGAGGGGTTATCATGCTTAAATAGGTTTAGCTTGGCGTGCCCATTATCTGTTTTGCGTTTGAAAGATGACCAAGTGTCGTTACCTCGGCTCAACTCCGGATCCAACTTCCAGCACGCTCCCACACACAACCTTTCAGATACTTATCCAGCGATAATTTGATCTCCTGCGTCAAGGCCGGAGAATCCCGACCACAGCTCCATTTAAGTTCCCAGTTCCAGCCTTTTAGCAGCGAGCAGATAGGGCCGATATCGAGGACCGACGTCTAGTTGGATGTGTTTTGTGGTTTGGCTTGAAGTTTTCAAAAGGCCTCCGTTACGTAAAATGGAAAAACTAATAACGGAGGCTCCAGCAACACGGAGAATTGCTTCGTGCACTTCTCACCAACATGGGCTGTAAAAGTTTGATGTAGAAGTTGAGCATTTGTAGGGCTTAGGTTACTGTTTGTCTCTCAATCTCATTTTCGTGTCATGCCTCATTGTCTTTAATGAGGAGATATGCTTGGGAAGAAGCAGGTTGATATAGCTAGCTGCTAAGAAGCTTGGACAGATTTGAGTGTATTGATTTTTTCTGTTCTATATTTTGTGCTTTCTCTGTATGCTTTATATTTGTTGTTCCCTTTTGCACATGGTGCTAGCAAAGTCATGCGTTTGATGCCCTGGAAATGCATGAAATGATACATTGCATGGCATTCATTTTCACGCACAATGTAAAACTTAAATGTTAATTATTATATTTGTATTTAGTATGTGAAATGTTATAAAGACCGCTATCTTGATTAATTATTAAATGCATGCCCCTTCTGATTCTGCAGAGATCCTCATTTTAAAATATTGCTTGCAGTAACGTCTCCTCAATTAAATATATATATATATTTAAAAAAATAAAATCTGAAAGCAAAAAACATTTGGCTTCCCATACAGCTCATAACTAGATAAATACATATACAGCATATACAGATATAAAATAAGTCTCTTATGCTCATCAGGCCTGTATTTATTTGATCAAAAATACAGAAAAAAACTGTAATGTTGTGAAATATTACAATTTAAAATATATTTTTTTCTAGTTTAATATGCTTTTAAAATAGAATTTATTTCTGTGATGCAAAGCTGAATTTTCATCAGCCATTATATATATATATATATATATATATATATATATATATATATATATATATATATATATATATATATATATATATATAAATCTAATTTTACCAATTTAAAACTTCCTTGCTGAATAAAAATATTAAATTCTTTCAAAAAAAGAAATAAATAAATTACTGACTGCAAACTTTTGAACGGTAGTGTATATTGTTACAAAATATTTCGATGTTAAATAAATGCTGTTCTTTTTTAACTTTTTATTCATCAGAGAATTTTTGTGTTATAAAAACAATGGTTTTCAACATCAATAATAAATCAGCATATTAGAATGATTTCTGCAAAATCATCTTTGCATAAAATAAATTATATTTTAAAGTAGATTAAAATAGAAAACCTATAATTGTAATTATATTTCCCAATATTACTGTTTTTTCTGTATTTATGAATCTAATAAATCTTGACGTATCATGTATAATATATTGACTGTAATAGAGGTCAAACACTAATAACAAATAAAGACAATGGATCATTTGAAATCCATGTAGAGGCAGCAGAGCACAGCATTTGGTTGGTTTTTAAAATTGTGTTGATGTTTATGAATATGAGAGGCCGCAGGGGACCAGAGCTTTGGCATGTGTCTGAGAATGTTTGTTTTTGAAGTGCTCTAAAAGCTTTGTGCTCTTCTGCGAGGTGTCCTCCGGGAGGTCTGGACCACCAGTGGTGGAGATTCAGGAGGAATCCACAGTCTCTGGGATTTCAGGGGCGACCTCGGACGATTAACAAATCAATTACATGCCGCTGAATTTCATAACAGAGGAACATGTGCCATAGCTCTGTAACCTCAGCATGGAGCCTTGCCGATTCGAGACACCCTGCACTCTGACCGACCCCTGACGGCACTGCTCCAGCCGTGAACCCAACGGGTGACCTTATCCAATAATAGAGAGAGCAGATTGCATGTGTTTGTTTGTCTTCAAGTTCGTTGAAGCAGAAGTGTGCTTGACATTTCCAAAGCAGTACCTCGGATCTCAAATCCCGCAGCAGAAACTTTAACACCCTTCCGCTTAAGAAACACATTCAAGAATCGGTGTCACACACGCAGAACCGCTCTTAATTAGTGCGCAGTCCATTTTTGGATGGTTCCGTTTCTAATATACTTACATTATCTCAAGTATCATGTTTGCGTTTGTAGAAACCCCTGAGCTTTTTTTTCCCGAACTACAGAGTTCAAATAAGGATTAACTGTCACGCTGTTTGATGTTAACCATCTCATCCGGGGTTCTCTTCCATGTAACACCTTTTTGAAATTCTAATTAGTCCCACACACTTCATCCAAACGAAATCAAATTATGTGGGAGATTTCTGCACAAGTAAAACATGCAGTGCAATGTGGGAAGTGAGGTTGTTAAGCTGTCGGTGGAATCGCTGGGCACATTTCGGCCGAACCGCGGAGCTCACTACTTGAAAGGGAATAATACAGGAACAAGAGGTGCACATCTTTGAACAAATTAGTTTTGAGCAGTATTTTCCCCCCTCTCACATTTTGATATCTTTGACAAGAAGGAATCAGATTCAGATTCTTCTTTCATTTACTCTTTCAAGGGCCATTCTATAATATACATATACATGTGTATAATGTATTCTATAATATATATGTGTGACATTTGTGTGTGTGTGTGTGTGTGTGTGTGTTTACGGCAGTATATATATGCACATTATATATATATATACTGTATATATACATGATGGCGCAGAGCAGTTTATAAACACATTATTTATTGCAATATTATAGTTCATATAGCTATTCTTATCAACTGGAAAAGCCACCCGTTACCTAAAATAACTGTTTTGCTCTCTCTTTCACAAGTCTTTCTCCCTAAAGCCTCAGAATGGTTAAACCATCCACCATGTTTCGACTCAGAGAGGTTATCCCTTGTATCACACCTCTAATGTGCTTAACTAGAAAGCCAAGCCACCTCTCTCTCTCTCTCTCTCTCTCTCTATCTATCTCAAGCTCTCGTTCTCATTCTGTTCCTCTATTCTTGATGTCTGCCTCAGGTCTCATCGTTGTAGAGAGTATCCTGGAGTGTCTAAGCATGAAAAATGACACTTCGTGAGCTTTTGTATATATCATAATGAGCTTAAGAAATGTATTTTCCACCTCGCTTGTTTTAAGAACAACGACCAGAGCTGTAAGGACAAGTTGAATGTCAGAAAGCCTTTTGTTTCTCACTCAACAAACCTGAGAGGCTTCAATAAAGCAAAACGCAAGTTTTGAAATGTGATTTATCTGTTCTTTTTTTTTTTTCTTTTTTCAGTGTACTTATAGAAAAGGACACCGCCATCTTTTCTGTTAACATACTCAGTTATGGGATTATGTTCTGCTTTTTCCCAAGAGAAAATTGGGTCTTATCTGGTTTGTATGACAGTTGCTACTGACTGCATCCGTGTCAGCCGGACACAGGCGGTTGGGAGATAGAAGCAGGTCTGCCCTGAAGCACTTATAATCCCACCCGGGATTACTGTAATCTCCCTCTCTTCATTTTTGAAATTGGGATTTGTGAAAAGAAATGGTGACTAGATGCGGTTATTGCCACTGAGATACACTGTCTGGCTTAAATATGCATAAGGGCTTCTTTTGTGGCTCAGATCGCTTTATCTGTAGTTGAAAATCGCTGTAATTGCTCTCAGAAAGGATTTCATGTATTCAAAACACAAAAGAACAGAAATATTAAAAATGTAATGCATATTTTAGCCTAATTTGCCCAGTGTTCTTGATCATGCTTTTATTCCAAAAGACTACAGGATCAGAAAACCATGTGAGGGGAGACACAATTATCATTAGCTTTGCTAATGAATATTAAAGGGGACCTTTTATGCCCACTTTTACACGATGTAAAATAAGTCTCAGGTGTCCCCAGAGTGTGTCTGTGAAGTTTCAGCTCAAAATACCCGACAGATCATTTAATATACATGTTGTAAATGCCCATTTTTGAGTGGAAGGAAAAGCATGCTGTATTCGTGCATGTATCTTTAAATGCAAATGAGCTGCTTCTGCCCGCCCCCCATCCAGAAGAGGGCAGAGCCTGTACAGCTTGTGTCTTCGAAACTCTGACAAAAACTAAAACATCTCTATCGCGGGCACATGAAAGTGAATTATTTGCGTGTGTTTTAAAGCCGTAACAGTTTAAACTTCTGATGTATGGTTTTCTGAGCATCTACATCCGAAGCACGTGCACTGGCTGTCAGACGGTGCATCCCGTAAGTATTAAACCAAGTTCTCTTTCACATCTTATTGCACTTAAACTATCAAGTACACACATGGTTATGTCAAAATCACACACAGTTGTTTAAGTCTGTGAACATAAACAGCAGGCAAAGAAACCGCATGTATATATTAAACCTGTGTATTAAAGTGACAGCGGCGTAATGTACAGTACCTACTGCTATGCTGTTATTATGAACCAAACAACAAAAGAAGAACAGAAAATCACTCACTGCTCTTGACTGAATAACTTTAGTAGCTTTAATAAGAATATGTTTCTCACTTGAATGCTGTTAAATGCCTTGGCGAGTGGATAACCTACACTCAGGGGAGGAGCTAAGCTAATAGGGAAGAGTCCGTCAGCAGTTGTGGGCGGGGCATTTTGTGACATCACAAAAGGTAGAATCTGCAAACGGCTTATTCTGAGACACTGCTTATGATTCACGAGGATTAAGTGGGTGGATTTTTACCATTATAGGGTGGTTGTGTACACTGCCGACACACTTTTATGTTTAAACATCATGTAAAAGTGAATTTTAAGTAAGTCGCGTGACAATTTTCCAATACAACCGTCCTATTTTCAAATCTGTATGACTCTTTTGTAGAAACTAAAAGATGATATTTTAAATAAAATATGTATTTTAAAAGTCCAGTGTTGTTTTCGACCTCACTGACTTTCATTGTATGGATAAAAACAGCTGAAATAAGGATAATATAAGATGGAGTCTCTAAAATATCTTCTTTTGTGTTCTACCACAGAAGAATGAAAGTCATACAGGTTTGAAAATGACATGAGGGTGAGTAGTAAATGATGACAGATTTTTGTTTCACGTGTCCGGCTGCATTCTTTTTTCTTTGTATTGTGACCAAACCAATCATGAGAAAACTATTAAGTTTAGAGATTTTTTAAAAGGGATGCTTTAGGACAGTGGTATCCACTCATAAGTGGACATTTGGGACGTGCACAGATTAGACTTTAGCATTAATGACGATTTAAACCCTTGAACAACAGAAAGCGGTGTGTCGTGGCTATTATATTTAAAAGGTTCCTGTCAAATCCAGGCTTAGATAAAAACAGATGACCTGCGGTGTCTGTTGAGCTCCTGTGTAATTAATCTTAATGAATATAACTCTGACCACAAATGTCTAGAGTCATGTGGCGTTAATTTCAAAGGAAGCTATTAATTTTTCAAAACTTTTAACTGGGGGTCTGGGGCTTGGAGCAGGAAATGAGCGGCGATGGCATTTGGTTCGTTAAGGCTAGACGATAGATAGACTCAGCAACCACAGGAAAACATGACTGGCTAATTGAATTTGATCACTTGGTAATGCTCCAGAGAAATGACCTAATCAATGCTCGTGCCATTGAGTAGGCCATTCTTTGTCTCTGCCCCTATAATGCATGCATCGCTTGAGAGTCCGATTATTCTCTTATTCATTTGAGTCGGCTCGGCACGCACAGGGGTAACTTATCCTGGTCTTGTTTGTTATGTAGTTGTAAACATCGATCGCTCTTTGTTTATGAAGCTTTATTGTGTACATTTCGCAAATGCGAATCCACCCAGGGGCCTGGTGTTCAAACAGCCAAACAAACAGAAGCAAAAAAAGGCTTGTTTGCCCTTGAAACCTTTCATTCTCGATAGCCCGTCATGTCAGATGGCTGTTTTACACTCAATTAGGGAGCTATTGGACCCAAGTCTGTTTGCAGTCGGAGTTTGGTTTGTTAAGTTGCTGTGAAAGTTTTTTTCTGGGGTATGGTTTATGTGGAGGGGTGAATAAATCCAAAAAGCATTCATTTTTAGTCACATTTACCATAGTATAATGCATTTCTCATACCGTAACTGCTTGTTTCAAAGTTGAGTTGGTAAATCCAACGCAGTAAAATATGAATAAATCACCTATTTATGGCATTATTTTAGTGCCACATTACAGTTTTTCTTGATTGTTTACACACATTTTCTGAAAGCATGCCTCATACTCTCAAACACACAGACCTCTACACACAAATAAACACACACACAATGGGCAAAACCCCTCAATTATCCTGCAACATGAAACTTTATATTCAAAACAATGTTATTTATTCTCAAAATGGTATTTTGTTTTCAAATGACACACACAAACCATCATATAAATAGACATTTATAAAAACCAGTTGAACACCGATGTGCTCAGTGTAACACACTCTGATGAATGGAAAACACTTCTTCTTCATTCATCATAATGACTTTTTTTGGTTCAGTGTCACACTTACTACAGACAGTACATACATAAGTGTGTTGTAAAATAATTGAGAATATTGTTTTTTATACTCAGAACCCACAAATACATGGTAACAAATATATTTTATTTTTCCCACAAAAATAATGTACACAGTGTTCATCCCAACCAACACAAAGTTGCACATAGAGTGGTCTACAAAACAACAGAAGAATGTATGTATACAGTTACAGTAAAAAACAATGCTGCTCCAAAACAGAAGAGCTCACCTGTTGCCATTTTATGTTAAAGCTCTGTTTGCTAATTGTAAAACTGCGTCAGTGTGCATATTTGGATGGCAGTGTGAGAGATTTTCTGCAGGAAAATTGTGCTAAATGCAGAAAATTGTGTGTAGTGTTTATGAAAAAAGTGTGTTTTAGAACTGCAATTTGAGTGTAAAGCAGGAATTGTGCTTGTAGTTTAGCAGAATTGGTTCAGGCGGTTGGTGCATGAGTTGCATGTTGTGGTCATAGTGTCTCAAGTACCAGTATTTGTGTGTAAACAATTGAGAAAAACTGTAAACTAAAATTATTTTATATTAATTATTTCAACGCTGCAGAAAAACGCTAGTAAACGATTGCCACAAATACTTATTGTGGCACTGACATTGATGATGAAACATACAAACATTTCAAACAAAGTGCAAACAGCCTTAGTTTTTAACTTTTACTACATCAAACTTGTACTATATCAAATTGTAATTGTGCACAACTGCTAAATACAGCCACCATCCCAAAAAGTGAAGTGTTTGTTAGAAAGCTATATATATTTGTCCACTTGGCAGACTGACAAGGTTGAACTGAACGTAATGCACACACATTCTCTTCTCCGAGTCGTCTGTGTATATTCAGGACAGCAGAGGACACGTATCTGGCACGGCGAAATACCCAGATGCATTTCACAAGCCGGAGAGCTCCAATGACGTTCGAAAGGCAGATGGGCATCTTTGCTGCATAAGCATCCCTTCCTTTCCCTCATGACATCGTCCCCCCCACCTCCATACCTCTCGCATGCCTCTAAATTTCTCTCTGTTTGTCCTGTAAACACTCTTATGCACGCACACAGGATTTCCTGTCTTTTGTCCTTTTGTCTCTAGTAGGGGTGTAACGGTACATGTATTCGTACCGAACCGTTTCGGTACAGGGCTCTCGGTTCGGTGCACATGTGCACGGGTCCGAATGCAATCTTTAACAGTTAACAGTTGGCTTGTTTTAAGCACACTTCAATTCTAGTTCTCACTCGAACATATTAAGTATTCAGTTCATTTTATCACGAAATTCAAACAATAAATGCCATTTTGACGCTCTATAATGTGACGACTGATCACTGTATAGCCATGTCAATTCAAGCGAGAGAACGCGATCGATCATCTCTTCCAGAAGAATAAAAATGAATGAATATCTTAAGGTATGTTGAGGATAACACTTACTGAAATGTATTATATGTCGTGTAATCGCTCAATCAGTGTTTCAATCGCGCAAAGACGTCAAACAGCTTGTAAACAATGTCACGCAGCATCATTTAGAGTCAGAGTCAGAAGTCATTCAGTGTCCACAGCTGTTAATTCACTAGAGATCAACTCTTTCACTAAATGTGTGCACTATATTAGCCTATATATATATATTAATTCTACTTAACCTGTATGATGTCTTGATTATTTAATGCTATTTTTAGATTAGTGGTGGGCATAGATTAATTTTATGAATTAATCTAGATTAATTCCAAAATTAATCTAGATTAAAATGGCTCATTTGTATTCTGCCGAAGGCATTCAGAATATGTGTGCTTGTAAGTGATCATTTGTCTTTTTGTAGTTTGAATAATAAATTACTTCTGTCCCTTTAAGACCTGACGCACGCATATCCAAACACTGTTCCTGTGAGCTGGTTACGACTGTGTTTACGTTAAAACTCACCAAGATGGGCATTGAGACATTTTTGAGTGTATTTGACCATTAATAAGATGGAAAAAGGAGCTCATTTTTGCACTTGTATGTCAGAGGCGGCTTTATTACGGTATGTGTGTGTGCACTTCAGATGCGAGCGCGAAATCTGCGGGAATTAGTAGAATTAACGTTATGTGCAACCCCGCACGAAATTCAGACCGGTCCCACCAATACTAACAAAAGTCTAGTTCAGAGGATTAAACGGACTGAATGAGAGGAGGCGGGTGCGTGTCACTCGCTGTCGGTCGGAGAGCGCAGCTGATATCGATACTGTAGAAAATTAGTATAGTATCGTTTCAGATATTTCAGTATCGATACATAGCGAAATATGGATATTTTTGACGACACTAGTAGGCATACACACAGGTTCGAAGACTCGTTCTCTCACCCCCTACAGTGCAATTCGGCTAGGTGTACATTCGCGCTAAAATATCAAGGTGAAAGTCAACATAGCTTGCGTAGTATAGACCCAGCTCCCAACCCAACTTTGAGAATAGATTAACGGCGATATTTTTTTTATCGCCCGATAAGTCTCGCGTTAACGCAGCACGTTAAGGCCGATAACGGCCCACCACTAGTTTAGATAAATCTGTCATGAAAAGGACAGTCACTAAGATTATATTTCAACAACGAATTGGAGAAAAAACATAATTTTATAATTAGATTTAGGAGTTAATGCAAAAACTGCCTTATGTGAAGTTTACATGTTTGCACACAATGCGTTATTTGAGTGTTGATTATCCTATATCTAAACATGAATATCAGCTGAAGGCTCATAGTTTGGGCTCTGTTGTTAACCTTTAATATTATAGTAATAATGTAGTATTAGAAGTATGTAGAAGTAAGGGCTCCCTATATAGTTTACAGCATTATCTTTAAGAAACGTTTAGTTATAATTGAATTCATTTAAGGACAGAGACAATTTTTTCAGTAAAAAAATAAATAAATAAAAAGCCAATTTTTTAAAACTGCTGTACCAAACTGTGACTTCAAAACCGAGGTACGTACCGAACTGTCAGTTTTGTGTACCCGTTACACCCCTAGTCTCTAGGCATCTGGCTGGTCACCGTGAAAAAACTCAAGAGAGGGTAGTGAGGAATTCTTGAAATAGATGAGCCATTTTCTGCCTCTCTCTTGAGAGAGTCTGTTGTTTTCCCACACACTAGCTTAGACATACAAAGTCCTTCTCATTTTGTTGCTTCGCTTCAGACTGGGAACTTACAAGAACTTGAGTTTGCTTACCTGTTGTTTGGGGAGTTTAAAGTTTATGCATAAATGTCTTACAAAACCTCCTTTGGGGAGATTTGGGGATCATACAATTAGATTCGTATATATTTTTATTAGTGTTTATAAATGTTAATTATTTTATATTATTACTATATATACACTATATATATACACACACACACACACACACACACACACACACACACACACACACACACACACACACACACACATAACAAACAATGGTTTACATTGCTTTAACTCAATGCAATTTAAGCAATTTTTATGTAATTTATAAAAAATATAATATTAATATATTACTTATAGTAATCTTTTTAAGCTATACAAGGTTCACATTTTATGTCAGTTTAATGTAATTTAGTTGGAATGTCATTAATTGGAATGACTTAAATATCCAAGTTGATTTTACTCAAAAAAGGCAGCAACTTTGTTTGTGTGTGTGTGCGTGTGTGTGATATCTTAATATATATCTTAATATAATGAATTCAATTAAAAGAATATACATTTCATTTTTAAGGGTATGTCCTCATTTAGATAAATGTGTGTGTTTTTATATTTTATAATTTTTATTAAATAACTGGACCTAGGTTGTTCTATACACAAGCACCACAGTGCAAATAGTGCTGAGAGTTTGTATAGATATTTGGTTAAAGTACAAGCAGCAATGTTTTCTTTGAAAAATGTATTTCGAAGTTAGGAGTCGGCGTTAGCGTTTGTCTCTATTAATAAAGAAGCATCTCGCAACTTTGAAAAGTCTATGTAAAAGATAAAAGAATGGTAGAAGTGAAATCAGTCATGGAAAGTATTGTGTTAATGACTCCATTCGAAAACATGCAGATGGAAGCAAAGCCTGTTGTTAATACTCGTTTGATGCATTATTGCAAATGATGGTCCAGTGCCCTCACAATTAGGAGTTAAACACTCAATTAAAACAAGCGTAAGTTTAGTAACAGTGATAAGTAGTGGTGGTCATTAGCTGTCTGCTAGCCTGTAGCATGAAACAGCTGGACTGGATATGAAAATAGCAGAAACGCAGAGCGGCATTATTTATTAAAGTCACCTGATGGCTACCTAATGCTGTACACCTCCGCGTCTCATTAAAGCCAGGACCCAGAGTTGTAAAAAATGAATTTGTGCTAATTGGCAGTAGAAATGTGTGATCTGTAATGTACTTTTTATTAGCTTTTAGTTGTTGATACAAAGTTTATTTATAGCAGCTCGCAGCAACACCGTTGGAACGAACAGGCAACGTTGGCTGCCAGCCTGCAAGATTGTGTTGTGTTTTTCATGATTGTGGATATTTGCAAGCTGGATGCTTCTGGTGAAGTTTTTGCGAAAGGCACGTGGTATGCAGAGAAAAGATAAATAAGCGAGCTGTGTGGATGACCCAGTCCTGCCACGGCCAGCGGACACAGCTTGCGTAATCTCAGAAAAGCCTCATGAATCACGATTGAGACTGGCACTATCCTCCTCGTTCTCTCCAGGGGCAGTTTGCATACAGGCAGGATGTTGTAAAACACTTCCTCGGAAAGTGCTCTTATCAACCTTTTAAAACGCAGACGTGTGTAGGTCGTATTGCTGTGATTCCTGTCGCTGCCAAGGGCACACTGGCGCTGCTATCAGAATGAGCCATCATCCTGCGTTCTGGCACCACTGCGATTATTTCATTAATAGATAGTTAACTCATATTTTATAATGGCTGATTTTTTTTGCATTCTGGGAAATTGGATGTAGAGCTTTAAATTGAAATACCTTGAAATAGCACAGCTACTATACATGCGTCAACGCTGTACAAAAGGTTGATTTGTCCCCTGACCCCTCGAAAATTGCTTAAAAATACAATTTTTTTCTGTACTCGAAACTCGAAATGCCTTGAATTTACAACTTTAGCTGTAAAATGTTCCAATCGCTGATTTAGCCTTTGATTCGGCTTGTGCATCTGCGCTTTTTATCTGCGGCTGGAGTTGAAAGACACGCGTCGTACTGCAATAGAGTCTCAACAAAGCTCCATAAAGGTCACGAGGGTACAGGGAGGCCTACGTGACCTTTCACACAATCCCACAATCCCCTCCTGCTGTGGCTTTACCGTCTCGTTTCATCATTTCAGCCGTCAGTGACATCGCGTACCATTCAAATATCTCCTTTTGAAGTCCAACGGTGCGTTGAAGAAAAATATGATATCTCTCTCCAGCAAGGTGTAAGGTTTCAGAAACGAAAAAGAAAATTGAAAAGATCAACACTTTGAATATATAGCAGTATGCTTGCCTGGATCTTTTCCTGGTGGGATCTTTTAAATGTCTTTGAAACAACAGGTGAGATAACAGTTTTATACACAGAGTACATGTGGTAATGTCATGCATAAAAGCGCATGTTAGTAATAAAGAATGTTTCTGCACTGCATTACTGTACCATCAAGATGTCTGAGAGGTTTTATGATGGTGGAGAGAGAGAGAGAGAGAGAGGATGAGGATGAGGATGGGAGGGAGAGGAAAAATAAACCAGTGCATTAGTCTCTCTCAGTCTCAGTTTAGCCATGTCAATATTGTCTGGACCACAGCTGAGTCCAGATTTTCTTCCGTTCCACTCCGTATTGACTCTGAGTTGGTGCGCAAACACGTAGTGGCAACATTGATGTAACATTGAGTTGAGTAATTGAAACCTATTGGAGAGAGATCAGAGAGGGGCTATCGGTTTTTCGTCAGCCATTGAAGAGAGAGAAAGACTTAGAGAGAGAGACAGGAATTGATATAACTCTGTAAAGAATGACAAACTGATGAAGTTTACTCAATAAAGCACTTCTTATTACTCAACTCAAGTTGTGTGGCACAACTGATTGGCAGACATTGAGACATTCTCTTTTTTCACATAATGATATATATTTAAAAAATGTTTTTGTGAGAAGTTGAAAAATGGGCAAGCGTCAGAATTTGAGCGAGCTTGACAAGGGCTAAATTGTGATGGCTAGACGACTGGGTCAGAGTATCGCCGAAACTTGTGGGGTGTTCCCGGTCTGCAGTGGTCAGTATCTATCAAAAGATGTCCTATGAAGGAGCATTGGTGAACCGGCGACAGGGTCATGGCTCATTGATGCACGTGGGGAGCGAAGGCTGATCTGTGTAGTCCGATCAAACAGACAAGCTACTACTATATATCATTTAGTATTTTTAATGTATGTTTTTGTGAGATTCACACAAAGAAGAAAATATATTGACATGATTTTCTTTTTCCATTAAGTATTAGCAAAACATTAATACGCACAAGAGATCTAAAATAAAATATAACGCAATAAAATAAACTCTCAGCAAGACATTAAGAGCATTACGGTGATGGCAGGTCAAATCACATTACCGTGGTCCTCTTCATTTCTTTATTTTATTCTTAGAGTCTGTATAAAAAGTAAATACAGTTAGCTTCTATTAAGAGCAGTAGTTGTGAATGGAAGTTCCCAGATGGATAAAGAAGGTTGTGCATGTGTGGGTGAGTGTGCAGAGCCTTTAACAACCCATCCTCTCATTTTCTCATACCAACACACTCCCTCCTCTTCATTTCATTTACTGCCTTGCTCCTCCACTCTTATTTGTATCTAACAGGTCATTAAGTTCACAAATGTGCAATTGAGTTTTTTGGATGTTTAATTAGCATGTTTCCTCGACTAATTAAAATGCACAAATCTAAGGATTAAAGCCCCCCTCCTTTTCTCCTTCTCTCCCACCCCCCTTTTATGAATAATTAATCAATCTCTTTCACCAGGAGATTCTGTTGCACACCAGGACACATTTCAGTGTCGTGCAAGACGTAAACTCTTTTCCTTTTTCCTTCACAGACAGACAATTTTCCTGCTGAGCCCAATTACATGGGTAACAGGCAGCAGTTTGTTCAAAGGTAAGGCCTATTTAACAGTTTCCCCAGCTTTATTTGTCTTGAACTCTTCTGCACATGAACGTTCTTCAGATTAGAACTAAAAACCCATGCCCGTTTGATCATTTTCGTCGTGTTTTTTCGTTTCGTAGCAGCTCCACGTTCAAAGATCCGGAGCGAGCCAGCCTCAGAGACAGCGGGCACGGAGACAGCGACCAAGCGGACAGTGATCAGGACACTAATAAAGGCTCCTGCTGTGACATGTCCGCTAAGGAAGCACTCAAGATGAAGGCCACTGGCCTCAAGCCTCAACCACTTGAGCAGGGTGAGTCCTTCAACATCAGCAACTTAATTTAGAGTTCAGAGTCTGTCTCTCTTCTCATGCGCTTTCTTATAGTCTTTCTATTTGCAATTTGCTCATTGTTATTGGACGTACCTTAGGTTCCTTGCGTGTTTGTTTTTTTCCTCTTATTTCCAGCTGCTTTATCTGGCACGTTTCACAAAGGCAGTACACTTTTGTCCCATGGTTTTATAGGAAATATTCGATTTTAGATACAATGGTGAATGTTGCACCTTGGAGGCCTTCTTGATTGTTTCTAACAATTAATAACATATATAACATATACAGTAAATCATCATTTGAACAATCTGCTGAATTTATATTAGCCATAACAATTTAAAGGTCCCGTTCTTCGTGATCCCACTGTTCAAACTTTAGTTAGTGTGTAATGTTGCTGTTAGAGCATAAATAATACCTGTAAAATTATAAAGCTCAAAGTTCAATGCCAAGAGAGATATTTTATTTAACAGAAGTTCCCTTTCAAAGCCTACAGCGAACGGCCGGCTTGGACTACATCCTGGTACTTCCTTCATTAATTACGTCAGTCAGTAGAACAGTAGAACAGACTAACCTCCGCCCACAAGAATAAGCGAAAAAGGGGGCGTGGTCTTGTTGCTGTCCCACGTGGAGAAGAGGACGGTCGCGTGGAGAAAAGGAAGTGTTGCGTTTGAGTGTGTTTGTCGCCATGTCGTCGAGACGCTGTTATTTTCATCCCGGAGCCAAATCACCTTTGTTTGGCTTTCCCAGGGACGCTGTAGCGATCATTAAGCGCATATATCTCCCGTTAAGAGGCGTGATCTTTCCATGCAAGTTACGTGCGCTAAGCTGCTGTCGAATCACAACACAGGAACCGTGCCATGTGCGCTATGCTGCTGTCCAATCACAACACGGGAACCGCTGGCACAATCAGAACTCGTTACGTATTTCTGAAGTAGGGACTTCATAGAATAAAGGAAGTCATTAGCCGTTTTTAGGAGAGTGAAAACAGCGGTGTACAGATAAGTAAATTGTGTGAAAAATACTGTGTTTTTTTACACGTGAAACATGAACACATGTTATATTGCACACTGTAAACACAATCAAAGCTTCAAAAAAACACGAAGAACGGGACCTTTAATATGAATTAATTATTTACAATGCATATATTTCTAATTATTTAAATGTAATATTCCTTACACGTATACCAAAAAAGTCACTACGTAGTATATACATTCACAAATACATTCTTATTTGTGGGAAGTGTTATCTTTCTCTTTGCTGTTTTTCCCTGCATGTCCCTTCCTCAAATGAAATGAAAGATTTCAGTCTGAGGGCTCAGTCGGTTATTCGTTTGCTGACCTCACCGCAGTTGAATCTTCATGCTGTCTCGCTCTCATTTTCGTAACAGCTCATCTCTCGCTCCCACGCTTTCGCTCTCTTTTGCTTTTCAAACTATCTTCCATCCTTTAGACTCCATATTTTCCTTGTCCTCTTTCCTCCATCTTTCATTTTCTCCCTCACCCCCTTCTCTCTCTCTCTCTCTCTCTCTCTCTCTCTCTCTCTCTCTCTCTCTCTCTCTCTCTCTCTCTCTCTCGTATTCCAGCCACGTTCTCAGTTTATCATAGCAGGCAGGCCCATTATGATTTTATAAGCCAAACCACTCTAGCCGTTCCATTTAGTGAGTGCTGGTTAGGCGCTGGGAGGCGCTTCCTTAAAATTTTGATAATGGAACATGGAAAATGACTTATCATCCAGCAGGCCATGTCACATTCTCAACCTGATTAAATATGAATAATTATTCCGGGTCTCTCTTGGTAGGACAAATTACTTGTGACATGTTAGAACAATAACTTCAGATAAGAAAGCAGTGCCATACTCCCTTCCCATTGCACTCGTCCACGAAAGAAGCATGTTAAGAGGGTTTTATTCATCTATACCCAGGTCTGTTGGGCCATGTTGAAGACTATTACACTGGGACCGTATCCCTCAAATGACAATCTGAGGGAGAAAAAAACAAAACATGAGAGAAAGAAAGAGAATAAATGGGCCACAGAAAGCAATGCATCAAATATAATGGCACAATTAATCAATAGAACAGAGGGGAATCTACCGCTATCTGAGCCGAGGCAGCGGACGAGTACGCCAAGCCTGTCTGCCTTGATTTGGCTTGTGTGTGTATGTGTGTGTGTTTTCATTTGGATTCAGGAATAGACTGAATGCACTGGCAAGAGAAATTGGCCAATTAAAGAGGCCCATATGTTTCATATTTTGAGAATGTTGTCATTTAATGGTGCATGGGAATGGTTAGAGAATGGCTGAAATTAGCTAGTTTAACAGTGAGACTCACTTACACACACAAAGTCAAGACCCTCAGCTACAATAGTCGCATGTCCAATAGGGATTTTTGCATGTGTTTTATCCTTATTTTTTGTTGTTATCAACTTGTTCTACGTTACAGTGTTACGCAATTAGTGGCGACAAGCAAAAGACTAAGTGAGTCAACTATTTACTTAACTAAAGTGACTGTCTGAGTGAGTCAATCATTCACTTAACCAATAAAAAAAATAAATAAATAAAAAAAACGCTGATTCAGTCAGGCACAAAACAGCTGACTATCTTTATAAGTAAATCATTGAATTATTTACTCAACTAAATAAATTTGCTTAAAAACTATGATTCATTAAGGAATGAAACAACTGGCTGTCTAGTGAATCGTTTACTCAATCCGAATAATCACTGAATTGATTTGTTCAAAAACTGCCATTCATTTAGAAACAAAACACTAGTTCTTTGAACTAGATGACAGTTTTTGTTTGACTTTGATTAGAATTATTTCCATTGACACAGGAAAAATACTCAAATTACCTGGAAAATGTAGCATCTAAAATGCATGTTCCTCAATATTTCTTTGCGTTTATTGAACTCTTACATAAAAGTGGTCACGTTTTTGTTGTTGTTGTTGTCTATTAGTTTTATAGTATATTTGGTTATCCTCTCAAACGGGTCACTTTTGATGGCCAAACTCACTTTACTCAAAAATTAAGCAACAAGACAGTTAACTGGGAACGGCTGTCTGTTTTGCCAATATCACTCCAGAGGCCTGGGTGTATCTTCCCTCAGACAGGCACACTTGAAACTCTCTCTCTCTCTCTTACACACAGATGACACATGACAGTCTAGAGAAAGCCCAGGCTAGCCTAAAGATCCCCTGTGTCCTCTTGTAAGCATTATCACATCCAACATTTCACCGTCTCCACTACCACCAGCTTCTAAATCTGTGCTAAAAGCCTTTGAAATGGATATTTTACTGTAGTGTATGGCTATAACAACATTGCTGTGGAGTAAACGTTGTGTTTCACTGCAAATGCAGCATGTTGTAGTGGTGTCTTTAACAGTGGAGTATTATAGCTTTTTATGGCAGCAGGGTATGGTCGGTGGATATCAGTGTGTGTGTGTGTGTGTGTGTGTGTGTGTGTGTGTGCGCGCGCATGCACACAAGGAGCCGCTTGGGTTTGATGCATTATTTAAGAAATGGAAACTTCTCTTTTTCTGCCTGCTTTTCCCTACTTTATCTCCCTCTCTAATCTCTCATTCCTTGGTTTTGACTCATGTTACACTATATATTATTTATAATTATCATTTAAGTTATTAAAGTGTCCATTATTACAGTTATTTGTTTTTAAACTTAAAAACAATCAATACAGTGGTTGAAAAAACAGACTTACCAAGTAGCTTCCTCTTCCTTTAATGAGACACCTGAGCTTGTTTGTCTTTCACAAGTTTTGACAGTTCATACTGCAATTTTATTTGACGGTGTGAAGAATAGATAGCAGTGTGGGTGATTCGACTAGCAAACTAGCCTATCTCCTGCACAAATCAGCCCCTTTTTATTTATGATTTTTTACATGTAGGCCTATGTTACTATTAAAGGGATAGTTCACCAAACATGAAAATTCTGCCTTCCTCACCCTCATGTTGTTCCAAACCTGTATACATTTCTTTGTTTTGCTGAACACAAAGGAAGATATTTGAACAGTTTTGACTTCCATTGGCTAACCAAACCATTGACTGGTGGCCCACAACTGTTTGGTTACAAACATTCTTCAAAATATCTTCATTTGTGTTCAGCAGAACAAAGAAATGTATACAGGTTTGGAACAATTTGAGGGTAAATAATTTTTTGTTAAATATTTGGCTGAACTATACCTTTAAAGTTAATTAATATTATATATCCTTTCTGTAAAAGGATCCATCCATCCATTTTTTGGCTTCATTGAGCCCTATCATACACCCGGCACAATGCTATGCCAGGCGTGACACAAGTGTTTTTTTGCTAGTTTCAGCCCAACGCAGTTATCATTTTCACGTCCAGTGTCACGTTGTTTAAATAGCAAATGCACTCACGCCCATCTGTTCGCCCATGGGCGTGCTGGTCTGAAAACGAGGTGTGTTCAGGTGCATTGTTGGCGCGTTGCTATTTTGAGACAACTGAAAACGACTGCGCCTTTGACCAACAAAAACCTGGTCTAAAGTCAACAGCGCAGTATTTTTGTGTTATTTATATGCGCCTATAGGCAGGTGCACATTGTGAGTACATTCTGCTTATTACACACACAGGGACACGCAGCAGCACACGAACATTACTAAAAATAAAAGGATTCCTCTCTGGAGAAGCGTTCAGTCTTTCCGCTTGCAAATTTTCGCCAAGGTTCAAGCGCAACTGGCTTTCAAAGGGAATGGGAGATGAGACTCTGATTGGTTTATTGCACGTTATGCCCAAAACACACCCATGACTCAGTAAGAGACTAGGTACAACCCCTTTGGACCATGCGCCCTGCGCGTTGACCGTTTTTTCCGTTGTTAAACTAGCGCCCTAAGTACACCTGCCGCATGCGCTTCAAACCATGCGCTCAGATAGTTAAAATAGGGCCCATAGTCTTTAATCAAAATTATTAATACTTCATTGCTCTGTGCAATCACGTGTTAATACTCGTCGTTTCAGAGACAGATCATGTTAAGCAATAGCCAGACATTCAGTTTGCCTTCAATCTGATATTGAATGCCCACTCTTCAGTCAATTCCTGATTGAAAAAAGTCCCATCCTACATGTTTTTGTTTTTTTTCTCATTAAATCTGAAATACGTCACATTACGGAAGTAAAATGCTATTTCATGTTGACTTTAAGTACCCCCTCGGGTACGTTGTGAATTCAATCTGTAGATGTGTTTCCACACATCCATGCTTAGAATATTAACTAGCTGCTGTACTGACAACCGTTATTGCTGATGGCAAATTGTGTATTTATATGGGCAAACTTAAATACAGAGATGCTAACGGAAAAAAAGAAACACTGCAAGATCTTGATCGCTGGATAGTCTTTCTTATTATTCTTATTGTGTATACACATGCATGTTTTCACTTCCTTTCAGATATGCTCCCTAGCTAGTTTTCCGGGTTGTTAGAATTTAATGCCTGTATAAGTGTGTGTATCTGTGTGTGTTTGCGATTTTTCCTTGGGCTGTGTATTAAGTCATAATTCATTCGAGCAGTGAGAGACCAGACCGTGTTCACACAGACACAAACAACGGAGGGTAGTAGAAGACAATTTCCTCTCTTTCTCTTTCTCTCTCTCTCTCTTTCGCCATCTACTCTAATTATGCTCACCCTCTAGCGCAAACACCTTCATGGGAATCATAACTGTGAAGACATACGCATTATGAATAGAACCACAGTCCCACATGGATCTAGTGTCATGTTTTGATCCCCGTAGAGAAGAGTTAGTTTTATCTGCCATGTTCCTTTCACTCTCTCGTTCTCTCTGCTTTTAATTGGATCAGAACCAAGTTGTTCTTAGAACAAACACAAGCTCTGTTCCAAAACCGAGTGAGCTGCCTATAGTTAGACAGTGTTTTAAAGCATCATGTTCCCAGTGGGAATCCTGGGTAGCAGGGTTGCAATTTCAGATGTTGTTTTGGCCCAAATTTGAGGATCCTTTGCAGATAAGGCAATCCCGGAATGCATGGCGACTAACTATTTTACTCAGTATTGGTGTGCGCTATGTATTCTTTCACTCTCCTCTTTCCCTCCCTCCATTCTTTTTTTCGCCCGGCACGTGTGCAGTCGTGAAATTGATTAATTAGGCTCTCTAAATTGGGAGCTGTGTATTAATTAAGCAGAAAAGTATTTTTCGTATTAATTGGTGATTTATTGATGTAAAGTTTTGCCGGCAGCAAGGGCTAATCCTGGAATGTGTTCATCAGCGGCCATCACACGGTCCGATACGCACGTATACGAGTTACGAACACCGGGCCATTATACGCAAGTGCCGAGATGTGTACCTGTGATAATGTGTGCGTGTGCGTGCATGAAAAGGTCCCATTAGATTGCTGTGTAAGTGTTCTAGATGACCTCCCTTAATTGTGTTTGATTGGAGCACGATAATCAAATTGTCTCACTTCTTTTCCACTGTAATGCTTCAGATTATTCGTCTGAAGGAACAAAATGGGGAAGAAGGATGAAATAGAAAAAGCAATTGTTGTAATAATTGAACCATGTGTCTACCAGTCTGCTGGCTGGTTAGCTTGGGTTAGGGTTCAGGGTTATTTTGGTATCATTAATCTAGTATTAGTTTCAACTTTTTTAAATGAAATTTTATTTTTATATTTTCATTTTAGTTAAAGTTTTAGTATTTTCGTGCGCTTTGTCATTTAATTATTATTTTTTTTTAAATATGTGCATGTTTTTTTGTTAATTTTGGTTTAAATTATTTTAGTACTTCAAGTTAAACTAAACAGAAATGAAAAATGTTACAATGTTGTATATTTTATTTTATAAAAGTCATTTTTTATGGTTTTAGTTTTAGTTTAGTTTTAGTTAACGATAATAAACATGATCCTGTTAACCCCCTGCTATAACAACACCATTATGGTGGCAATGCAATATATATTGCTAATATTTAATTAATTTTTTTTTTTTTTCATTACAGTCAGGCCCGTTTCAGATTTATTTTTAGAGATAGAGTAGACTACACTCGTTCTGCGGCACCGTTGCTCTCACTCCGAAATGTGCGTACTATGTTTATTTAACTTTATAGTGTTAAATAAAAACCGGTAACACTTCATTTTAGGGTTCAATTATCGCTATTAACTAGTTGCTTATTAGCATGCATATTACTAGGATATTAACTGTTTATTAGTACTTATAAAGCATATATTAATGCCTTATTCTGTATGACCGTATTCTGCATCCCTTAATCCTACCCAATACCTAAACTTAAATGCTAGAAAAACTACCTTACTAACTATTTATTCGCAATAAATTAGGAGTTTATTGAGGCAAAAATCATAGTTAATAGTGAATATGTGTTCCCCATACTCAAGTGTTATCTAAAAACCTTTTGTGCGTATCCGTCAGATTAAATCTTGTAGGCGTCCATACTTTCTCTGTCCATGCAATAAACTTTTTGGGGTATATTTGAACTTCTTAGGTAATATCTACAGTTTGACCCATTTCAGAGGCGGCCAAAATCAGAATTTGAATGGACCGAATAAAAACTTGATGTGCGATGCTGCTCTGACTTGCATGTATGGCATGAATCACTGTCACACGTACAGTCTCACGCACAGAGAATTACAGCATCACCATACACATTTTTAGCTATGTCTTTTAACTATTATAGTACTTTGAAGGACAAAAACATGAACTTTAACTAATGGCTTTTACATCAAGGCTGTCACTTTACTTTGCGCTAGGCCCTGGTGAGGCACGAGGCCATGTGCGGTCGCACACTTGACACAGCTCTTGCGGCTGTACTGATTACAGTATAGGGCTTGACATTAACTTTTTGGCTCACGGCTAGTAGTTTTACAAAGTTACTAGCCACTCAGCATTTACACCGGCCACAATTTTGACATCGATACCATAAGAAAAAACTGCCATATAGATAATTTTTTTAATAATCTCATAGGCTGCTGTCACTTTAAGATCTGACGCACGGATCCATTATACTGTTATACTTGTACATAACTGACTGTGTTAACGTGAATACTCGTCAAGACCGCCATTTTGTCATTATTGTGTGTGTATTTGACTGTTTAAGCACAATATACACTCACCTAAAGGATTATTAGGAACACCATACTAAATCTGTGTTTGACCCCCTTTTGCCTTCAGAACTGCCTTAATTCTACGTGGCATTGATTCAACAAGGTGCTGAAAGCATTCTTTAGAAATGTTGGCCCATATTGATAGGATAGCATTTTGCAGTTGATGGAGATTTGTGGGATGCACATCCAGGGCACGAAGCTCCCGTTCCATTACATCCCAAAGATGCTCAACCGGGTTGAGATCTGGTGACTGCGGGGGCCATTTTAGTACAGTGAACTCATTGTCATGTTCAAGAAACCAATTTGAAATGATTCAAGCTTTGTGACATGGTGCATTATCCTGCTGGAAGTAGCCATCAGAGGATGGGTACATGGTGGTCATAAAGGGATGGACATGGTCAGAAACAATGCTCAGGTAGGCCGTGGCATTTACACGATGCCCAATTGGCACTAAGGGGCCTAAAGTGTGCCAAGAAAACATCCCCCACACCATTACACCACCACCACCAGCCTGCACAGTGGTAACATGACATGATGGATCCATGTTCTCATTCTGTTTACGCCAAATTCTGACTCTACCATCTGAATGTCTCAACAGAAATCGGGACTCATCAGACCAGGCAACATTTTTCCAGTCTTCAACTGTCCAATTTTGGTGAGCTTGTGCAAATTGTAGCCTCTTTTTCCTATTTGTAGTGGAGATGAGTGGTACCCGGTGGGGTCTTCTGCTGTTGTAGCCCATCCGCCTCAAGGTTGTGCGTGTTGTGGCTTCACAAATGCTTTGCTGCATACCTCGGTTGTAACGAGTGGTTATTTCAGTCAAAGTTGCTCTTCTATCAGCTTGAATCAGTCGACCCATTCTCCTCTGACCTCTAGCATCAACAAGGCATTTTTGCCCACAGGACTGCCGCATACTGGATGTTTTTCCCTTTTCACACCATTCTTTGTAAACCCTAGAAATGGTTGTGCGTGAAAATCCCAGTAACTGAGCAGATTGTGAAATACTCAGACCGGCCCGTCTGGCACCAACAACCATGCCACGCTCAAAATTGCTTAAATCACCTTTCTTTCCCATTCTGACATTCAGTTTGGAGTTCAGGAGATTGTCTTGACCAGGACCACACCCCTAAATGCATTGAAGCAACTGCCATGTGATTGGTTGATTAGATAATTTCATTAATGAGAAATTGAACAGGTGTTCCTAATCCTTTAGGTGAGTTTATAAGCAACAAAAAATAACTAAATTTAGTGTGAGCCCGTACTACGAGGCGGTTTATGTGCAATACGTGCAATCCCAGACCAAAATTCAAGCCCTGTAACCCCAACGATATTCATCCAGAGCAAATGAATGAGTGGGGGAGGCGGGTTTGGTGTCAATTCGCTGTCAGAGAGATGAGAGAGCAGGTATTGTGTATCAATTCTAAGGAAAATGAATATTGGAAGAGATATTTTAGTATCAATATGTATTGAAACACTATACATTGCACTTTGTTTTTTTTTTTCAGATGCCGTTTTAAAATACTTTATTATATATAAAATTCAACCCATCAAAGTGGCTAGTAGAAGTGACTGCCTTACACACAAAAGTGTGAAATGGGTTTCTATTTTTTTCCCTTTTCTTCTGCATTTGACGTCACAGTGCAGAATAATCAATAATGAAGGATGGTGGTCCTTTCAGCCAATCAGCACCGTCATGATGACTAGGTGTATTTGACTTGCACCGACCGATTGGTGTGTGGTACTTTGATGTCATACACCAATTGGCCTGCGCGGCTCCGCTTTAAGTCGAACGCACCTATTTTCGTGAGGCTTCAGAGTGATTTGTCACATGATATTGGTTCAAAATAAAAACGTTAGCAAGCCAAGCACCTGCCATTAAGATGAATGAGAATGCTAACGGATAGATTTCTCCAGACACAAACCCAGTCACCCATTTCCCACTCTTTTTTTTTGGGCATAGTAATCACAATCTATTTTACCCACTTTATCTATTGGAACAAATCGCCGTGATGCTTGGTCACACACACACATTATAGTTTTGAGACTACCTGAGAGTGACGGCTGATTGATTCTCTGTGGCCACCGCAATCCAATAGGCAGGTGGAGGCAGAGCTCTGGGAAACAACAGACGTTCCAGCAAGACTCCAAAATGCATCAGAACAACACGCAGGGAAAGGTGTGATCAGACATATTGATTAAGATCCGGATTCTACAAGCCTTGTTTAACTTCTCTGCCAGCAACATGATTCATTCATCAATACATGATTCATTCAGCAGGGCCTTCGTTAACGGAACAGGTGCTCGAACATGCATATGTTTCGACCTCATAAAGCAGCATTCATGAAGGAATCGTTCGCTCAAATATCAAGTCATTGTTATGATATTTACTGAAAACTTCACCCTTCATCGTATCGCATTCAAATGCAAGATGCGTCCTGTGAAATTTGATGTCAGTAATGCCGTTGCATCTCACGTGTCTCATTGACATCAAACCTGGTGTGTCTTATGTTTTAATGTGAGTGAACATATTCAGTGGGCATAATGTTATCCATCGGGATCTGGTTGAATCAGACTCATAAAGCATGATATTATTCATTTACATTATTTTTTTCCCCCTGCCTACGCAGGTTGTGTCTGCATTAGCAGAAAAGACGTTTTTCAATAGCCTAGAAGGTTATTACATTTTCCTTCAGAATATGCACTGATGATTCGTACACATTAAGATCAAGGACGCTTATTTCAAATTTAACGTCATGTTGTCTTCAAGACCAATGCAGCTTCTCCTATCCATTTTTGTACATGGCATCAAGTGCTTCTACGGACAGCACAGAAAAATGGCTATGCCATTTAATAACTGGCGAGTTCGTCTTGTGCGTGATAAAGGGGCAGAGATGATATCGCTTCAGGTAGAAAATAAATCAAGAAACGAGTTGCACTCTGAAAATATAAAAAAAGGGATTGATATATTTTTGTGTGCATATCCCTTTTTGTGACCCTTAAACACATCCACTTCAAAAGAGCTAAATCAGTTAATTAATGACATTCTAACTGATGCCCTTTTCCCACTTGTTGCCTAGGTAACCTCCTCTTCCTGGCACTCAGGCATTATTGGAATCCATATTGACAGATTTTAATGTTTTTTTGCCTCTCTTTTGCTCCCCCAAAAAAGGTTGTTTCCTGTCATGCACATTTTATGCCCATATAATGCAGATGTGTTTAGACGATGATGCTGTGTTTGAAATGGCTCTGCACTTTTCCAGGTCTATTCATGCACACTTTCAATGGAATATATATATAAGCACTCTTCTTTTCAGGTCTTTTCAGAACGCTCTTTTCCTTAAATTCCACATCTGTTTTATTCTTTCTTTTCTGCAAAGAAAAGCGGGTCTGTGTAATACAGATGAAGAATGATGTGTGTAAATGACAGAAGATATCAGGCTTTTTTTAAGACGATAGAGCTGCAGTACACACACACACACACACACACACACACACGTTGAGTTTTTTATGGGGACTTTCCATAGACATAATGATTTTTATACAGTACAAACTATATATCCTATCCCATACCCCTAAACCTCCCCATCGAAGAGAAGAGAAGAGAAGAGAAGAGAAGAGAAGAGAAGAGAAGAGAAGAGAAGAGAAGAGAAGAGAAGAGAAGAGAAGAGAAGAGAAGAGAAGAGAAGAGAATTATAATTTATAAGCCGTTTTCCTCATGATAACCAAAAAATGCTGACATTTTGGGATTAACTTTGACTCACACATTCTAAAACTTAAAATAAAATAAGAAAACAAATTGAACCAATTTTCTCAGAAAGGTTTTTCTTGTGAAGCTGAAGCAATATTGTGTATGAACATTTTTTTGACCGCGATTTTGCCAAATAGAATACAAGATATTGATGCTGAAATGATTTAGTATTATTTGTATAATAGTATAGTATTTAATAATATTTAAACTTTAATATTTAATATTAAAATTTTGAATTTTTATTTTTAATATTTTGATATATCTTTTTATTTTTATATTATTATTTATTTTTAATTTAAGTTTATGTTGTAGTAATTTTGTGTGTGTGAGTGTGTGTGTGTGTGTGTGTGTGTGTGTGTGGGGGGGGGGGGGTTCATTCGTTTTTTTCTCTCTAATATTCTCTAATCTCTAATATTTAAACTTTTATTTAATTTAGTCCCCAAGGGAACACTTCTTATTTCTTTATTTTTAATGTAATATAATGTATTTTGTTGTTCTTTATTTAGACATTAGTGGCCAAAAGTGATGTCCGGCCTAGGGAAATTGACATCTTCACGCTTTAAAATATGAATTCAAATATTATTAAATATGTGTTAATCATTTTGTAAGCATATTATGCATGGAGTCAGTTGTTCGCCTCCAACATGCCAAATTGTGCGGACATAATTTTCGCCCAGGCTGTCATACAAAGAAATTATAAACGCATGCAAAAACAAGAGAGAACCAACAAAATATTAATAACTGGTTATGTTGTAGTCAATGTTCAATTTGTTTTCTTACATAGTAAAATAAAAGCTGTAGCTGTAGTTTGCATTTTTTGTCAAATAATTTTGTCAGATAAATACCTTAACTAAGCTTAGTGTTTTGTTCTTCTCTCACATTTAAAATATTTAAACAATACAAAATATTTTCCTCATTTTTTTGATGGTTCAATTGAACTTGCAGGGTCATTAAATACAAATATCCCTTCTAGACATCCCTTTTGGCCACTACTGTATATGAGCTTTATTTCAATTATCCATAACATTTTTTTAAATAGTTTTATATCAATATATTGATATCAGATAGTATTTTAGTCGACTTTACAATTAGACCTTACACTTGATCCACATCCTACTTTGTGAAATCACAGTAAATGAGCATGGATCCTTTCATTTCCGTAAAGCGGTTCTCTATGAAGTTCTCTCGCACAACTCCATAATCTCCAAAATTTATCTTACTGAAGTTTATATTGCAGAAACTCTGGAAGCAGGGCTTTTTTTTTTTTGTTTCACAGGAATAGACTCAGCTCTGTCATCAATGCTTTCGTGAGTCGACTGTCAGTAAGAGTAATCACTGTCATTGTCTCGCTTTAAAGTGACTCAAATATGCATTAATATCACATAAATCTTACAGTTTTAGACGTCAGTGTATTTTTCATGTTTGACAAGTTTCCTATCTCTTTTTTTTTTTTTTTTTTTTTTTTTGAGGTAGAGCTGTCACCGCGCATCTGATTTAGCCACATAAGCTCTCGAATTTGCTCTCTATCAATTCCGACAACAACAGACATGTCGCAATAATTTAATTGATTTGTAGTCGAGAGAAAAATGCAACTAACAACGTAGACAAATTGAAGGGTCAGCAAATCCCTTCTGATTTATTTTGGTCATTTTTTGATACCTCTCAGCAGTGGTGCGGTGATTCATCAGTCAAAATCACTGAATAGTTAATCCCTTTCATTTCTGTATTTTTTCACACTTGTAAATTAACTTTGAGCAAATGAGATTTTGATCAGAGCATACATCAAAACTGATCATCTGTTTTCATGAGTCATGTTTCCAGAAACGTGTGGGCGAGATATGGCTTAAAATAAACGTCTCACAGGCACGCGAGCACCAGCTCGGCCGTATAGCAGATATATAGCCTGTGACTGCGTGAGCATGAAAGCAGCTGACCTGCCGAGCCCCATGGGAAAGTGCGGCTTTTCCCTCATAACGATTACAAATCGCCAGCAATGCAATTACTAGGGGCTAAGCAATGACTCTCGCGACTTAAACAATGGTAGCAGGTCTCGGACTGCATTGTTCAATAGCAGAATAAAGCTGGAGATTTGTTGCTCTCTCAAACACACTAAGACACCATGTTCATTCACTTCTACAGAACTTCCGCCGCCACTGAATACTGTTTTCAGGGGCCGTCAAAGTAATATTCATGCTATTAAGATGCTTATCTAAACATTTAGCATACTGAATGCTACCTCAGGCTTTCCAATGGAGATTTATGTCTGCATTACACTGTAAAAAAAAAAAATCTGTGTATAGGAATATGGAAAATGCACCAGTAATTTTATTCCAGGGTGCTTATCGTTATGTTTACGAATAGTTTTCCTTTAACTCTAAAACACAGCACAATGCAATGCGTAACTCAACGTTCTTTGTGGGTCAAGTCAAGTCACCTTTATTTCTATGGTGTTTTATTCAATACAGATTGTTTCAAAGCAGCTTCAAAGTATAAACAGAAAATGAACAGAATCAATGATGCAAACAGTCAAATATAAGACAAAAAAAACAAGCTGTAAAAGAGCTCTAACAAGACAATGGTGTCATTATTCAGCTCAAGTCTTTACAAACAGTGGTGCTGCAAAATTTGTCAATTATGAAACTAATTGTATTATATAAGTTATAAAGCAGCTCTAAAAGAGGTTATCAAACAGCTCAGTTATGTTCATATTGTCATCCGATACTGTCAGTACACTCAAGTGTACAAAAGTGAAAAGGTACATCTTTGTACTTTACCTACCTCTAAATGGTACATACTAGTACTTTAAAAGTATGTATTAGTACCCTTTCACCTTTGTACCTTAGGGTACTGCCCTATTGACAGCGCTGTACCTTTTATTTCTAACAGTGTAGTCAAGTTGATAATCTTACTGTCTATTAAGCGTTTTTTCAGAATATATTGGGCCTTATTTTTACAGATTTTTCTTAGATTGTATAACAAAACGTTGTCATTTACTTAAAGGGTTAGTTCACCCAAAAATGGGAATGTTCCCATAATTGAATCACCCTCAAGCCATCCTAGGTGTATATGACGTTCTTTTTTCAGCCAAACACAATCTGAGTTCAATTTTAAAAAAAATATCCTGGCTCGTCCAAGCTTTATAATGGGAGTCAATAGAGTTTTTGAAGCTCCAAAAAGCGCATCCATCCATCATAAAAGTAATCCATACGGTTCCAGGAGGTTAATAAAGGCCTTCTGAAGCGATGCAATGCATTTTTGGAAGAAAAATATCCATATTTATGCTTCCGGTAACGTCTGTATGCTAGTCTAGTTCCGGCAGAAGGGTGACCTGTCACATGACGTATTGATGAAAGCGGAAACACAGAGGATTATTAAAGTCTAAAACGAAAATTTGTAAAGAGAAATGTCAGAGGAGCTTGCGTTTTTTGCCCAGCCCTATTTGTTTGAACTGTGAGAAGAGTCTACTTTCACCTAAGCCTACGCTATTCTTACATCCTTTGGGTCAGAGGTCACTCGAGGTCCGTCCGTTATCCGAAGCCAGTGATATAGTCTATAAATATGTAAATATAATAAATATATATGGATGGATGCTCTTTTTGGAGCTTCAAAAACTCTCTAAAAGCTCTATTCACTCCCATTATAAAGCTTGGAAGAGCCAGGGTATCTTTTAATATAACTCCGATTGCGTTTGGCTAAAAGAAGAAAGTCATATACATGGCTTGAGGGTGAGTAAATTATGGGATAATTTTCATTTTTGGGTGAACTAACCCTTTGAGTGACGTCCTCGTTTGTTTGTAAAACTCACATTAACATTGTATTGCCGTTAAGAACAACAGCTGTTACGACTAGCCTCTGCGGAGAACTCTAATTAACGTGATTGTACGCATAGGACCTAAACAGGTACCATATGGGAGATTGTTGGTTCATATTTCTATATCACATCTGTCTGTTAAATGTGATTAATTGATGTTTAATGGCTTGCATCTCAATTCTATTGATCAAAAATGATGTCTCAGGGATGTTTCAACTCAGTGGTGTCAATAGAATCGAGTGAGGAAGTGAACTGTTCTTATACTGATGAAATGAGCTTCATTTCCATAAAAACCTGCTCTTTTGCACTGGAAGTGTAAAACTCTTGCTGTCAGATTGCAGCCTTTTGTTGGTGTTTCAGATAATTATTTCATCACCCCGAAATCGATGTTTTTTTCACCCTCATTAATAGTCCCTCTCCTGCAACAGCCTTTGTTCTCTAACTGAATAAGCACGACTCAATTGATGCATGCGAATGTCAGAAGAAACATTTGGAGAGGGAAATTAGAAGCCTGAGCAATCTGGAGTAGCGTGAGTCTTATCATTCATGTATCACTCTTGTTGTTGTTGTTTTGTGTCCTCACCTCACTTGTTCACACTCAAACATGCACACTTAAAGCAATTTAGTCCACTAAGCTAGCGCAATCCCACGGAAAGGCTGCAAATCTTTTTAAGGGCAATATCAGGAGCTTAGGATTTTGTTTCCTTTATTACAGGAGATTTAAGGGATTAGCTTTCACTCTTCATACACAAAGTTTAATTTTGTTCCATTGCGTTGGTGTGTTTGTGTGGTAACAGAAGCATTGCGGACATTGAGGTTAAGAATTCCTCTGTCCATCATCCCATGTTGACTAATGACTACTTTTGTCTCATGTCTCACGAGTATGAAAGCGTCAAGACCCTACACAATCTGTTGTATCGTATCATCGATGTCAGGTGGAAAACTTGTATCTCCATATTTTGGCTTATAAGTCATTACTATTGGTCACCCTTTACATCTGTCTGTGGGTATTGCAAATATGTAATTAATAAAAAGTATTCAAAAGAGCTCGTAACTCTATTGGCTTCTTAAACTCTCAGTAAAACTGGTCACACTTTATATTAGGTGTGTTAACTACTATATACTTACTTCAAAAATAAGTACAATATACTTATTGTGCTCATATTGTATTGCAAAACACTTTTGCTGCTATTGTGGTGGGATACAGGTAAGGTTAGGGACAGGTTTGGGGATTTGGGTAGGTTTAAGGATAGGTTATATGTAAGGGAAGGTGAGAACATTTGTTTACAGTGTCCTTGTTGCATATGTACTTACCATAGTAATAACAATCAATTTTGCATAATAACATGCAACTCACCTTCAACCAAACCCTAATACTACCCTAACCCTAAGTATGTAGTTAATTAATGTTACTCAGTTCTTAAAAATATTATTAAACAATGACACCTTAAAATAAAGTGTATCCGGAAAGGCTCAACAGGGATGTAATTACAGAGTCTACTACGTCTTCTGTCGTCTGATTGATAGTACATTTTTAGCAAGTAAAATGCCTTTTAGTATAATTCAAAAAATGTCCACCTTCAGATACTGATGTGCATGTTAGAAAAACTATTCCATTGATTTACATTACGAGCTATCAGAATTTCACCTAACTTTTTGCCATATCAGCAACTGCTCTGAATTGTAAATGAATGCATATTATTTTGCTCAGTTTGGGTCTCAGTTTTTTCTCCTCAAGTATGAAACACATGCAAACTGTATAAACAGTGGTGGTGGACAGGGGTCAGCATGGGCACCCTGACTGGTCTGCGGGTATGCAGCCCCATACACAACAAATTGTGATTCGCTGTGTATTCTGACACCTTTCTATCAGAACCAGCATTAACTTTTTGAGCAATTTGAGCTAGTAGCTTGTCTGTTTGATCGGATCACACAGGCCAGCCTTCGCTTCCCATGTGCATAAAGGAGCTTTGGCCGCCCATGACACTGTCTCCGGTTCACCACTGTTTCTTCCTAATTGGACCACTTTTGATAGATACTGACCACTGCAGAACGGGACACCCCACAAGAGCTGTAGTTTTGGAGATGCTCTGTCTAGCTATGGCCCTTGTCAAACTCGCTCAAATCCTTACACTTGCGCATTTTTCCTACTTCTAACCCATCAACTTTGAGAACAAAAGGTTCACTTGCTGCCTAATATATCCCATCCACTAACAGGAGCCATGATGAAGAGATAATCAGTGTTATTCACTTCACCTGTCAGTGGTCATAATGTTATGTCTGATCGGTGTATATATATATATATATATATATACAGTGAGGAAAATAAGTATTTGAACACCCTGCAATTTTGCAAGTTCTCTCACTTAGAAATCATGGAGGGGTCTGAAATTATCATTGTAGGTGCATGTCCACTGTGAGAGACATAATATTTTTAAAAAATCCAGAAATCACAATGTATGATTTTTTAACTATTTATTTGTATGATACAGCTGCAAATAAGTATTTGAACACCTGAGAAAATCAATGTTAATATTTGGTACAGTAGCCTTTGTTTGCAATTACAGAGGTCAAACGTTTCCTGTAGTTTTTCACCAGGTTTGCACACACTGCAGGAGGGATTTTGGCCCACTCCTCCACACAGATCTTCTCTAGATCAGTCAGGTTTCTGGCCTGTCGCTGAGAAACACAGAGTTTGAGCTCCCTCCAAAGATTCTCTATTGGGTTTAGGTCTGGAGACCGGCTAGGCCACGCCAGAACCTTGATATGGTTCTTACAGAGCCACTCCTTGGTTATCCTGGCTGTGTGCTTCAGGTCATTGTCATGTTGGAAGACCCAGCCTCGACCCATCTTCAATGCTCTAACTGAGGGAAGGAGGTTGTTCCCCAAAATCTCACAATACATGGCCCCGGTCATCCTCTCCTTAATACAGTGCAGTCGCCCTGTCCCATGTGCAGAAAAACACCCCCAAAGCATGATGCTACCACCCCCATGCTTCACAGTAGGGATGGTGTTCTTGGGATGTTACTCATCATTCTTCTTCCTCCAAACACGTTTAGTGGAATTATGACCAAAAAGTTATATTTTGGTCTCATCTGACCACATGACTTTCTCCCATGACTCCTCTGGATCATCCAAATGGTCATTGGCAAACTTAAGACGGCCCTTGACATGTGCTGGTTTAAGCAGGGGAACCTTCCGTGCCATGCATGATTTCAAACCATGACGTCTTAGTGTATTACCAACAGTAACCTTGGAAACGGTGGTCCCAGCTCTTTTCAGGTCATTGACCAGCTCCTCCTGTGTAGTTCTGGGCTGATTTCTCACCTTTCTTAGGATCATTGAGACCCCACGAGGTGAGATCTTGCATGGAGCCCCAGTCTGAGGGAGATTGACAGTCATGTTTGAGATGGTGGTCCAGTGGGTTAAACCATGGAACTGATACACAGAAGGTTGCTGGTTCGATCTCAGCGGTCACCACCAGTGAGTCTTTGAGCAAGGCACTTTACTCCATGTTGCTCCAGGGGGATTGTCCCTGTAATAAGGTACCTGTAAGTCGCTTTGGATAAAAGCGTCTGCCAACTGCATAAATGTAAATGTAAATGTTTAGCTTCTTCCATTTTCTAATGATTGCTCCAACAGTGGACCTTTTATTCACCAAGCTGCTTGGCAATTTCCCTGTAGCCCTTTCCAGCCTTGTGGAGGTGTACAATTTTGTCTCTAGTGTCTTTGGACAGCTCTTTGGTCTTGGCCATGTTAGTAGTTGGATTCTTACTGATTGTATGGGGTAGACAGGTGTCTTTATGCAGCTAACAACCTCAAACAGGTGCATCTAATTATAATAAATGGAGTGGAGGTGGACATTTTAAAGACAGACTAACAGGTCTTTGAAGGTCAGAATTCTAGCTGATAGACAGGTGTTCAAATACTTATTTGCAGCTGTATCATACAAATAAATAGTTAAAAAATCATATATTGTGATTTCTGGATTTTTTTTTTAGATTATGTCTCTCACAGTGGACATGCACCCACGATGACAATTTCAGACCCCTCCATTATTTCCAAGTGGGAGAACTTGCAAAATAGCAGTTTGTTCAAATGCTTATTTTCCTCACTGTATATATTGATTTATTTCTTGTATTTATAAATTATTCTCAATAAACTGTTCTATTTCCCAAAATTTATCGGAGGCTTTACAAACTGTAGTTTAAACTTTAGTTGCACAAATGAGTTAGTATTGCTAAAATCTGCTTTCAAAATCAAATTGCTTATTTTCTTTCAGTATTAAAATGTTTTAGTAGAAAAATTATGTAGATAAACAATGCCCCTTTAATTAGGCCTTGTTATGCAAAAAGTTAATATTCTATTAATAATTACTGTTCATTAGTAAAACATTGATTCATTTTAACTAGATTTTAGTTCTTACATAAATTGTTCTATTTCTATGCCCAGCCCTTGTGTCTCTGTGTGTGCACATTCCCACATACCTCTCTTTCATGTAATTAAGCTGGAACCTCGTTAGCCCCGGGTATCGCGGTTATGATATTTGAGAGTCATAACGACACTGTGTCCTCTGCCTTCTGAGGGAGCAAACCATAAATCTGTGACATTAGCCCGCCGCCCCTGTCGCCGTGGTGACTAATTATGCTCTGTTTGTATAAGTAATGGCTTATTCTTCACACGGTACAGCGTGATCATGATTAAGAAGGGACCCGCCGGAGCCGTAGACTCATTTTCCTTTGCTCTCATTGGCCGCTCGCTCATCATCTCCCTCTCCCCTTAAATGAAAACTCATTATTTGACGTGTGCTAAATGCTATACGGGGTGTTTCTCTCACTAGCCCGTACTGGAAAGAAGAAATTAGGAGGTATTAATCCACAAGGAGCTAATTTATTCCTCACAAGCGAAGTGGACAAGGACTCATTTCAGAGAGGAACTTTAGTGGTGGTAATTGGAGGCTAGTCGCAGTGCGGAGCAGCTCAAGTGCGACTCACACACTTGTTCTTTATGATCTTCTGCATCTGACCTTATCATTTGTTCAAACGCTTTGACATAAAGGTTGGAAAAAGTGTTTTTCGGCGCACAAAAAAGGCAGCCTTTAGAAAAGTGGTTTTATTTTTCTTCCCAAAGGGCTAAGCCTGCGTAACAATCCTGTTTCTTTAATTTTCTTTGACCACAATCTTATTTTACTGTCTAAGAATAGAAAAAAAATGCTTTATGAAAGCAATCAAATCTGTCTGAGTACAGACATCGTTTAAACTCAATGGCTGTAAACCATTACATCCAATATCTCTAGAATCAGCAGTAGATTAATATATTTTAACAGTGCTTGAGAGATTTTCACATATGAGTTCATAAAACAAGCCTGACAGCTCCAGATGTAGGCTGCAGTATTAATGCAAAAATCAGCCTCTTTGTTTTCTGTCATACGTGACCCGTGGTACTTTTTGGTAGTTTACACAGTTACGGACAGATGGAAGTGCCCAAACTCTGTCTGATGATGTATGTTATGAGTCTAGGCCATTTGTTTTGTAGTCTTTCTCACCAAACAGTCAGTATGTAGAGTCTGTCGTTGTCTGTTCATGTCACTGCAATTTCTGACAAATATCTGCTCAGGGTCACTGACTGGTTTACATTTATTGCATTTTCATGTGGCCTTTTTGTGTGCAGGTCAAAAAACAAATTAAATTTCCTGTTGCAAACAGAATTAGGAAGAATATTAGACATAACGGTGTCACCAGCCAAATGTCAAGTACAGCACTTTCAACTTGAAGGAATTAAAATGACCCCATTTACTTTCTTAAAGGGATAGTTCACCTAAAAATTCTAATTCTGTTGACATTTATTTGCCATTATGTCACTTCAAAACTGTTTGGCTTTATTTCTTCTGTGGAACACAAAAGAAGGTATTTTATAAAATGTCACAGTATGTAAATCAATGGGGTCCAATGTTGTTCATTCATTTTCCGATGAATTAACTCTTTAACCCTTTTGCACGTACGATCACACTGGTGTGATAAGTATTGACTGGTCCCTGGAGCATACGATCACACCGGTGTGATTAGAGAAGTCAGTGCATCACATGATCAACCGCTAAATTCAAATGTGCTTTTGCACGTTGGCTGGCGCTGAGCCAGAGATAAACGCACTCAGCGATTGTCATATACAATAACTATTTCGTGTTTTTAACCGCATAACGTAAAATACACACTGATGTCTGTGGAAGTGGCAATAATAATCCTTTCCATTATAATTTGACATATTCATATCAGATACACATTGTGTAAGTTACTTTAACGTTAACTCTGTTCTTCTCCCAGTTCACCGGCCACTTACTTTCATGCATTTCGGGAGAAGTGGATGAATTAATGTGTTGTAAATCCAATAGATCCGATTCTCTGAACTGTGGCTCAAACTAAAATGGTGGTGCCCATCGCACATATAGCTCAAAGCAGTTCATCAGTCATACAGCACTAGTGTGACTGCGGTGTGTCACAAGACAAGCAATTACACAACACCATCGAAACAACAAAGTAATACATTCTAAATAATGGTTGCATTGAAAAACTCACACTGGGGTTGAGGGGGGGGGGGGGGTATTTTATATGCGCACATTATTCCTGTTCTCAGTCCAATCTATTGCAGATGGATAAAATCTCAACATGTCTGAAGTATGTCATAGGGAAATAAATGTTATATATAAGCAGTTTAGCCTATTAGTCTGATCTATTTTTGGGATTCATAATTGTAGATAATTTTCTCCCTCCCTCCTCCATCCTTCTCTTGGTGGACGTCACTTAAACTGATTATTAAGTTTGATAAGCACACATATGTTGGATTAATTAATGCGTCGAGTCTAGTCCCCGGGCGATTCGGCTCACATTTTAGTTCTAACCTTTTACTTTAAGGCAATGTTGGGTGTATAATTACGCTTGGCTTAATTAGTGAGTTATTAAGACCTGTGATGAGATATGACAGGATCTAATGGACTCAAGAAAAAAACTGTCTGAAAGGAGGATTATAAAGGTTGTTGAAACTTACTTGAACTGCCATGCAGTTCGTACAACAACTTGATTAAGCTGGAATTGCCTCTTGAATGGTACTCAATGGCATCAAGACTAGCTGTTAGCTTGGACTGTGTTGTCTGTTTTTAAAGCGTACTTTCAACGCCTGTGCAAACTCTATTTTTGAATTGTTTGGACCTATCAAATAATAATCGGGCCTTATTGTTTGTTTCCTGAGATTTTTATTCTTAAACAGGGCATTTGCAGACACAAATTGGAGACCTTGGTTCAAGTGTCCAATCATCTACATAGCAACCCTTCCTCATCAAGTCTATCAAAATCACAATCTCCATATTTCTATCCTTTCTCTCTCTCCATCCGTCTCTCTGCGGTAATGAATTATCCATTATTTACCTTTTACCCACGTTGGCTTCTTCTACGATAAACAGCTTGTGCCAAATGTGACCGCATGCTCGCAGTGATTCGGAAGAACCTTGTTCTCTGTGACGTCCTCCATCTGGAAACAATCTCACCTATACATATATATTCCGTTCCATGTCTGTGTCAGATTGGGAGCAGGTTAGAAATAATTCATGGTCATGTCCACTTTCCTCGGGCACGGCTCCATTTCAGATTGCAATGTCTTACCGGCAAACTGGGGAATGTTTTATGAATCATTAAGAACTGTAGAACATTTATGCTAATGACTTGAACTAATTTTAACTCGTTCCTCAAGGCAATCTTAACCACTTTAAGGTGTGTTAGGAGTAAAGCTGAGCATCAGAAATTTAGTAGTTAAAGGACTAGTTCAACTGTAAATGATATAATTTACTCATTCTCATCATAGGAGGAGACATTTCTGGCCATTTTTTCCCCATGCGGTTACAAATAATATGAAGCTTTTAAGCTTAAAAAAGAAGGCCGTAATAAAGTAACATTAAAGTGTCTTTTGAAAATAGTTTTGTGTGAGGAAATATTTACTCGAGGACTGTTTCAACAAATAATTCAGACATGTTTTGTAAATCAGATCAACTGATTGATTAAAAAAAAAGAATAATGTACCACACACCAGGAGAGAGGCGAATAATGCGAATAATGACTTCAGTTTTCACACAGAAAACTCATCTTAGAATCATATTGACTATGACACTTTTTGAAGCTTAAAATCTATATATTTTTCTTTATTTTGTATAAAAAAAAGAATAGAGGTTTGGAATCACATAAAGAAGCTACACTGTAAACCTGAATAAGTTAAAAAATTGAGGTAGTCAGTTGCATCAAATATTTTGAGTTATGATGTTCCCAATTTTGAGTAAGCAGAACTATCAAGTTTTGCGTTTGTAGTACTCGTGCATGTTAATTTCTCCTAACTTGAAGTACTGAGTTAGCTAACTCATACATTTTGATAGCAAATAACATTTAGTTAATTCACTTTATTTTGAGTTATTGCAAATCAAATGAGTTATTTACTTCACTGTAAACCCTAATAAGTTGTCAGAACTCAAAAAAGTTAACTTTTTTAGTTAAATTAAGAAACTCAAAGTTTTAGTAAGATTTTTATTTTGTACTTTTGTACATTTTTATGTTCTTAACTTGAAATATTTGAGTATTCCAATGCTAATTTATACATTTAACTCAAAATTATCAGGCTATCTCAACATAAGTATTTTGCTAACAAACTAATTCAGAAAATACCAACTTGCTAATTTTCTAACACTTTAACAATAGCATGGTATAGCACATAGTATGCGGCACTTGTCACCATGATGGTAACTCTCCAAAAACCCACATTAACAGAAACTTTTCTAAATTAGCATAACACAACATTAATCACTACTAAATATCCCTTACCATTAATAACACACCCAAAAAAAATAGTCTAGATTATGGGGAATTAGTTTGTTCTACTCAAAACAATACAACAGTTCAATTTACTTGAAATATGTCAGTGCAGTAAACTCAAAAGAAAAAAAGTTCTAAATACTCATAACAGTTAATTTACCTGAACTAATTTGTTTCATTTAAGTTTGTCCTACTCAAACCAATTAAGTATTTTGAGCATTAGGGTTTACAGTGGGTTAGTGATGACAGAATGTAAATTTTTTGGCTCCCAAAGTAAGCTTAGTTACACATACTGTTTGTGCGTGAACATTAAGTCTGACTTAAGATTCCGTGCTCTCTGCCAATTTGAAGGGGAACTTGTTGCCATTAAACTGTTTGTTGGCCATTGTTTTGCCATTACTGGAAGTTTACCGTGACCCTGGCATGTAGTGAGCTCGAGAGATTAGTTAGCTGCAATGGAGAGTGTTGTGTGGGTATGGCAGGGCAGGGCAGAGAAGCGAGGCAGCCTTCAGGCCTACAGATGCCCTCCTGACCCGTCTTTGGCACATTACTCTACTTTAGTATGTGCATTATGTGTACGTGCTTGAATAAATCTGCATTTAGTTTAAACTTGCGTGTGTCCGCCTCTCAAACTCTGTGGGGGAAACATGTTGTCCAGCATCGCGATAGCAATGATGCCCCAGGAGGAGATTATGATGATGCATCCGCACTTTCTGGCTCTCTGCCACTCTTTCCCATCTGTGCTCTGTCTTCAGCGAGAGCTTCGAGTGCGCTCGTGCAGTAGCGGCATTTTTAGGAGGGAGAACAAAAGGAAACATGCGTTGTGTGCTAAAAAAAAAATTATTAGTCAACATGGATTGATGGAATAGTTCAGAAACAGATCTGGAACGACATGAGGATGAGTAAATGATGACAGAATTTTTATTTTTGGGTGAACTATTCTACAATGGACTAGATGGAAAACAAGTAGATTTGCATAATTCAACACTGTCATCTTGCATATTTATTGTTATATAAAGTTCCATGCTCAACACTCTTGCTCTTGCTTTTGCTTTTGTCTGCCTATTCTGTTCTATAAATGATGACTTCCTGTTCTGACAGCTATGGAAGAGTCTTGAGGTTCTGCTCTCTAAGTGACATCTTCTGTCCTTCATCTTCAAGCTGTGTTTAAGCGAGCCGAGCAAAGGGATTTGAGAGAGACGCACATGAAAGCTGTTTGTACCCGTTGGGCTTATCGCAGCGTTCTTGTATAGGTTTTTTCTTCCCGATGGGAAATATTTTGTCTCAGTTTAGTGGGTTTAAAATGCTCAAACCATAGTGCTTTCTGCCTTTACCTGCTCTTTTTCATTTCTTAGTCATTTTGGTAACACCTTCTGTAACTGCTTTCAGGAAAACAACACTGGTTTGTTGAGATAAGAAAAGGAAAAAAGCAAGAATAGCGTAAAAGCAGATCTTGTTCCCCCATTGACTACCATAGTATTCCCCCCCCTACTATTGTAGTCAATGGCTATATGCTTGGTTACAAAGATTCTTCCAAATATCTTCCTTTGTGTACAGAAGAACAAAGAAATGTATACAGGTTTGGAACAGATTTGAGGGTGAGTAAATGATGACAGAATTGTCCTTTTTGGGTGAACTGTCACTTTAAGTAGCTTTTAAAACACATTACTGATGTGAATCTTGCAACAAAACTGTAGCGACAATGAGTCAGATAAAATAATAACTCAACGGGGAATTTGAATTAAAATGAAAGAGACTCGAATTACACTATAATTTATAAATAATTCAGAATTAATGTTTACACCTTAACCTATTCGTCCACCGATATGTAAGAACTTAAAGGGGAGTCTGTTAAAGGGAAACAGGTCTATGTAGCTCAAATGAATGAATTAATGAATTCATAGGGAATTTTTTGAGAGTCTAATTTACAGCCAAGCAAATGACTCTTCCAGCGTTCATTTGTACGGGCCGTAAATATCAACTCTGCAGCGGATATTAATATCCATATATTGATTACTCTAACACATCAAACTAATATCTAACATAAACACAGTCAGGGGTGACTGTGTCTCCACCCCTCCCATACAATTGGGTTATCTATAGTAATTTAGTTTCCTGCTCTTAAGCAGAGAGTACATTTAGACCTAATTTCTTACTATGAGGACATGATCAATTCTATAAAGATTTAATTCAGCTCATCTGTTGGGTTATATCCATACGAGCACAAAGGTATCAAACACGGTGTCTTTTGATCCACTCATTCAATAGTTACATAATTGCATGACTAGAGGATGATATACATGCATAATAGTCACATGTATCAATTGTAACACACTAACAAACTATGTCGAAGGCTATTTGAGTGAAAGTCCAATAATCATGTGATCTTATGCAATCCAATATGTAACATTTTCTGGGAGTTTGCTTGGAGTTTTAACTGTGTCACTTGGAGTTAATTTACCGGTCATTGAAAAGACAGAGATCTGGTTTGTTTCTTTGTCTTGCGATCACAACGAGTCTTTTGTGCTCTTTGTCTAAGTTTTGGTCAAAAGTCCATAGGAAATCACGTAATTGTAATATAGAAGTGGTAGCTCCAGGCAGAATGGAACCTCGTGATGGATGGTCGATTTCTTGGGGTCTGGAGCTGAATTGGGGCTTTGTGGAAGGGATGTTAATTTGATTGAATCATTTGGAAGATTCATTCATTTATAATGTCTGCGACCATAATCGCTACAAAACAATAGCAATGACATATTTTAAGATAAGCCAGTGCAAGTTGCTTTCAGTTAAAACAGCTCAAACATGTATTTTAGTCTAGGACTAGGCGTAAGCCTTGACTGATAATATATTACAAATACTCACTAAAAATAAAAACAAATTAATATTTCAGTTTAAACATTGTATTTATTTTAAATCTAAAACTGAGGGGAAAAAATCTAATTTACAGCTAAAAAGAAATATTTAACAAAATCCAATACTAAAAATGACAAAAGCACATAACAAAATGACTATAATGAAATCGAAGCTAATTAAAAATATGAATAAATGCTACAGTAGTATAAGCATAGCACTAAAATAACACTGATGTGAGTTTGAATTCAGGTTGATCCAGGTCATTTCCTATATGAATAAAAATCATAAAATACTTTAGTGTATTGCATAGATGCACTTTAATGTGTGGGCGACCAGGGTTCGAGTCTGACTCGGGGTCATATCCCCATCCCACTTCATCCTCCCGTCTGTATCGTATCCTGTCTGCTCTCAGACTATTTCTAGATGGAGGGTAGACAGAGATGAACGGGCTGAGCGAGGAAGGGGAGATGTGCTGTCTCCCCTCAGGAGGTGAGCTTAAGTACAGTTCTGTTGTTTCCTGAGGGCTGTAAGCCACCTAGAGTTCAAATAATAATCAAAAGACAAGCTGTTGAGTCACTGAGTCTGTGTGCTTTATGGTAATTCTATGGATAATTTCTGTATCACCTACCATGATACTTACTGTGATGTTAATCGTTCTGCTTTATGGTACAGTGATGTTAAAGTCCATGGTGAACGTGATGTCGCCAAGTACAATTTAGTTGATCCTGAAACAACATTTAAATCAACACAATCACTTCGATTTAAGAGACAAGTTTAGAGTTTATTTGTTGGCTTACAATCAAAGTTTGATGCTGCTGCATCAGTGTTATTCACCTATCATTTCACTCTGATATTAGGGGTTGGGATAGTGTTAGAACAACATTTTTGGACAGTAGTGTTGTTAAACAAAACATGTTGACCCAGGAACGTGTCTTACTTGGAAAATCACGCCCCCTAAAGTCCATATGAAATTAAAATGGACCCAATTTACTTTCTAAATACAGTTCCTGGTCATATTTATTTATTTATTATAAAATTGTGTATGTATTTATTTTTTATTTTTATTTTTTTGGTGTACGCTTAATTTCACGATAAGCGTGTGATTTAATCGCAATTAATCGAACAACAAAGGTGCGATTAATCACGATTAATCACACGCTTATCGTGAAATTAAGCGTACACCATTTATCTTATGAAACACATTCATTTTGTCATAATTTGCTATATCCAAAGTAAACAATCAGATTGAAGGGTGATTTTCACAAAACTGTATTTTCTTCAAGCTTCAAGGATCATTAGACTCCAAAAGGACACCAAATAACCAAATATAAGGAGTCCATATAATTACATTATATAATAAATTGATACACACCCATGAAAAAAAAACATTACAGAAAAAAAAAAACTCACTACGATGCACGTATTCTCAGTATATCAGCTGCTCTGCTGCTTGTGCTCATCATCATCAGTTCTCTCTGAACAGAAGGTTAAGTCAGTGTACTGTTGGATTAACTGAATAACTCCAGGATGTTGGTTTATTTCGAGTCAGAGGAAGAGTCAGACACGTCAAAAAGTGAATAACTTTAGCAATGTGTGGATTAATGCTTACTAGAGATGCAAACTGTTTGGAACTGTTCAGTCCAATTTGGTGAACTGTTTCAAAAGAACATTTTGTTTGCGAACCGGACATTGCTAATGTACACGACAAATCAAACATTATCCTTCCTGAGTAATGTACTGTGTGTCTGACATTAATACAGCGTGCGATCAGTGATCGAGAGCACGCACATACACGGTTTGTTTGTGCATCAATATAACAGACTCTCACACGCTTAATGTACGACACCAAAATTGTGATCTTCAGAAACAATCGCAGAATACAACAGAGCTTGTGTTTTAAAGCAAAGCACACAATGGAATGAATAATTCACTAAAAAACGCGATGTGAGTCTCTATTCTCTCTGATATGTCTGATGTAGTCTGTTCAGCCTGGCTTTCTTTACATTAGCGCTGTTTTGGACTGTTTGAATGAATTTGATAACTGGATCACAGAAAACTTTCCCGAGTTTAGCGGCTTAAAATGGCCTGATCACAAACAAGGAAGCAGAATCGGGTTAAAGAATTAGAATAGAAATCTCCTACGAGGGTTACAGGTGCTGCAGATGCTCAGTGTGATTGTGATAAACTCCCGAATTCTAACATCATCTAACTGCGTGTTTCACGTACTTCTGTGATTTATTTGCTTTAACTTGTGTTAAATTATTTTAGCCCGTTAGGACTTTAACCCTCGCGATCGGCTCTCTTTTTTTCTTATCAGTATCAAAGAGACTCAAATAACTCAAATAATAATCTGTTAAGTTTCTATTTTTTTGTTGTGTACAGTCACAATAAAAAATTTTTTTTAGCTTTTTTGCAAAATAAAGAAAACAAACATGATGCGCGATCTGCAGCCTCTCTCTTAAGACATTCATTCAGATAGTCTTCAGAAAAGGACCTCTAGCTTAGTGAATACTTGTCTCACAAACATGAGACATATGTCCATTATTGAATAACAATTTCACTTAAAAACATGTCACATTGCGGACTTAAAATGGGACACCAGTGCTTTAATTAAGCATTATCGACTTGTCTCAACCATGCTCACAATAACTACACTATTTGACATTTTTTTCTTTCGAAGTGACAGTTACTCAAACACGCAAACAGCAGCACAGGCCTTTCTACTACAAGATATATATAGAGTATAATGTTTGAATGTGTGTGTGATCATTTGTGTAAATGTTGGGATTGTTTTTCCTCGATAACCTCAGCTCATTGCATTTTTCTGTCGTTTTTTTTTCTCTCCTGCTGAATTAAGATAAGAGAATTTGTTAATTAAACTGTCACATGGCAGCACCTTGAGGAATCGCAGCGAAAGGGCCGCTTTAACTGGGAAGCTATTGTCTCACTACAGACACTCATCTTATCCAGTGACTATCATAACCGAGGGCAGGGAGGAAGTTTCACCTAAGACAACAGGAAGTCGAGGAGTTAAGGGATAGTGTTCCTGATATATGTTGTGTTCAAATGTGTTACCTTGTGAACATGTTCCTGTTACTATTGCTCACACCTAAATGAAACTTGCCGTCTACACTGTGAAAAATGCTTAATAGCTAAATGCTATAATTGGAGTCTCTCCCCTTAAAAATTCACATTTAATTAATTTCTTTGTAATTCTTTGTACATTTCTGCGTGAAAATTGTTTCATCCTACACATTTTGTGTGTACCTTTTGTGCAACTTATAAGAATGATTTAATTTTGCTATATATATATTCACCTATTTTTTTTTCAGTGAAGAGACTCTCTTGTACACTTCCAGCAGTAAGCATCTACTGATAAACCACCTAGAACCCCCTAGCAACCACTAAGAACACCTAACCACCATTGAAAACAACCTAGCAACCACATGGCAAATCGCCCCATCATGTGGAGTCCTGGACGCCATTAGTGATCATATTTCGGCACCAGAATGTCACATGGGTATTGAGGTGGGCTCATGTAGTAGTGATTTTTGCACCAACAAGCACTACCATAATTTTTTCATAAAGTGTACCTCTCGATTTCTTTATTCTCTTTATTATCTGAGGAGTGTGCTTAGGGGATCAATGCTGTTAAGTGATAAACGGCCTTGGCTTGGCCAGGGCTTCCACTGTAAATACCAGCAGCAATTAACACTGATCAGAGAGAGAGAGAGAGAGAGAGAGAGAGAGAGAGAGAGAGAGAGAGAGAGAGAGAGAGAGAGAGAGAGAGAGAGAGAGAGAGAGAGAGAGAGAGAGAGAGAGAGAGAGAGAGAGAGAGAGAGAGAGAGAGAGAGAGAGAGAGAGAGGAGAGAGAGAGAGAGAGAGAGAGAGAGAGAGAGAGAGAGAGAGAGAGAGAGAGAGAGCATTTTAACATCAGAGGATCAATTATTGAGATTCTCTATCTCTGACATTTACATCCCATGGTACTCATTCCATACATGGCTGGGTTGGGTGTATGAATGTGTTTCATTAGGCTGTTGTTTTGGAGCTATAGATCCACAGTCGCAGACAGGCTTGTTCCTCTAGTCTGTAAAAATTGTCCGGCCATCTGGGTTGAAAGCTAGGCAACAGCTAATGCATTTGAATGAGATTTCAACAGGTAAATAAATGTTCACATATTACATTTGGATTTATAAAATGGAAAGTTCCAATTTTAAACTCTGATTGGATGAACCACATTTGAAAGCCATTATGTTTTTTTTTGTTGTTTTTTTTTCAAACAGTGCAAATAATCATTTTCTTAAGTTCAGATGTGCACTTTTTAATCAAAGTCTTGTTATCTACATCTTATTATCTAGTCTTATAAGTCTACACATTATTAGATAAGCAAAACTGCAATATATATATATATATATATATACACACACACACACACAGAATATGTTCATTGTTGTTTTCTATAGAGATAGACTTTTGAAAAAGAAAACAATGATCATCTATTATCATATTGCTGATGCCACCATTTTATAAAAACAATAAGCCTCTTGAGTTTAACATTGTGCCTAAAAGTGCATGGTAAACATTGGCCACTTGTGACGTTCCGCTTTATATAACTGTGTTTATGAAATCACGTGTTCTGTAAACTGGTTTCCACCACTTAATTCAGAATGAAACAAACATTCAGTTCATGCTTCGTTATCACTGCCGCCAATTACGGCCCTGTCTCGGAAAATCGTTTTTGCACAGATCGTGAGCTGCCTATTTGAGTATTTGCCTCCGAGCTTTGGTTTCCCACCAGCCGTTCGCAATCGCCTCACCCCATCGCCTCTCGTAGGCACGTTGTGCGTGCAGCTGCTACATCAACATGACAAGTGTTTCTAGAACATTCTTCATTGTTCACTGACCAGTAATCGAAGTGCAATGGTCGACGTCGGGGATATTTTCTGCTGTTGGGCTCTGAAGAGCGAGCACCTGGGCCTGCACTGAGGGAAGAGAGATAGTCATGCTCAAACAGACTGCCTCATTGTGATTTCACCTCAGGCTTTGTCGCTCACAAAGAACTTGTGGCCAGCTTGAAATCAGTTGCGTTTGCTCGTTCATTTGAATTCACTGTAAACCTCACACTCCAGTGGTGGAGAGGGACACATTCTTTTAAATTAGCTTCAGCTCAGTAAGTGCAAATACATTTATGACCTCTCTCAGACTGTGACCAAGATGAGTTTTATTGCTTAAAGGAGAAAGTGAGAACAATTACGCACTGCTTTTGGTCTTGTAATCTAACCCAGTCTTAAAACACTTAGTTGACAGAAATGCAATATAATACACATAACTATGTTTTCAGTGGAGTATGAAGAACTTCCTTAATGTACTGTTATGTTTTTATTACCTTAGAATGAGCCATTTCTATCTCCATACACTGCGGGTTCCCCTTACAGCAGGGGTGTCCAATCCTAAAGAGCCCTCCAGGACCGACTTTGGACACCCCTGCCTTACTTCTCTACAGAGCGCTAGTCACTCTCCGCTCTCTCCGACGATGTCATTTTTGTCCTGTGTCAGCCCCGTATCACACACTGCACAGTTAACGTCACGTTTCTCACTATTGATATCTAATATTAGCATCTTTTGTTATCATTTATTCACCCTCATGTTTCTCCAAACTAGTATGACTTTCTTCTGTGAAAAGATATTTTCTGATATCTGAAGTTTTTGTCCATTTTTTGACCAGTGTTACTTTGAACCCCATTAACTTTCATTGTATGGACAACTTCAAAATATCTTCTTTTTGTGTTGTCTTTTGGGTTTGGAACAATGTGAGGGTGAGATGACAGAATTCCCATTTTTGGATAAACAATCCCTTTAACTATTTCCCCACCAGCGTTTTTCTTCTTCTTTTTTTTTTACGTTGCCAGCCACCACCACAATTTTCATGGCCCCCAGATTATTTAGTTGTATGAATATCTGAACATGCAATATATCAAAAGAAAGAACAGACCTTCTGCTTAAAAATAAATAAATAAATAAAATGTATTCTAGGTTAATGCATTCTTTTTTATCATCACTTGAATTTGGTTAAATTTCATAAAAAAGCTCCATTTTGAGCAAAAAGCTGAGAAAAACATGTTTTTGTCAAAGACTCGGATTCAGAACGATGATCAAAACATAGATGGAGTAGACCAAGTCAACACCCCAAAGCTTCACAGTCCTATAGCTCATCCTGGACAACATTTAATTCAGTAACATTAGGCCGTTTTGATTTATATGCTGTTTATTGTTTATGATCACGTCATTTTACATATGCACATACATACGCTTGTTTATGCTTCTTTTTCGCCTGTGTTTTGATCCGGAGATTCTGTACTCTTTTAGAAGATGTGTCATAGCGCCCCCTTACTGTATAACAGTGAAAACACGGAAAGCTGGACATTTCGGCTAATGGCAGGAAAAGAGCTAATAGTGATTATTAGCATGACAATTACTGGACATGTGACTTTACCATTGATGAAATAGAAAATGTACAAATCTAATTCTAATCTGATTTGTACTTCATTTTTTTTTTTTTTTTGCAGTTTCAGATGAGAATGCATGACTTGTATGGCTAAAAAGTTTGTTTAAGGCGCTTGTTACAGCGAAACTCATCTCTGCTATACTCCGATTCCAGAGAAAACATGAGGACACTCATAAATCTAATCTGTAATTCAGAACAGAGAAGCCCGTGGAGCATATCTAATCCCAGTGAACCGGCTTTACTATGACCACAGTCTGTCATCAGCTCTGAATGTCTTTTCAGGAGCATGTCACTTCCTTTCCTGTTACAACAGAAACTGTTTTTCTTTATACAAATAGTTGCTTAGTGGCTCCAGTATTGTGTTTGGCTGTCAGTGTTACATGTATTGAGGTTGTTTACAAGCCAGGTGTTTTGATGAAATCTCAGATCTGTGTTTTAACATTGTTGAGCGTATATAATCCCTTTCTTATCCTGTGTAAACCCGTTAATCTTTGACCTTAATCTGAAAGTGCCCCGGATTTATTTTATTTTATTTTATGTTGTGTTCTCCACCCCTTTAAACGCTGAAAGAAAAACAATCATCTGTTGATATCATTTTACTTTCATGGAGAGGAGTCAATAAAAACTCATTTGAGTTTATAATGCTTAAAATTGTATTCTTCATAAAATGGCATTATAAATTACCAACCTGCAAATGTGGAAAAATAAATAAATTAGCAGCTAAAAACAGCTGAAATCTGATATTGAAGTGAGACCTCCAAATGGGTGTCCCTCAACAACACAAAGGCTAAGCGTCTCTTATTGCATTTCAGTCAAACATCTCTTTGTAATTTGATCACATTTATGAAGCAGAGAGTAAATATGTATTTATACAAAAGCTACAGAAGCGTTGGGGCTCTAGACGGCGCAGTGCTGTGCCTGTCGGAGGAGGAAAGGTCAATGCTAATGTAATAAAGTGAAACGGAAATCTGCTAGCATGCTAAGCCTGGTAGCACAGCAGGATATGGAAGCAGGAGATACAGGATAAGAGCTGGACAGACGTGTGGTCAGAGTGTGTTCCTTTGCTTTGTAACCAGGTTAGGACCAGGATTCCGACATTTGATAGGCCTACTTTAAACCAACAGACCACTCTCACTTCAGTCACGCTTGTCTTATTTGTTCCATTTCAAAGTTGTTGTCGTTGACTGATGAATTGTAAAAAAAAATTGTTAAAATAACACATTTTAACCATCCTTGCGTGAAGTGTTGCGCTAAGTTCTAGAGTGTGTATTGATCATTAAATTGATCGAATGACAGTAAAGTGTTAAAAAATATATATATTTAAAGGGGGGGGGGGGGGGGGGGGTGAAATGCTGTTTCATGCATACTGAGCTTTTTACACTGTTAAAGACCTGGATTCCCATCCTAAACATGGACAAAGTTTCAAAACAAAACGTTGGACGTTTGATGGAGTATTTCTGTGTCAAAAATACTCCTTCCGGTTTCTCATAAGTTTCGGAAAGTCTTTTTAGTGTATGGGTATATGTGACGTCTGATTTCAACAAAGATGGTTTATAAACAAGGTACAGTTCAACTCCGGATATGTAGCTCGTCTAATGCTGAAAGATGGAGCAATCCCAGCGATTAAGGTTCACGGTCGTGTGTTGGTATCAGGCGGTGAGTAAAACTGCTTCAAAGGTCTTTGATTTGTTAGCTATCGATTCCATTGTTTTTCTATGTAAACATGCATAGCTCAACGCAATAGCTGTGTGCGCTCGTCATTCTGAACGATACGCCCCCAGCCACTCAGCTTTTTTCGGAAAGACTCTGTACAGCGTATCTTTCTTTTATAAATATAATAAAACTAAAGACTTTTTGGAGATATGAAAGATGCAATACTACTCAATAGGTACTCAAGATTGACTGAAAATGAGTGCTGTTCTTTTGAACTTTCTATTCATCAAAGAATCCTGAAAAAACACTTTCACAGTTTCTAGAAAATAATATTACGCTGCACAATGTATCAACAGTGATAATAATGAGAAATTTCACTATAATTTTCACTGAAATTTTCACTAGCTTTCACTATATCAGCAAATAAAAGGATTTCTGAAGCAAAGACTGAAGTAATGTCTTCTGAAAAACTAACATTGCCATCACAAGAATACATTACATTTCAATTGCATTTAAAATATATTAAAATAGATAACATAATGAAATATAATAATATTTCACAGTGTTATTTGATCAAATAAACAATGCGCATAAAATACATATACAAGCCCCAATAAATAGAAATACAAATATTTTACTTCAAAACAATTACCATGTTTACTTCAAAAATATGACTGCTCCAGTTTTATATACTGCAATACAACCTTTTTAACCACTTCAAAATGAGGAATGATTAAAACAGAATTAAATAGAATATATTATTTATTTACAGTAATTACAATAGCTATGGTATTTTGACAAAACCGTTACCATGGCAACTCTTTTGAAGTTGCGTTCTTAAGCATTTCAAGTAGTCAAGGCCTCTTTTGAACCTGAACAGTTGTAGCTTCCAAGATGCTCAGTTCCTAGAAATGTGCTTTCTTCATATACCACGTTTTATAACGCTCTTCCTTGAGCTGCATGCTGTGCAGTGTGTGTTCTCGTATACATGGTTTATGAAGACACAAATGTGCATAATGACATGAGTATTACAACGTAAACATGTCCTCTTACTTCCCATATCCTCGTAAACCAATTGGCTTAAAAATATACTAAACAGTGTTCAAAAAACTTCAAAAGTGTATGCCTATGCACAAACCCTGTAAACCACATATCCAAGTGTGTTTCAAATTTCCCCACAAAGATGGCAATATCCGAAATCCCATTTCCTTGAGGGGATATTTTTTGGTCTCCAGATGGAAAATGGCTTATAAATCATACTAAGGGATGTTTTTCGAAAATGCTGAAAGCTTTATGTGATAGGTTTAGAGTTTGGGGATATAACATACATCTTGTACAGTACACTCTAAAAAAGGCTGGGTTAAAAATATCCCAAGTTGGGTTGAAAATGGACTAACCCAGCAATTGGGTTGTTTTAACCCAGCGATTGGGTTTTTTTGGGGCGGGACAAACACTGCACCGACCAATCATCCTACTTGTACACCGACTGAACAACAATGGGGGGAGTTAATATTGCTTTTTACTGCATTTTTATATTCAGTAATATTCTTCAAAATGAGATACTAGTAACATTACTGCCATGGATATTCTGTATCATAGCAACCAAAGAAAGCACTGCGTTTGCAAAGCGCTTTCAAGCGCCACCAGCTGGTCGTTTTCAGAAGATCACCAGGTGTTTTTTTAGCTAAAAGTGCTTTGGTGGACACATATGGCCAATTAGTCTCTTTAGCATTTATGCAAAATACTGGAGCCAAACCTGAGAAAGAAGTCCAGAAGATTCCACAGCGTTCCTTGCAGTTGCAACTCGGGGGCGGGGATTATGCTAATTATGAATGAGCGTCCTATTTACGAATGTTTGGAATTCATTATTATACTCACGTTTAACTACCGAATCCGTGGTACACGAAGCGTTTGTGAATCTGGAGGAGAGTTCAGAGTCCTTCGTAAAAGGTCCATTATACGCGCAAATTACTCCGAATTTGCTCGTATATTTGCGAAAGTTTCATGAATGAGACCCTTTATGTCTATGGAAAGTCCCATAAAACATCCATAAAACAGAAATTTTTCTGTGATGGGTAGGTTTAGGGGTAGGGGTAGTGTAAGGGGATAGACTATACAGTTTGTACAGTATAAAAAACATTACATCTATGGAGAGTCCCCACAATGATAGCGAACCAGACGTGTGTGTGCGTGTGTGTGTACCCCTGGTGTCAGCTGCAGAGATTGGCCCTTCTGTCAATGGAACGCCTTCTTATGGTGAGGGCCCTGCAGCTGTTGCTAAAGAGATGGAGGGCATTGCATCACTGTCCACAATTGCTTTGATCACAAAAACTATGACAAAATCCGCTTTGTAAAATAAAATGTGGTTTTATTTATTCTTTTCATAGTAATGTTTTAATTAGGGCTGTTAATGGATTAGCAAAATTGTATTGAAATTAATTATATGGCATGCCAGTAATTCATCCAAATAACAGCAATTAGTTTTACATATATCAATAATTTCTGGGCAAAACCACACAAAGTCAGGCTTTAGATGTCAGTATATGTGCTTTATTTCTGTGCTATTGACCTTCACCTTTCACTTTGTAAGACGCCTTGTAAAGGAATTCATTCTTCAGCTCATCGCTTACTGTGGATTGGCAAAACATGAAGTGTCACTTCAAGCTTGAATTGCTTAAATGGTAGGAATCCCTTATTACTGCATTTTCAGGGTCAGGAGGCATAATTAATAGCATAACATTTCCATGGCATTTTTGTTACACTAATCACTCTAAATTAAATGGACAGGCCCCGTTTAAATGCATCATCTCAGCCACTCTCAATATCTCAATTTGGGAATTAGAATGAGGACAAAACGAGTGGACGGTGCAATGGAGAGGGATATTAGGAAAGATGCAAGGAAGCCAGCGCAAAATTAAAGGACTGGAACAGCTGTGTGTCAAGCTGTGTGAATAGAGAGGGATCTGGCTGCGCTCTCTTCCTGTCCCACTGAAAGCCACTCATGTGATTCAACAGCTTTCTCCCCATGACCCTCAGTGTTCACACTGAGAGGGCCGGCTTCAATGGATCAATTACCCCAATGATTACGTTCATCAAATACTTGATTCAAACTCAAATCCCCTTACAGAATTAAATGTTTCTCTCTTTCAGATAAGAGAGATAGATTAAAGATGCTTTCGGTCTGTCAATTCATTGGTCCTTTTGTCTGTATTTCTTCTTTTCACTTATTCCCTTTCTCTATCTCCCTCCTCCATCTTCCTGTCTATTGTTCACTCGACTTCATTAAAAGGTCACACCTTATCTCTTCAAGTTGATTCCTGTTTTTTTTCCCTCCTCTCTCTCTATTTTTTCCCTCCCTGCACCCTTCCCTCGCATTCCACCACTTAATGGGGTGAAAGCCATCTCCATTACTGTGAAGTTGTACACACAAGTACAGATAACACCCGCTGTGTCTAGTAATGAGTGATTGGACATCATCGAGCGTGCCTGTTTAGTTAGCTCACCGTGCAGCCACGATCCGCCTGCATCTCGGAGAAAAGGAGATAATTGACAGACGTATAATCCTCTTCCTCCGCATGGGACTCCGGGGAACCGTCGCAGTGACAAAGTGATGACACGTAGAAAAAGTATTAAATCCAATTGTGGGAAAACAGCAGGAGAAGGAAGGAGCGTAGACCGAGAGTGACATTTACATTACAGGAAGTGATTTAGAAAGAGAGTTGCTTACTGCCAGTCACCATTCCGGTCAAATCACCTTGATTTAGACCCTGTCAGGCAACGTTTTGGTGTTTGTTAGCCTTTAAGAGATACAGAATGTTTTGCCTAGATGTTAGCTTTGTTTGGTCATGATGCCATTTTCCTGCACTTCCAATGTAGTAGTCCAGTGCTGTTAAAATGATGGGCCTATTAGGGATTATTTTAACAATCTAAACGTCAGTATTGGGAGTAACGCATTACTGTAATTCCACTAGGCTACTTTTAGTGGTAATTTTCTATTTCAATTACTGAAATTTAAATTAGTTTGTTACTCGCTTTCGTGAAAAATGAACACGCAGTCAAGAAGCTCAAATCTAGGCCCTAGCCCGGCCCGTGTCCGACAGCTTATCAAAATTCTTGGCCCGGGTCTGACTGGAGGTTGTGTTTTTTTATTTTTTATACTTCCTATTACACATTGTTGCAGCCATTAAAATAGTCTGCTTTCGCTTTAGCCTCTCAAATCAACACTTGACTTGTCTTGCCTATAATAAAATCCATAGATATAAAACACTTCAAGCATCACAATGTTAGTTTAAACGTTTAGCCTACTATCCCCACCACTACGGTAAAAAGGCATCTTTGATAAGTTGAGGTTGGCTGATCGTAGGCGCTCGCAAACGAAACGGGCTACACAATCTAAACAAAAACAACAACAAAAACAAACAAAAAAACATGCAGGTTGTCTTACCTTACACCTCTCCGCAAAATTATTATAAATCTGATCTTCAATTTCCACGCTATATGCTCATTTAACGGAGTTCACATCAACGAAAGCAACAGATATGAGCTGCGTTTTATTCATCAGCTCATTTCAAGATCAAAGACCGCAATATGAGAAAGAGCGACCTAAGCACTGGTGAGATCATTAGTGTCATTAGCTTTAATGAAGATGATTGTGTTTTTGAGCATCTGAGACTTACTTCACTTGCGGCAGTTTGCGTGTTGGCTTGCTTTACTCATTTGCGGCGATGCGTGTTGCAGTAGCGTCATATCTGGCTACAACATGTCATATATAGACTATAGCACGCTCTCACACGTTTATTTTTTAACAATTGCCAGGAGTAAAATTGACATATGTGGTTTAAACAACCAGATGCATTTACACTTGTCCAGTTTCGCCTGAAATGTTGAATGAAAAAGCATGTTTATTGTGTTTGACTGTCCAGTACTGTTCATATTTACATTTAAAAAGACGACTTAAAAGTTACTTTCCCTAGTAACTAATTACTTTTTTATATACAGTAATTGGTAAAGTAATTAAATTACTTTTAAAAGAAGTAACTAGTAACTGTAACTAAGTGAAGTTATTAAACGTAATTTCAGGAGGAGTACGCCCATCTAATCTTCCAATTAATACCAAGGTATAAAACCAGCAGCTTACTTCTTCCCATTTTTAGTTCCTGCTGCATCCCTCCTCCTCCTGCACCTCCTTTTGTACAATTTTGCCTGTTATAGGGGGGCAAACAGAGCTTGGATAGAATATACTCCCCGAGCCCCTCTATAGCAGACAGCAAGCAAAATCTATTTACCAATTTCACAAAGATTATATGGGCACAAACACTAATTTTACTAAAGCGTATGGCGCAGGTGCACTTAGGGCGTGTCCGAATCCACTTTTGCTAGTTTATCAACTGAAAAAACATGTTGCAGGCGCATGGTCCAAAGCAGTGTTAATTTCGTTAACGAAGACGATGACGAAAAATATTCGTTAACGGCCACTTTTTCTGTGACTAAAACGAGACGTTGACAAGCTAAACTAATATCTGATGATAAAAACTATGACGAAACGTATGCCGTTTATTTGTTGACGAGACGAGACGAGACGAGACTAGAAAGTTATTTGAGGAATATCGGACATTAAAAATACATGATCTCTTCCTATGCCGTCAGATATGCGTGTCCGTCAAAGAAGGCGTCTCCAACAGTATCCAGCCAGCTGCAGGCACGCAGCAGCAGCTGACGTCACATGTACTGGTAGTCTAGGCTACCAAATTTGAACTAGAGTAGCAAGCTCGCTGCAACTATGGCGTCAGCGGCACCTGCATTTTTAGGAAGGAAAAGAAGAGATGATATCTGGAAGCATTTCACTTATATGTTATCTGAAGGGAAAACAGTGTGTAATGTCACAGAATCTCACGACGACGGAGAGAAGCCCTGTGGCTATAAACTGTGCGGAAAAAACACGACGAATCTTAAAAGACATCTGAAGTCACATCACCCCAGTGTTTATGCGGCCACCATCACGGTAACGTTAAGTAAGCTGACTAAAGTATTTTATCCAACTACTTTTCTTAATGTCAGATCAGTCAGTGTTCCTGTATGTGTCAACATAGCGAAAATGAATCGCTGTCAGTAGCCTGCCATGTCCATGTTCGCTAGCAAGCCATGTGCTTAGCCAAGAAACTATTTTTTTTATCTTGCAAAATATGTTTTATCCATCTGTTAACTAAGGATTAACGTTAGTTAACTAATGTTAATTAAATTAAATTCACATGTATTTGTATAGAGCTTTTCACAATACATATGGTGAGACATTATAATGAACATTGTTGTCTAAAGACTATATATTAAATTGAAAATAAAATTAATGCTGGTAACGGCAGTTTGACTAAAATTAATGACTAAAACTTAACAAAAATACAATGACTTTTCGTCGACTAAAACTAGAATAAAACTATGAAAGAAAAAATGACTAAAATGTGACTAAGACTTATAAGCATTTTCGTCTGAAGACGAAGACTAAGACTAAATCAAAAATGGCTGCCAAAATTAACACTGGTCCAAAGTGGTTGTACCTACTCTCTTGAGTCATGGGTGTGTTTTAGGCGTAATGTGCCATCCGAGTCTCATCTCCCATTCCCTTTAAAAGCCAGTTTTGCTTGCACCATGGCGGATTGCTATTTACATTTGCAGAATTTGCGAGCGGAAAGACTTAACGCTTCTCCAGAGAGGAATAATAGTATGTCCCTGTGTGTGTAACAAGCAGAGTGTACGTGCGTTGTTCACCCGCCTATAGGCGCATATTACTAATGCGCCCTTTAAATAACAAAAAAAATACTGCACTGTTGACTTTAGATCAGGTGCAATCATTTTCAGTTGCCTCAAAATAGTAACACGCCAACAATGCGCTTGAACACACCTCGTTTTCAGACCAGCACGTCCATGGGCAAACAGATGGGCGTGAGTGTATTTGCTATTTAAACAATGTGGTGCTGGACATGAAAATGATAACTGCTTTCCGGCTGAAACAAGCAAAAAACACTTGCGTCGCGCCTGGCGTTGCATTGAGGTCGGTGTATGATAGGGCCCTAAAAGTGTTCTTTTATTGAAATAAAAAATTACATCTCAGGTGGTTTGTTGTTCCTGTGGGGAAATATCACAGATCATTTTGTGGTGTCATGCAGCAGCTGATCAAGATGAATGGAAATGCTAACGGCTAGCTTTATATTATGAATCCAGGTATTATAGGCTTCCTTGGTCAACACTAATATGATGTTTCCAGACGATTTAGTAATTGTCAAATGAGGAACAGTCCCCCTTTTCCACCCGCTGGGTTCTGTTTTTTTGTCACTGAAAAACTGGTGGGTTGCTTTTGTAATTACTAGATGAGTCATAGCTTTCTGGGCTTAACATTAGTTTATTATTGTAGAAAATAGAACACAAAGATAAACAGAGAGGGAAAAAGAGAGGAAGGGAGAATTTTTTTTTTTACAAATACCATTTTGGGAAATTAAAACAGATTAATTCAATTAATGAAAAGGCGTTTTGTGTGTTTGTTGGAGTAATTAGTTGTAGATATTATAGAAGCAAGTGGGACTTGATTCGCAGGTGAGTTCATGTGTGTGTGTGTGTGTTCATGTTGTTCTGTGTGTGTGTGTTCATGTGTGTTCATATTGTTCTATCAACTTGAATGCACACTGACTCATAGGGACTCGGAGGGACCCATGTGGAAACAAGCTTATAAATAATACAGAATGAGTTTTTGGAAAATGTAAAAATTTTAAATGTAAAAAGTTTTGTGCGATGGGTAGGTTTAGGGGTAGGGTTAGTGTAAGGGGAGAGAATATACAGTTTGTACAGTATAAAAACCATTACGTCTATGGAGAGTCCCCACAAAGATAGCGAACCAGACTGTGTGTGTATCTGCACCTGCTATCCAGTTCCTTCCCACCTGTGGAATCCCGCAGTGGATTTTCAACCTTTTCCAAGAATGAACTTTGACTGACGCGGCAGGCGATCACAGCACAAAGACCAAAGGAGAGCTTGAATTTGAACTGGCTATTACAAAAACTTCTCCCAGCATGAACGCGTCTTCCTCTATTCCTAATTACAAAGGCGTAAATGACACAGAGGACATCGGTTTGACTTTTTCCGCGTTTTCTCGTCTTTCACGCGGCCTCGTAATGGGCTGAATGTTTTTGAATGCACACACAGGTGAAGAGCTGCACCTGTGTGTCTCACCAATCACAGCGGCTCTTGAATATTTACAGCACACATGAAAGACATACCACAGAGTGTGTCTGTGTGTGTGAATGAATAGAAATCTCTTCCTGTTCTATCCAATTTCTTTCTTTTTTTTTTAGGTCTTTTTAGGTACATGTCATTAGAAAAAAATGTCTGTCTTTGTGTCGCCTCTGTGGTGCAACGGTTCTTTTGTGTTCACCTCCCGTCCTCTCTAGTTTCCTTTCAGACATTGAACCTCATTAGTCTTATACACAGTTATTGAATATACAAGGTCTCTTTAGGACTTTTAACGCATTTTTAATAGGCAGGCAGCCTTTTTCTGGATGTTTTTTGATGAATTCTCCATATTAGGCACAGGCTTCACCTGATGAGCTGCTATATATGGGATGTCAATACAGATAAAGAGCTAAAAGGACAGGATGTGTTTTCTTTCTATCAGATAACAAAGAGAGCGATGATGTAATCAGTTAATGAATAGCTGAAGTGCTGTAATGAGAAAGCTGGGACATTGAACAATGTACTTTTTGATGATTGAACATCTATGTGTGCAGTAGTACAAAATTAAAGATGCCCAGAGTATAATGTTTAAAGACACATTTTTGAATGTAGTCCTGTTGCATTATTGAAAATGTGTGTATATAGGGAAGAGCGGGGCACAACCTAACGCTTTTTGACTTTCTCGGTTTGTGTAAATCCACTTGGGGTTCAGAGTATTTATTTTTTCCCACATTAATTGCACACATGTCTAGTACAATTATGTGGTTTTCTTTCATTAATACAGTGTATACTTTTTTCTTGATTTACCCCAAAAGAATGGAAGTGAAATGTGACAACATGCCCCGTAGGTGGGGTACATTGTAACATGTGGTGGGGCACAACGTAACATAACCAAATAACAGCTTAAAATGTTACCTGATATAATCAAAAAAAATATACAAGACAAACTTTGTCAACAAAATAAAATTATTAACTTTTTATAATGAAATAATGGCATTTTTTAATCATTAAAAATATACTCATTTTTGAGTTTGACAACAAACACATCGCTAAATACAGCTAAACAGCATAGTTATTGATTCTCAGTCATTATTCACCCTTTTCTCATGGTTTCTCAAAATAATTCATAAAAGTATAGAATATAATGGCATATTTCTAATAGGGGCTCATTGTAACGCAGTGTTACAACGCACCCCATTTGCACAACTGGGATTTAAATCGCGGCTCGTGTCTTCTGCCGGTAAGATCAGCATTAAAGAACGATCTCAACTGTTAAATAACAGATATAAAATAATATCGGATTTGTCTTATTTTAAATAAACACAAAAAACAGAGATGAAAAATAAACTTAAGTAATAAATTTACGTTTGCTATGTTAAATACATGTTCAGTGATATCTTCCAGATATTTTTTTAATTTTGGCTAAATAATGTTGATATGGCAACTAGTAAATACACTAAGTTTTGTCATTCTGGCATGTGTGGAAAGGGTTAAAACATGCGTGTTACAACTAACCCCGCGTTAGGTTCCCCTATATTGAAATATATACATACATTTTTCAGTTGCGGTCTAGAGGCACCTAAAATAATAAATTAAGTGTAATGTAGTGTTGTCAAAAATATAGATTTTTCAATACGTTGATGATTTGAAATATCTAAAACGCTTCCAATACTACTTTTCCGCAGAATAGATACACTATACCAGCTTTGCTTTCTTGCCCTCTTATCTCTCCAAAAGTGAGTTGAAACACAAACTCACTTGTTTCAATTGCTTTGAATGAATATTGTTGGTGTTACATGGCTTGAATTTTGGTGTTTTTTACTCATTTTTTTACCCAGTGTGTGCGCACGTAAAGCCGCCTCTCAGTACTAAACTGAGTTCTTTCAGAGTCAAAAACACACAAAATAATGTCAAAATGCCGGTCTTGGCGAGTACTCACGTTAACACAGTCAATTATGTTTTAAGTAAACAGTTGAGAAAGAAAACGCATGTGAAACACGTGTGTCAGGTCTTAAAGTGACAGCAGCCTAATGTACCTGCCACCAAATTATGACATAATATAAAAATGATCCATATAGCAGTTTTTCCCCATGGTAGCGGTCAAAAATGTTGGCCTGTGAAAATGCTGAGTCGTTAGTAACTTTGGAAAACCACTTGCCACAGTGGATGGTGAGAAAAAAAATGTCAAGCCCTGTATATAGGAAGTTAAATACAAATAATGCCAGGTGCTTGAGCAGATTCTGTAATACGAGTTTAATCTTTTGAAGTGTGTAAACTCATCTAGAGCGTAGAGGATAGATCTGAGTGTGAGTGTGATCACTGAGATCAAAAATGCTGAGATGCTAAGTCCCCTTGCAGCTGAAGAGCCCAATGATGCTTTTAGAAACAAGTCGCTGTCCAGGCAAACATGTAAACAGACTCATGAAGGCACAAAGCACACAGAACTCTATAGCACAGAATTTAGCTTATTTCAACCCATTCGAATCCATGCGGGAACACTCGCACAAGCAAGTATGCTTTGTTGAAATGCGACATCCAGTGATCCATAAAAGTATCCCAGGCCCTCCACCCCCATAGTATCTTTCATGTGTGTGTTGTGAAGGTTAGCACATTCTCTTTGAAAGGCCAACAGATCTTTCCCCCGCAGGTGAGCGCTAAGGGCCGTAAACCCTGCGTTGAGCCCCTGCTGCGCCAGGAGAAAAACATCTCTCGCTAACCTCTCTCCTCTACTCAGCACCCATTCTCTCCCTTGCACTTTTGTCTTGTTCCACCAACTTGCGTCTTCAAGGAGGTCCTACGTGTGAATGGCTATTGATTCGGTTTTGTGTGTTTGTTTGGAGTCATCTCTTTCGCCGTCTACTCCGGAGGCGGGCTACCCTGAGGCCTCGGCTTAGAGCAACTTAACCAGGCATTAGCTGCCTGCTGCTCGGCTGAGAATGCATAATGAAAAGGAGCATTTGATCGAAAGACATTTGTCCTTGGCTTAGTTAAAGCGTCTCTGCGTTCCCTTGCAGTTTTCAGGAGGCTTGTCGATGAGCCTCCCCTGAGTCCATCGGTATTTGCCGCCATACCATCCCTCTCAAGTTATCCTGGATCAAAGTGGTCTCTACAAAGAACTCCAAAAGGGAGGTTTCGCAGTGAATAACAACTTTGTTTCCCCAAAATACTTTCAGTGAACAGTTCTTAAAATAAACTGTTGCATACACAAACAAAGATCTGCTGCAAGTATTCCGAACTGTGTTGAACATGATTTCATAGGATCACTACAACATGATCCTGGATCAACATCTTTTTTGATCCTGGAACAACATTCCAATCAACCAGATTTGAAGAATACAGTATACAGTTTATGCCACGTTTCAGGCTTACAACCTGTTATTTCCCTCTGATTTTAGGGATACGTTATGGGTAGGATTAGGTTTAGGGGTAGGGATAGGGTTAGGACCACATTTTCGTATAGGAATGTTGTTTCAGGATCAACAAAATATGTTGATAGAAACATGTCTTACTTCACAAATCACAAAATCACAGTGACCACCAAACGGTAATGGGTAACAGCTCCTGTGATGAGAAGAACCAGGTATTGATTGCCCCAGTCCTGAAGATCCTTTTTAGGGTCACATATTGTGACGTCACATCCTGTTTTTGGTTAGTTTAGAAGTCTGTGTTGCATTCATATTTCAGTCGAACTGCAGCAGAGTTTGCTTTGAAGCAGCAGTCCAATTCACCAAGGTGCACCAAGAATCAAATGGCAGTGTTATTCAAATGAACCGCACTAACAGAGTAAGAGTTTGCAACAGAGTAACAGTATGAACACATCCTAAAGTTTTTCTTTTTCACTATAAAGAACTTTTAGTGGAAAGGTTTCATAAATGCCAAAGCCGGGTTCGTCATAGACCATAGATGCAAATAAAGAACCTTTATTTTTGACTGTATATTGACATATTTAGCAGCGATTTAGACTTGAGAGGAAGGGAGAGATCTGCAATGATATGTTCAATCGCGCAAACATGCACACAGGTGCAGCGGCAGCCTGTCATGAAGGCCTTGAGGCCTGTTCCAGCTGTCCTCTGAGCCTTTAAGGTACAAGGCCGACTACACACACTCTCACACACACACACATACACACGTACATTCCCGTACCAACTGCGCCCCAGTCTGCCAGGGCACAGGTGCGAACACTCTGATGCTACCCTGCTCACGCTGAGCGGCTGTATCACACTTACTACACAATGCCTGTGTTCACGATCCCTACCCCACTGTGACTGTGCCCTCTCATGTACCCTCACTCGACATCACTCCCAATGTCACACCTTTTCAGATGTAAGGCCAATGCACACAGTCCACGTGAATGCTAACATGCAGAACTAGCTGCTAACATCATATTTAATGTTTGATGCAACGTTCAACAGAATATCACCTTTTTATCACCAATTGAGTATCATAAAAAGCATGCAGTAGCTCGGTCTGCAGTTCTTTTTTTTCTTCTAAGATTGTATTGACTGTTGACTCCTTTTATCCCTAACGCCTAATGATGTTTCTTAATGATGACATCATAGCAGATTTATAAATGCCTTGGACTATCAACCTCTGTTTGCACCCACTGGTGGCATACAGCAGATTGAGAGAGAGAGAGAAGGAAGGAGAAGAGGAAATTGATGTTGGCTGCGAGACACACTGTGGAACAAGGAAAGCAGGAAGCTGGTAGTGCAGTGCTGAGATCGGGAGGGGTCACTAGCGAATGAGAACAGAAAAACGGAACGACGGGACTGAAAAACGAGATGCTAATAAAAGATTTGGCAGGAGGCCTTAATGCACTGAGTCAGAATATACTATCTGTCTCTCTTTCTGTCTCCCTCATTCTGTTTCCCAGCTGGAGAATCAAATAAAGCACCTAGCCACCCAAATTCTTCTGAGAGATGGAGTGGGCAAAGAGAGAAACCCTGGCATCTGAAAGCTTCCTCCTTAACTGAGAGTGCAAGGTGTTTGTTAAATGGCTTCAAACTCAATAGGTTCAAACTCTTAAGTGGCCTGGATTCTCCGTCCTGTCTTTTTTACTCCTTCTCTTTTACTCCTCTGGCCAATTCTTATGACAACATACAATATATTACACAAATAAAAATATGGCTAAAGATAATTCATGTTTCAAAATTCAAATAAATAATTATATTTAAGTTAAGTTTTGAATAATTGTATTACATCATAATTCAGTTTGTAATGTGTTTTCATACAATATATTACAAGAATTGAAGTTTTGTATTCAATATTTATTACAAACTGAATTATGATTATCCCATATGTATATTTGTTGACTGTAGATTGTAAAATATATTTGACTTATTTTTGCAATATGTTGTATGATCTAAAGCAATTGTATCACACAATGTATTTCTAAAAGGCAAACAAATATTTTTTTTCAATACTGTTGGATATCGTGATTCAGTTTGTAATTTAAAATATGTATATGAATTATGATGATGCCACACGTGTACAATTGTATGCACATGTGTAAAACATCTATCTATCTATCTATCATCTATCTATCTATCTATCTATCTATCTATCTATCTATCTATCTATCTATCTATCTATCTATCTATCTATCTATCTATCTATCTATCTATCTATCTATCTATCTATCTATCTATCTGTCTGTCTGTCTGTCTGTCTGTCTGTCTGTCTGTCTGTCTGTCTGTCTGTCTGTCTGTCTGTCTGTCTGTCTGTCTGTCTGTCTGTCTGTCTGTCTGTCTGTCTGTCTATTCTAATAAGATAACATATTACAATTAAATCTCATGTTATTTTATTTCTCAAAGTCACCTTTAAACACTAGCTAATATCATTACATTAATTTTAGGCAATTCAGGTTTTTTTATTATAATTAGAATTAAAACATAATTAAGATGTGAGAGATTGTGGTAATATTGCGAATACTGTCAGACCTTAAGGCCGTTGTTAAGCGAGCCATGCTCTACCTACAACCCTTTCTGACTTGACTCATAATATAAGACATCTCAACTCTCTTTTTTTCAGATGTAGCAGGAAACAAACCAGAAAGTAGTGAATATGTTATGATGTGACCTTCTGTTAGGAGTGTCATATAAATATGGCGTTGTCTCGAGTTGCTGCTTTGCCTTTGGGACTTTGTGTGCAAAGTAAAATGAGATTTGTCGTACACACATCATTAGCTTGATGAGTGGGACAAGTGCTGTGCTTGCAGAAGCCTTGTGCTCTGAAACTGAAGTCTGCGATTCCCAGTAAATGGTGCACAGAGCCGAGCGTGTGCTGCTTGTGATAATAATTGGGCAGTTAATGTGACATTCCTGCAGAGTGGCCGATGAGCAGCCCATAGCTCATGAAGAGCCATTCGATATATAGATTTGTGCATGGACTGTCAAGAAAACACAGGCATGTCACACAATATAGTTATAATGAAGTGTCCCCAAAACAGCTTGTAACCTTGTGTGCTGACTGTACGTGAGGGGGATTGGAGGTGGCAATAATTCACACCGTGCCTCCTGCTTTGTATCTGGCGACAAATTAGTGGCCTCAGCCAGTGTCACATGTCTTATTGTTAGTCATGGCGACCCTGCCAAGCCTCAAGGTCACCTGTTCCGCCCAGGCATGAATAATCTATTGAGGGATTGGTTCTTCCTGACCGACTGCATGGAGATGTGTCAGCATGGATTATTTATGCTTTATTGTGCCTCCACTCATTGAACGAGCAGTCAGTCCTGAGCATGCTGGAGAAAGCAAGTCTGATTTGTTTTCTTGGCGTAGCTGGTCACTAGCAACGTATTTCCACTAGAAATTGCGTTCATAATATTTGCTGCAATATTTTTTGATAGTATCTTGTGCTCACAAAGACTGTATTGATCAAAAATTCTGTAAAATAGTAATATTGTTCATTATTAATACAACAACCAACTTTTATTTAAATTTATTTTAAAATGTAATTTATTCCTGTGATAGCAAAGCGGACATTACTCCAGTCTTCAGTCAGAAATTATCCATATTTTTCCTGCTTCGTATGTGTTCATAAGGATTCTTTGATGAATAAAAAGTGAAAAAGAACAGGATTTATTTGAAATAATCTTTTGTAATATTATAAATAACTTTAGAATTAAAGTATTAATTTATTTAGAAAAAACTGACCCTGAACAGTTGTTTGTTTTGCTAGTTTGCGTCTAAAGGTGATATGAAAGTGTGAGGCAGAAAGATATGCACACACTCACATTTTGACTACACACACAGTCTCACTGTTTAGCATACCCACGTTCATTTATGTTTAGGGAAGATAAACAGCAGCAAAAACGAGCAAAACAGCTCAGAATCAAAGCCTATGCGGATCTGAAATGTGTGTGTGTGTGTGTGTGTGTGTGTGTGCGTGGGAGATCTCATTATTTAAAGTGGACAGCATGTTCCTCCTCACCTTGTCATGCATGCTATTTTGTGCCACTCAGGACTAGCCCTTGTCTTCCTCTTTTACAACACAAGAGCGCCACATTCTAAATGTCAAGCTCTCTCTCCCCTCTTATGTGGTACTTACCCCTGTCCCCTCATACTCTTGCAGAAAGCATCCCTGAGGACGTACCAGCCTGCTGACCCTCCAAATGCACAAACAAACTTCATACAAGGCACAAAACCCTAAGTGTCCCCCTAGTCTTTGTCTTAGGCCCGCTGCAGAACTCAACTTTCTTGTGTGGCTTTCTCTCTGCTCAGTTCACAGATGCACCGCAGATGTCTGTGTGTGTGTGTCTGTGTGTGTGTGTGTTGGGAAGACATATTTTGACCTCAGGAGAGGCAGGTGCAGTGTACCGTTACCATTGAGAATGGGTATGGGAGTTTGAAAACTTTTTCAAGGTTAGCAGAAACCCCACAGACCAGAAACAAACTGAACGGAACCCCGGGGATATAGGCTTTTGTTTGGCCAGACACACACACAGTGAAATCCAGAACAATAGGGACTCAAGAGCTGAGTTGCAGAGGATCATTTTTCATGACATGGCTTGGCCTTTAGTAGAGAAACATCTGAAATAGCAATTTAAAATATGATAAATGATGATAATAAGGTCAAGTGGTCATCATTTATACACTCAGAGCTTTGCTCATCGTGTGAAGAAAGAAAACCAATTGACTACACTTCAGCAAAAGTAAACACAGATATCAATTCAACTATGAACACTTTAGCACTGACAATTGATGCACTTTCACTGAATGAGGAAACGAAACAGTGATTTCTTTTCACTGAAAATGAGCGCATCTATCTGGATCCGTTTCCAAATCACACTGCTCTCAAACTTTAACTGGCTTTATGAATGACTGTACCCCAATGTTCATTTCAGGAAAAAGAAAACAGGAGTGATGTGAAATAGAGAAAGAAACAATGAAGAAAAATGCGCTGTTTAGATTAGATTAGATTAGATTCAACTTTATTGTCATTACACAAGTACAAGTACAAGGCAACGAAATGCAGTTTAGGTCTAACCAGAAGTGCAATAGCAGCAAGTGCAGGATATATACAATGGTTGCGTAAGTGCAGGGCATAAAAATGTACTGAATATATATAAATATGTATAAGTAGAGAGATGGTTATTACTATAAACAGAACTGAATTTACAGATGAATATATACAGTGAATACATATAAATATACAGATGGCTATTACTATAAACAGAATGTAAACAGAATGTACAGGTGAATATGTACTATGAATATAATATACAGATGGCTATTACTTTGAACAGAATTTTACAGATAGAGGTATACAATAATATGTTAGGCTAATATGAGGAATATAGCAGTGGATTAAGGTAGTGCAATAAATTATGGACAGAGCTATCCGAAAGAAAGTGTAAAAGTGCAGTGGAAAGTGGTTGCATATTACAGTTAGAAGTACGGTGCAAAATGCAAATGTAAACATGGTTACTGTAAATACAGTCGGCAGTGCAAATGAGCATATTCCAGTTAAGATATGGTGGTGCAAAATGCTTAAGTAAACAGTTGTTACTGTAATAAACAGTCAGTAGTGCAAATAACAAAGTGAATGTAGATGTGAGGTAGGAGAGTTTGCAGTTTATGAGGGAAGTGGATCAACGGTGGTTTGAGTTCAGTAAAGAGACAGCTCTGGGGAAAAAACTGTTCTTTAGTCTGCTGGTCCTGGTCCGGAGGATCCTGAAACGCCTGCCGGAGGGCAGGAGAGAAAACAGTCTGTGGGCTGGGTGAGAGGAGTCCTTGAGGATGCTGCGAGCTCGATGCAGACAGCGTTTCCTCTGGATGTGCTCGATGGCAGGTAGTGGAGTCCCTGTGATGCGCTGGGCAGTTTTCACCACCCGCTGCAGTGCCTTGCGCTCCGCAACAGAGCAGCTCCCATACCATACTGCCACACAGTTGGTCAGGATGCTTTCTATTGCGCAGCGGTAGAAGTTCACCAGGATAGCCGAGGAGAGTTTGAGGTGAACAAGAGATTAATATTTTGGGGAAATCAATAACACAAATGAAGATTATTCCAGTATTTGCGCTATTCGTTTTCCGATCTCATCTGTTATTCCAAGACACTTTTTGGGTTCTTAAATGGGTGAGTGATGACTGCTAGATTATTGAAAACATTTCTTCTCATAAATTCATGAGGTTGTTTGTGTTTCCATGTTTTTGTCTCCCTAAAGACAGACACAATTATTAAATATGGATGGAATACTTTTGTTTGTTCTGCTCAAATCACTGCATTTCTCTTGTCAAACGCACATAGAACCGATGGCACGGGTCCCTGACTGTGAGGTCTGCGCGTGTTCACGACCCGGGTCTCAGCTTTACCTGAGCATTTATATTCACAGGACAGCAGCTGTGCTTTCCTTTTCGCTTTTTTTTACTTTAATTTTTCATGTTTTCCCTTTTGTTCCCTTATTTTTTTTTTCCCCTTTCTTTCATTTCCCATTTTAAAATACATATTTTTTTTATCCTCTTCACAATCCTGGACCCATTTGACACACCATCAGAACAGTCCACAATAATCCAAAATGTGGTTTCTTCTGAGCTGAGATGAAAGGAGGGGAAGACGCGCATGCACACACACATACAGATGCAGTGCACTAGACACTTGGCTCTGTGATATGGCAGGGCTGCCTTGGGATAGCTTCAAAGCCCAGTGACATAAATTTATGATAGCAGCGCCACACTTTTTTGCCAAAACTGAGCTGTTGTTGTTCTACTGAGAGGAGGAGTAAGGAGCGAGGGAGGGTGTACTGTTGAATACATGAGCATGATGGTGGGGAACTGGCTGATTCTTTGCCATCTTTTTGATCATGTTCATAGAAAACTCACTTATTAAGCCAGATAGTTCCCATTCTCCCCTCTTTTATATAATTTATGCCTTTGTTTAGCTTGTTTGTGGTGTGTGTTTGTGTGCGTGCGTGCGTGCATGCTTGCGTGTGTGAGTGTGTGTATATATAAAGAAGGTTGGGGTTAATAAGATTTTTTTGGTCACACTTTGTATTAGGGTCCAATTTTCACTAATAACTAATTATTAACTATGACTTCTTCCTAAATAAACAAATAATTACTGCTTATTAATAGTTGTTAAGTTTAGCTATTGGATAGGATTAAGGGATATAGAATATGGTCATACAGAATAAGGCTTAATATGTGCTTTATAAGTACTAATAAACAGCAAATATCCTAGTTATATGCATGCTAATAAGTTAAACGTGAGAATTAGACCCTAAACTAAAGTGTTACCGTTTTTGAAAGACTCTAACGCTTACCAAGGCCGTTTTAAAAAATGATAATACTAAATAAAAAAATAATATTATGAAATATTGACCTCCAGTGGTATTGTATGTATTACTAATAATTCAGCAGAAAAGTCTTTTTGAATGATTCATCAAAAGCACCAGCTCATAAGAGTAATTTGTTCACGGATCAGATTACATTGGTTGTTCTGTATGAATGTTCATTGTGGCGGTACAGTGTCTTTTTAACTCACCAAATTCAATTTAGACTGCAAAATCAGATTCACAACTCGGGTAAAATGTGATTTCTTTTGATGTGGCTCTGGTGATTTAGCTCTGCTGAAACGTGGTGCAGGAAACACTGACTCAAGTGTTACGTTATCTCAAAATATGACAGATGACAGATTTGGTCATTTGTGACAAATAATCTTTCAGTTGAAATACCTTTAATTTGAGATGTTTTAGTTCCTTTAATCTTTAATCACCAAAATGATATATTTGTTTCCCTGCAAATAAATGTCTCCATGCCTTAAATTAGCTTGAATGTAACTATACACCCTTGCTTCATTCATTAATATTCAAATAAGACCCGCCTCCACTCACTCACACACCAGCTCAGAGATACACTCTGTCAACTTAACTGTAGTAAACGCTGCACAATATTATCTGCTCTTTACAACGTTGAACACATAACAGTAATTATTGGATTAGCCTTTTGCTTGACTATGTTATCAAACAGCTAATAATGTGTTGCTAATGTTACACAAACCATGTTTCCATTCGCCATCTCAGGCTGCCTTCTAAAAATCAGTATCCTAAGAAACGCTTTGAACAATTTAGACCGTCAATGGAGAGAGGCATATAGTTCATCATAATATCGTAATATGTATCATATACATAATTCACCTGCTATATTGCTAAAAATATACTGGGATTACCTGACTTCTCTTGAGACTCCCCTACTTCCCAGCATAGTAATGATTTCAAACCACGTTTTTGAGACTGCAGTTTTAAGGAGAATATATTCAGCAATGGTGTTGACTTATGAAATTGCACATTTGTCATGTTATTTCATATTAAAAACATCACATAGACATATATACAACATTAAAAACATGATTTTCACCACAGAGGGTCTTTAATTATCCATAAAAAAAGAAGTGAGAATTTCCACATGGCTGTTTAAAATGTTTTGTTGATTTTCCAGCAAAATCAATCTTTTTCTCTCTTTTTTTTTCAGAGGAGGATTGTGTGAACTGCACAGAGGAGTGTCGAGTGCTGGGTCACTCTGACCGTTGTTGGATGCCCCAGTTTCCCGTAGGGGCTGGAGGAGCAGGAACTCCCCAAGCCGAGGGCTCTGACTACCGCACCAATCTCTTCGTCCCTGCCGGCATGGAAGCGGTCGCAGTGGAGACTGAGACTTACGAGACAGTTTGCAACCCCAACGGCAAAAAAACTTTCTGCACATTTGGAAAGGAGCGTCGGGACCACACCATCCTGGTGGCGAATGTCAAACCCTACCTAAAGACCAAACGTGCCCTCAGCCCTCTCTTGCAGGAAGTCCCGTCTGCCTCATGTAGTCCCTCCAAAGGCTGCAGTACAGGTTCCCCGTGCTCTTCGGCCAAAGGCATGGGCGACGGAGCTGAGGGCAAGCCCAGCACCAGCCACTACGGACCCCCAGATGGACAGTACATCTCCCCCAACAAGCAGAACAAAGAGCAGGGCTACTCCACGCTGCCTCCCTCTGATCCTGTGGCCAAAGTCCTGGCTGAAGCACGTTCGCGGATCAGCCAGGAGACAGCAGTGGAAATGGACTGTGTCTTGGATCAGGGCGGAGGAGAGATGGGCCGTGGCACCATGGACGCAGACCAGGTGGTCAGAGACATCGACAAGCTCCTTCAGGATTGTCGGGGAAACGAAAACACCCCCATCAGAAAGTAAAGCGGACTTTGAGCGAGCATAAGAAACCACATAGGAGGTAACATGAACCAAGTCGAGACGCTCTCCGAGTGAGTGCGGCCTAGATAGGGACGTTTTGTGAGAACAAAATATTTGAGTACTTGAAGATCTGAAAAAAAAAAAACCATAAGGAGCAAAAAAACTGTTCGCTTTTGTTCGTCTGAACGCCGTGTTGTGTTTTTGGGGGCAAGGGAATTCCTTTGGAGTTGCAGAAGTTGCTGCTTCTGGCTTCTTGCGAGCTTTTTCTTCTTCTTCAAGTGCCCACCAGCTTCAAACTCTTTCTTACAGTGACGTCTTTCTGTCACAAGATGGAGCGTCCCACCCTTTGCCTCCAGGGACTTTTGGAGGGGAAGCGGGTGGACGAAAATGGTTTGTTATGACAATCGCAAATCAAAAGTGTTCGGGGTGCATCGGACGCCCCAGAACGGTTGGACCACACCAAGACAGAGACTTTTTCTTTAACTTTTACTGGCTTTGTAATATCAGCATAAGAAGTGCAAATGATATCAGCAAACTCTGTGTGTGGGGCCTGGAATCTTTAGGGCGGGGTGGGGAGGGTTGATTATGAAATGTAACCATTCTTCACCTGTCATTTCTAGTCACGTGTAAACTTGTGTCCTCCCCCCATGTATACGTACATATGGAACATTCCAAAACGGTGAACCTGTTACTCTCACTTTATTGGTCCTCTGTGATCATCTATCTTCAGCTTTTCACTACTTTTAAAGTGACTCTTCACGTGTCCGACGTTAAGTTATAACAGTCACTCTCTTGTATATTAGGGACATTTTTCCTCAACTGTGAAAAGATATATCTATATATACATATAGATAAATATATATAAATATATGAACTTATGTATAGTGTCCAGATAACAATGAAAATATTTATACATTTTGTAAAAAAAGATGGAAAAAACATTAATCTCTGAAAAAAAATAAGGGTGCGCACAGGATGAAAATGCGGTTGAAGATATTTATTAAACTGCAAAGGACACTGTTTTCGATTTCAGAAAAACTACATTAACAACAACAACAAAAAAAGATTTTAAAAAAGGAAATGTCCCTTCACATTGTCACTTATACACAATATCATTTTAATGTGTAAAATGTATCCAATTTAATGTGTTTACATCAAAACGACATATTTTTATTGATTTTTCTGCAGTTTCTGTGCATTTGAGCCAAATTGTTACGTGTACAAGAGCTATATTGTGTATTTTATTAAATTAATATATGGTTGTGTTGTAATATACATGGGCTTATATTGTACTTGGCAACTGATGCCTTAGTAGTCGTCAAACTCTATGAGTTTAATTTCCATTCGGTTTCATTCTTGTTTCACTCTTCCGCTCTCGCTTTCTGCTTCGCCTTGCTGCTGTGCGTTTTGGAGAGGTAATGTTGTTTTAAACACGTGTTTGAGAAGACTGCTTAAATGACATGTTCACTACTTGCTGAACAACTTGTTTTTGTCTACAAGAAACAAAACTAAAAAACTACTTCAGTTTGCGTAGTTTTTTTACAATACCAACACAGCTATGGGCAGCTAATTTTACAAAAATGTCCGTTGTTTGGGTTCATTGCAAGAGTTGTTTCCAGCTTTCATGCTCTATTTTGATTTGATGAGCAGAAACAAGTCCTTTGTGAACGTTTAGTGATGCTGTCTAGTCTTTTTAAGGTAATTTGTACTGCAGAGGTTCGGAAGGATTCAGAAGAACATGCTGTTCGTTTCATGTTAAGGACCAAAAAGTGGTTCCCTCTGAAGTACTCATGAAACAAATCAGAAATCATTCATCTATCTTTCTTTCTCTCAACACATAAAACCAGCCACTTTTCAAAAAAAAAAGAAAAAAACTTTTGTGCTGTTCCACAAACCAGTAAGCTGTCTTTTTGCGTATTGCCTCAATTCTCTTTTGATTTTAAATTCACCATGAGATGAAAATGGACTATTCTAATTGACAGTACTTATTGTGAATGATTTATCCATGCCCTCATATATCTTTCATCAAAATAACTTCCCTTCCCTCTTGCAACCACTTCTCTTCTTTTCTCTGCTGACATGTTTTTCGGCTCACATGGGTTCAACAAATAGCAAACCTCAATGATCCAGCCATCCAATCAATACCTTCCAAAGTCCAGTCCAACATTTGCTCTTGTCTGAGAAGCCGTTTCACTCGGATATACCTCACAATAGGGAAGAAAAGACTCAACTTTCGTTTCATGTCGACTTCAATACAAGGTGACGCAAGAGGGAGAACATGATATTTTGAAAGCATACGCATATGCATGTCCATACATTTAAATATTGAATCAACACACCTATCACCCACCATCTTGGTCATCCACTGAGCTTTTTGCAATGTGTTCTGCAAAGTTTTCATATATAGCCAAAAGCGAAGGGAACTTAAAAGACAGCATAATTTAACTTAAATTAAACCTCGGCTCACAGATCTGTCGTTTTCATCTTTCCCACATCAAACGGAGCTCAGTTGTAGCAGCTCAAGCTATTCATCCAGTTTAGTTTATAATGCCCATAATGACCTTGTGCACTCTCCTCATATCATAGCATATGAGAATATAAACAATGAATATATGTATGAATATATATATATATATATAGTATATATTTCTATATGTTATTAGATCAGTACCCTGCCCACACAGTGTACTTTGGGATGTGAACTATTCCCTGGCACAGCAATTAAATGAAAAACACTCCTTGTAAACGAACGGCAGTTATATGTTGTGTTTCCAAAGTTTTGACGCACTGTGACTAAAATGAGCTGCCACAATCACAAAAGAAGCAGAAAAAACTCAAGGGGAAGAACACAATTTTCATGATCGGCTATTTATGTCATCAGAATGCGTTGCCCGCGGTGTGCATTAAACACAGGTCGCCCTGCACAGCTGCCACAGGGATAGGAACAAAACTTCTCTCATCTTCCATAAAGACACAATCGCGTCTGTTCCATTATTTATTTATATATCTGTTGGTTTATTTATATATTTATTCAATGTTCTATCCGTGCATGTATTCCTGCTTCAAAGGAGGCTCTCCTAGACTTTCTCCTTTGTTTTGTTTTCTCCTCGTTTCATTCTTTATTTTCCACACAGTGGGTTTATCAGTACCCGGGAAAAAGAGATAGCAAAAAATCAGTTTGTTGCGAGAAACTGGAAGAGAAGCATATCTAAATGAGTTTTTTTGTCTTTTTTTCTAAACATAGTGATGAGTCTGACATGCCGACACAGTTGACACAACCGCAACAAATAACAATATACAGCACGGCGGTTGCGTCTCAGATCTCACTGTGGTGTGTGACACAAGCACTTTTTATTTTCGACTGAACCGATTCTCCATGATCAGCGCACTGCCATGCTTCAGTCTGTTTCATTTACTCAAACAACGCCTTCAAAAGACATCAAGGTTCTTAAGAAAGCTTAAACCCGAAACCACACAGATAGAAATAACTTCCCTGCTTGTCACTCGTCTCGGTTTGTTTCCTTTTTATACCTTTAGTTAAAGTTAATTTTTTATTGCTCTTGAATGTGTGAGGTGGATGCCTCTGTCTATATGTGTGTGTGAGAGAGAGATAGTTTGTATGTTAAATCTTCTAGTTACCCAGAATTCAGTCTCTCTACTTTTGCCAATTTTCCATACTGGGGGTGGTAGTGGCCTAATGGTTCGAGAGTCAGACTGGTAACTGTTAGATTTCAGACAAGGTGCCAGAGCAGTGGAAGGGGCATCTCCCAACTTTCGAGTTTCTTGCTTTGCCCATGCTCTATCCTTTCTTCGAAGCCAAAGCCAAAAGCTCCCTTGTTCTGCCTCCTCTGCCAGTCCAAGTGACTTCAGAAAACATCAATGTGTATACCAATGCAGGAAGCTGCAAATGTCATGTGAAAATCATGACAAACCTTCACTAGCAATGATGATACATCAAAGGCTGCAGAGAGGGTTTTAAAAAAGTTTGACTTAAAACTCTACAAAGATCTACTATAATGAAGTACAATACATAATAAATAGTGCTGTCAATCGGTTAAAAAAAACAAAAACATTTGTTTCTGTAATTAATTGTGATTAATCATGATTAAAAACCAGAGTTTTTAATATTTTTATATTGTAATAAATTCACAGTTACTCTCCAAGTTAATGTAGAAACAACTTTAAGACAGTATATTTTAAATATTTGTTTAATGGTCAGTATCACTGATACTAATAATGGTACTGTCTCTATGAAATTGATATTTTTAAACATTAATGATAGACATTCATCATTACATAATTGAAAGTTATCGATTTCAACATTTATTAGGCTTTGAAAAAAAAATAACAACTTATAATTTAAGTGAACTTAAAACAATCTTCACATACCCATTATAATAAATGTCATATTTACCAGTGGCCTTCCTACTTAACAGGTACACTCTAAAAAAAAAAGGTTCTATATGGCACCAAAAATGGTTCTTGGCTCGTAATCATAGGGGAACCTTTTTTAGTGCTATATAGCACCAATTTTGGTGCTTCAGTGGTTCTTCACCGGTTCTTTGACTAAGGTGCTATATAGCACCTCTGAAGAACCGCCGAAGAACCACTGAAGCACCAAAATTGGTGCTATATAGCACTAAAAAAGGTTCCCCTATGATTACGAGCCAAGAACCATTTTTGGTGCCATATAGAACCTTTTTTTTTAGAGTGTAGGACATATACAGAAATTGAATAAAGTTATCAAGCAGTTATAAATTAAATATAAATGCATCATTATTGAAGCTATAATGCTGTCACCTTTGTTCTTTGATTAACTTTAATGACAGACATCATTAGTGGCTGCTGTCACTTTAAGATCTGCCGCTGCCGAACATGACACGGATCTGACACATTGTCACACACGTCTCATTTTCTCACAGCTCTTTAAGTTCATTTAAGACATTATTTAACTGTGCTAGTTATTTAAGACTGCTCCATTTTGGCATGATTCTATGTTATTTTCTATTCAAGTGCAAAAGAGAACTCGATTTGGCACTCTTAAAAATAATCGCTTTTAACCCAGCGATTGGGTTGTTTTAAGCAAATTTAACGACCCATTCACTGGGTTAAAACAACCCAACTTGAGTTGTTTTTAAGTGTGTGGTGCACACTTTCTGTGCGTTGTGTGTGTCAGGAAATAAGAGCGTGATCATGGAATGTAAGGATGACAGAGTCCAAGGATGACAGAAAAAACGGATGCTGTGTTAATTGCATTAAAAATGTGTTAAAGGTGCAGTGTGTGAATTTTAGCAGCATCTAGCGATGATGTTGTGAATTGTAATCACCCACCCCAATCTTTCGGGAATTTGGGGTATGTTTACATGACAACGATGTACTAAAAGTAGAAACGTTTTTCCCATAACGTTGTCAAAATGATCCCTGATCACACAGATATGCGAAAACGCTAAAAAAAAAAAAAAACACTGTATTATTCATGCCAGGCCAGTAGTTGGCAATGTCACTTTGTAACTTTGTAAAGAAAAATTTAATTTTGAAACCGGGAATTATATAAACGGCAGCTCTTTTTCTGCTACCATCAAAACACAGTACAAATAAATACACAGCATAAAAACTGAATACAACAGAGCACACTGCACACTATATTGCATCCCACAATGCAATGCACTTAAGTTGATTTCCATACGATGAACAAGCCAGAAGCTGGGATTGACTTGCATTGTTTAATTGGGCTGCCGAATGTTATGACAGTTTTACATAAAATTGGATTAAAATGCAATATAATTTTATTTTTTTAAAATATATGTTATTTTCAAGATAATTGGCTGTCACTCACTGAAATAAATGTAAAATGAGTCATGTAGCATTCTATTTTTTTAAGAAATTAAAGTTGAATTATTTTCACATTAAACATTTCACCTCCTTGTTTTGAATAGCAGCCAATATAAAGTATATACTGTGCAGTATTTGGTAATTGGTAAGCTATTCTTAACAGTCATATTGGTTTATTTGCTGGGGTCACATGAGGCCCCCAATTCAGGACCGGCCACTAGCACTGCCTGAACATGCACCGTTCAGTCCTCAGCTAAAGTGGAAGGCATGGTTTATTATGCCAGCCTTGTGAGCTATTTGCTGTCTAATGGACTATAAGTTGCTGAGGTCGACACATAGTTTGAGATCCAGCATAAAGCAGTTTCCTCATTATTGTCTAATTATACTCAGTAGACATGGAGAGAGATTGATTGCAGTATCAGTGAACAGGGGTATTTTTGGCCATCAAAGTATAATGCATAAATCCATAATTGAATGAGACTTTATACAAACCCCATTGCTCGCTACACGCACACACACAAAAAAACAACAAAGCACAGGCTGTATGTTGAGCTGCTATTGTCTATGGCTGTATTCTATGTGATCTATGACATTAAAAACTAAAATATCTTATTAATAGATGCGTCTCCATGCTTCTTGACATCGTTATGCCATGGCACACATTCAAAAGATTAAAAGTCAGCTGCCCCATCTAGGTTTTTCATTGACGAAGATGGCGATTTTATTATATCGCAAATCTGCAGTGAATTACCGTAATATTGGTTATCCCATGTCATTCCTACCCGCTTCTGGAATCTGATATCAGATATTTTTCTTCTTCTTCTTCTTTTTTCAGAACATGGACGATATCTTTAAAGTTTAGCTCCGGGCTAATGATTCTTAATTTATCTCATTAGTTCACATTCCCACCACTCAGAGAGATTAAAGCGCGAAGGTAGCCCACAGGCACGAGTCAGGCAGCGGTTTAAGTCGAGCGTGAGGATGCTCTGAATCACAGCGATGGCACTTCTGCACAGTTCAGATGCTCCAGGCGCCCGACCAGAGGAACCTACAGGCAGGTTTATACACGAGAGCAGCTTTACTAAAATGACAGACAAGGATTATAACGTAAACATCATTCCTCTTTGCATAATGTGGGGTGTTTTTTTTTTTTTTTGGCCCATTAAAGACAGTAGTTTTTGCTCACTTGTACATATACTGTATATACACGTGCAGGTGCGTCAAGTCAAGTCAAGTCAACCTTATTTATATAGCGCTTTTAACAATGCAGATTGTTTCAAGGCAGCTTTACAGTGTTAAACAGGAAAATAATGCAACATAATTTTATTCAGCCGTATAGCCATTCTGGAGAAAACGGTGATGTCATCAGTTAATTTCAGTTATCATAGAGTGACAGTGTGGGCTTTAGATCAGTAATTAGATCAGTAATTTAGTTAATATGGTTAATTTAGTTTAATAATTAGATTTATTTGGATATTTAGTTGAAAAATTTAGACACCTGGTGCCACACTCTAATCAGCTAATTAACTCAAAACACCTGCAAAGGCCTTTAAATGGTCTCTCAGTCTAGTTCTGTAGGCTACACAATCATGGGGAAGACTGCTGACTTGACAGTTGTCCAAAAGACAACAATTGACACCTTGCACAAGGAGGGCAAGACACAAAAGATCATTGCAAAAAAGGCTGGCTGTTCACAGAGCTCTGTGTCCAAGCACATTAAAAGAGAGGCGAAGGGAAGAAAAAGATGTGGTAGAAAAAAGTGTACAAGCAATAGGGATAACCGCACCCTGGAGAGGATTGTGAAACAAAATCCATTAAAAAATGTGGGGGAGATTCACAAAGAGTGGACTGGAGCCGGAGTCAGTGCCTCTAGAACCACTACGCATAGACGTATGCAAGACATTAGTTTCAGCTGTCGCATTCCTTGTGTCAAGCCACTCTTGAACAACAGACAGCGTCAGAAGCATCTCGCCTGTGCTAAAGACAAAAAGGAAAAAAGTGGTGCAAAGTTATGTTCTCTGATGAAAGTAAATTTTGCATTTCCTTTGGAAATCAGGGTCCCAGAGTCTAGAGGAAGAGAGGAGAGGCACACAATCTGCGTTGCTTGAGGTCCAGTGTAAAGTTTCCACAGTCAGTGATGGTTTGGGGTGCCATGTCATCTGTTGGTGTTGGTCCACTGTGTTTTCTGAGGTCCAGCCGTATACCAGGAAGTTTTAGAGCATTTCATGCTTTCTGCTGTTGACCAACTTTATGGAGATGCAGATTTAATTTTCCTGCACACAGTGCCAAAGCAACCAGTACCTGGTTTAAGGACCATGGTATCCCTGTTCTTAATTGGCCAGCAAACTCGCCTGACCTTAACTCCATAGGAAATCTATGTGGTATTGTGAAGAGGAAGATGCGATATGCCAGACCCAACAATGCAGAAGAGCTGAAGGCCACTATCAGAGCAACCTGGGCTCTCATAACACCTGAGCAGTGCCACAGACTGATCGACTCCATGCCACGCCGCATTGCTGCAGTAAATCAGGCAAAAGGAGCCCCAACTAAGTATTGAGTGCTGTACATGCTCATACTGTCATGTTCATACTTTTCAGTTGGCCAAGATTTCTAAAAATCCTTTCTTTGTATTGGTCTTAAGTAATATTCTAATAATGAATGAATATAATATACAAGTTTCACTTTTTGAATGGAATTAGTGAAATAAATAAACTTTTTGATGATATTCTAATTATATGACCAGTACCTGTATATATATATATATATACTGGTCAGGCATAACATTTTGACCACCTTCCTAATATTGTGTTGGTCCCTCTTTTGCTGCCAAAACAGCCCTGACCCACCAAGGCATGGACTCCACTAGACCCCTGAAGATGTGCTGTGGTTTCATCATTATTGTGTAGGTGGTATGTGTCAACACCCACATGAATGGCAGGACCCAAGGTTTCCCAGCAGAACATTGCCCAAAGCATCACACTGCCTCCGCCAGCTTGCCTTCATCCCATAGTGCATCCTGGTCCCATGTGTTCCCCAGGTAAGCAACGGCCATCCATGTTATGTAAAAGAAAACATGATTCATCAAACCACACCACCATCTTCTATTGCTCCGTGGTCCAGTTCTGATGCTCACATGCCCACAACTGTGATGCACTGTGTATTCTGACACCTTTCTATCAGAACCAGCATTAACTTCTTGAGCAATTTGAGCTACAGTAGCTCGTCTGTTTGATTGGACCACACAGGCCAACCTTCGCTCCCCACGTGCATCAATGAGCCTTGGCCACCCTGTCGTGTTCCTTCCTTGGACCACTTTTGATAGATACTGACCACTGCAGACCGGGAACATTATATATATATATATATATATATATATATATATATATATATATATATATATATATATATATATATATATATATATATATATATATATATATATATATATATATCAAATCAAATCAAATCACTTTATTTGTCACTCTACCATATGCACAAGTGCAACAGTAGGTGAAATTCTTAGGTGCAGTTCCGAGCAACATAGCAGTCATGACATGACATGACATGTACAACATTTAAGCAACAACAGATTACACATCTGATGCGCACACAATTACTCACAGCACAGTATACACTACAATAAACAATAAATAATTTACACAATGTGAGTGTAGTTCTCACAGCTTTAAACAATATACACATACTTACAATATACATATACTTAAAACAATATACACTAAACATACATTAAACAATAACAGTATACATTAAGCTATAATAATAATATACAATGTGCAGTATACAATATGTTCACAAATGAAGTCCAAAGTGCAATAGATGCTGTATGATAAATAAATGTGTATATAATGTGTGTGTATCTACAGTGGGTTGTGCTGAGTGATATTCTGTCCAGTGTGTGTTATGATCCTGATGGATCAAGAGTTAAGAAGTCTGATTGCTTGTGGGAAGAAGCTGTTCTGGAGTCGGCTGGTGCGTGTTCTGATGCTGCGGTACCGTCTGCCTGACGGCAGCAGTGAGAGCAGCCCATGGTTCGGGTGACTAGAGTCTCTGATGATCCTCTGAGCTCTCTTCACACACCGCCTGGCGTAAATGTCCTGGAGGGAGGGAAGCTCACCTCCGATGATGCAGCTGGCCGTGCGCACTACCCTTTGCAGGGCCTTGCGGCTGTGGGCGGTACTGTTGCCGTACCAGGTGGTTATGCAGCCAGTCAGCAGGCTCTCTATGGTGCAGGTGTAGAAGCGTGTGAGGATGTGGCGGTTCATTCCAAACCTCCTCAGCCGTCGCAGGAAGAAAAGGCGCTGATGAGCCTTCTTCACAACGGCCTCGGAGTGGACGGACCATGAGAGTTCCTCTGTGATGTGGACACAGAGGAACTTGAAGCTGCTGACTCTCTCCACTGGTGCTCCATCGATGGTGATGGGGCGGTGTTCTCTCTCATTCCTCCTGAAGTCGACCACCAGCTCCTTGGTCTTGCTGACGTTGAGGGAGAGGTTGTGCTCCTGACACCACCGTGTCAGAGTGTGCACCTCCTCTCTGTAGGCCGTTTCATCATTGTCGGTGATAAGACCTACCACTGTCGTATCGTCAGAAAACTTGATGATGGTGTTGGAGCTGTGGGTTGCCACACAGTCATGTGTGTACAAGGAGTACAGGAGTGGGCTGAGAACACAGCCCTGAGGGGCTCCAGTGTTGAGAGTCAGTGATGATGAGATGTTACTGCCCATTCTGACCACCTGGCGTCTGTTTGACAGGAAGTCCAGGATCCAGCTGCATAACAAGCTGTTTAAGCCTAGAGCCCGGAGTTTAATGTCAAGTATGGAGGGCACAATGGTGTTGAATGCTGAGCTGTAGTCCACAAACAGCATTCTCACATATGTGTTCCTCTTTTCCAGGTGGGAGAGAGCAGTGTGTATAGTGGATGAAATGGCATCATCAGTGGAGCGGTTTGTGCGGTATGCAAACTGCAGTGGGTCCAGTGAGGGGGGGAGAACAGAGCAGATGTGGTTTCTGACTAGTCTCTCAAAGCATTTGCTGATGATGGGGGTCAGAGCAACAGGACGCCAGTCGTTTAAGCAGGTGGTTTTTGATTGCTTAGGTACAGGCACAATGGTGGACGTTTTGAAGCATGTGGGGACCACAGACAGGGAGAGGGACAGGTTAAAAATGTCCGTGAAGACTCCAGCCAGTTGGTGCGCGCACGCTCTGATCACGCGGCCGGGAATGCCGTCTGGACCCGCGGCTTTACGGACGTTCACCTGCCGGAAGGATCGGGTTACATCCGCTACAGATACGGAGAGTGCACTAACCTCTGTATCTTCAGCCGCGAGCTCTCTCTCCGCGAGGGCGGTGTTAGTTCCCTCAAAGCGAGCATAGAAGGTGTTGAGCTCGTCCGGGAGAGAGGCAGCGGTGTTCACGGTGGAGTTTGTGTTCCCTTTATAGTCCGTGATGGTGTTAATTCCCCTCCACATGCTTCTGGAGTCGGTGGTGTTGAACTGTCCTTCAATCTTGTCCCTGTACTGGCGTTTTGCTGCTCTGATGGTTTTCCGGAGGGCATAACTTGCTTGTTTATGCTCCTCCGCATTACCGGAGTTAAAAGTGGAGGACTTTGAGTGCCGCGCGAACGTCCCCATTTAGCCACGGCTTCTGGTTTGGGTACAGCCGAATTTTTTTGGTCGGAACAACGTCTTCTACGCACTTACTGATGAAACACGTTACGCTATCAGCGTAAACCTCGATGTCGTCATCAGAGGCCGACCGGAACATCTCCCAGTCCGCGTGATCAAAACAGTCTTGGAGCATAGAATCTGATTGGTCTGACCAGCACTGGATGGTTCTGAGGGCGGGTGCTTCCTGTTTGAGTCTTTGCCTATATGCGGGCAAAAGGAGGATGGAAGCGTGATCTGATTTGCCGTATGGTGGGCGCGGGAGGGACTTGTAACAATCCTTGAAGGGAGAGTAGCAGTGATCTAAGACGCGGTTCCCTCGCGTGTTGAAGTTAACATGTTGGTGGTATTTGGGTGCGATGCGCTTGAAGTTGGCTTTGTTAAAGTCCCCGGTCACAATAAACGCAGCTTCAGGATGCGCGGTTTCCTGCTCACTCACTGTCCTATACAGTTCCTTTAGTGCCCGGTCTGTGTCGGCTTGCGGGGGAATATACACAGCTGTGATGATGACCGCGGTGAATTCCCTCGGTAGCCAGAATGGTCGGCACAGAAGCATGAGAAATTCCAGATCAGGAGAACAGAAAGACTTGATAGAATGTACGTTCCTCTGATCACACCAGGATCGGTTAATCATAAAACACACACCCCCGCCTTTGCTTTTCCCGGAGAGATCTTTTTCTCTGTCCATTCGATGCACGGAGAACCCCGCGGTTTCGATGGCCGAATCTGGAATCTCAGCGGACATCCAAGTTTCTGTTAGGCAGATAATGCAGCAGTCCCTCGTGTCTCGCTGGAAAGAGATCCGCGCTCTCAGCTCGCAGAGTTTATTGTCCAGAGACTGAACATTTGCCAGTAAAATACTGGGAAGCGGGGCGCGGTCGGGCCGCCCAGACAAAGGGATCCGCTGCTGTGTTTGTAAACGGCGGTTCGTCACTGAAGAATTTAAAGTCTGGTTTTCGTTGTGCGATTGCCGAACCAATGTCCAAAAGTGTCTGTCTGTCGTACGTAGTAAGGCAGACAACATCCAAGACAAAAAACACAAAAACTATAAACAGAACAAACAAAAAACTACAATGTTTCAGCAGAGCTCGCGACGTAGCGGCCATCCTCGGCGCCATCTTGACTCGCTATATATATATATATATATATATATATATATATATATATATATATATATATATATATATATATATATATATATATATATTATAGCACATATATATACTTATAGCACATTAATATCAGATTAAACTGCTCAAATCGACCATTTCAAAAATGCCTTTGTGGATTGTTCTGTTAGATTTCAGCATTTTAAAAAGCTATATTTATGCAGTACCCAGCAGATGATTTTACTCAGATTGGGAATACATTTCTGTGGGTAAAACGATTTGCAGCTGAACAAATTCAATTGGACACCGATATCAGTAGCCCTGTGAAATTAAACACAAAAGTAACTCACTTCCCCGTTTCTAAGCTAATTAAGAATTTCATGAAAATGCGTAATGCGTGGTACAATATTTATTTTTTTAAATTAATGTTGGATGAAAATTCATTTCCATCTCTTATCTTGTATTTGCTTCAATTTGCAGGCGCATTTCATGTGCATTCTTTCTTGTTTGTATATATCAGTAGCTTGGGGGCAGGTATTAATTAATGAGAGGGAGGATTCTGGGAGAAATAAAGTCTGGTGTTTTGCACAGTGCTTTCTGGTGCCAAGCTCATTTAGCTCTGAGCTTTTTCTCTGGGTGCCTGTACGCTGTAAGCTAGACAGACCTCTAGCTATGGTTTAAACACTGGGGCAACTAACAAGCATCACTATCTGAACTGTGCAAGAACTGCTTAACTTTACAAGTCATTAACAACCTAGCAGATTTGGCGAACTTATTTAAATAAGATAAAGTCTTATTAGTAATCCGCCGTGAAGTCCACACCAGTGCAGGCTTAGCACATAGGCATTTAGAAGAGGCAATATAGAAATGCACGAAAGGGCGCCATTTGGGACATAACCATATTTGCATTAGTTTGAACATAAAACCAATTGTATGCAACAGTTTTATATATATATATATATTACTATGCAGTATATAAAAGGATTTCAGTCAAAAATGCAATCACGAAGCAACCACTAACAGGAAATGATGTTAGCAGCTTCATAAATGGCAACCAGAATGACCTTGTTTTGCACACCAAGGTGACACGCCACACCACACCACGAAGATGCTAACACAAGAAGTAATCGTAGCCACTCGCTTGCTTGAGTGCTGAAACACCCATGTCATCAAACAGCCGTAACAGAAGCAGAGGAAAGCCGATATGCCTCAATGTGAGAGAAAGTGAATCTGCATTCATGGCCTTTTTGTGTGTGATCGGGTGAGACCTTGATTAAACCAGATAAGGAAACTTCCCTCCACGTGTCCTTTGAGAAGAGCCTTGTTTTGCAGTAGAAATGTTTAATGATATCTCTACAGGCGTCAAAATGAAGCAACAGCAGAACCGAGATGGACAACAGCAGCAAAAAAAGTTCCAATAACCAATATCAGATCATCGCACAGCGGCCATGTTGTTTTTTATTGGATTAAGTGAAATGTCAGGCAGCTAATTAGAGAAGTCGAACGTACTCTGCCCGGGTAGAGGAGGGGCGTCATATCCCCAACATTACATTCAAAAGGTTAATCTCCAAACCCTTCGAAAATATTGTAGCCTGAGTGTAAAGTGCAATATCTGTCTGTCTGCCTGTCTCACTGTCTATGTGCTTTACTTAGAAAATGTCTTCCACCTGATGTCTCTGAGCTCTCACTCTGCTATGCAAGAACTACTAATGGGGAATGTATAGCAAAATCAGTACTGAAATGATGTATGGATCCCACAGACTCATTTGTCTTGCACTGTTTTCATATTAGAATTAGTACAATGTAAAAAATACTGTGCCCGTTTTACTCAATAAAATTGAGGCAACTATTTGCATCAGCTTTTTAAGTATTTTAAACTCAGTGTTTATCCTATTAGACTTTGCATGTTTTCAACTTGGACTCTTAAGTAAAAGCAACTCAATTTTATCAATTTAGAATAGTATATCCAATATAATATTTTAAGTAATATTTACAAATGTCTCTTTGTAAGCCACACATTAAGTTACTTTTTTCCAAGCTACTTTTTTAAAAATATAAATTTAATTATTTTCTACAATTTTTTATAGTACCATGAAACAGTAAACCAGCATCTCAATACAAAACATTAATTCACTTTAAAATGACAATGCACGAGTGCAAAACACAGTAGCTTATTTTTTCATCTTTACATAAAGCTGACTTCAAGTAAAAAAAAAAAACTTTATGTACTACAAGAGGTAGCAACAGTATTTAATTTTCTTATAACAGTTTTTTCAATGACCATTGGTCTGTTTAACCCACTGAGAACAGTAATTCAGTCATCTAATTAAAACAATGTTTCGAACAATGTTAAAAACATACAATTATTACATCAGCTGATAAAACAATAATCACTGAGAAAAGTGAACACCAATTTAAAGGGTTAGTTCACCCCAAAATGTAACTTAATTAATCACCCTCATTTCGTTCCAAACCTTCGTTCATCTTCAGACACAAATGTTAGCCTTTAGCCTGTTAGCGTTAGCCAAGCCGTGTAATTCAAGGCAAATTTAAGTATTTATCAATACAAACATTTAGCTTTATCCTTGCTATATTTAAAGCATCAAACCATTGAACAGTTCATTTTTAATGTCATTCTTACCTTTTTTAGTGTCATTGGGTTGCCAGCAGTGCAAATTCAGTCCTGTCACCCATCAAAATGGCGTCTGTCATGAACATTTGTGTTTTTGCAACAGCCAAATCCACTTGTTTAGACTTTTAAATACATTTTACTTAAAAAGTATCACATCTAACACATCTAAAAAGCCTAGTAAACATTACTCAAGATAATACACGCACCATTTAATTGTAAAAAACATGTTTACAACAACATTATATTAAATAAGTTACTCAAAATATTAAGTACCAAACATAGATTTATTTGTTGAAAATATAGAATAAATTTTTGTTACAATTACAACCCCACAGAGTCATTTTTCCCAGTGTAACTAGCTAAATCACCTCAAAGTCAGCATGAAATCTGTTTTTCCAAATGCATGTTATCGATCTCATTGTGAACCATTCATCCTTTCATCAAAGATGAACTTTTGTGTTGTGGTCATATTGACCCTATTGTACGTTTTCCATTAGGGGTGTGACGAGATCAAGCGAGACTAAACTGTGACGAGATTTCTCGTCGAGGTGAAAAGCTGTCTCGTGTCATATTATTATAATTATAAGTTAGGATAGAATATGCCAACGCTACGTTTATATTATGCGTCCACTCTAGTTTTGCTTTTTATACAAATAAAAGCAATTCAATTCAGGTGGACAGTCGCTTCAATAGTGCGCAGTCGCACATAGTGCACAGCACTGATCATGTGACGAGAAGACATTGAGCATGTGTTACATGTTAGTAAAGCGCTCGCATTGAGCATGTGTTACGAGTGTGTGTTACATGTTAGTGAACTGGACCGTTGCGGAGGATTCGTTGCGCAGCAGAAGCGTTAGACTTATATTTTAAAATGTGCGGTCAGCTCCACCGCTCTCTATTCAGTACACACGATCGTGAAAATTAAAAGTGAAAAATAAACGGGAGCGCGCATTCAAACGCAATTTCAATACGTTACCGCTGTTTGAAAGTTCCATGAGGCACGTGAATATCTCCCAATGTAAATCTCTATTTCTCCTCGTTGTAACCATCTCTTAGCTCTGTATCATGAAGAAAAATTTGGTCTCTATTTGCACTTTCAACATTGAGTACTTTGATTATGGTATTATGGTTATTGTTTGCACTTATATCTTAATATCTATGAAGATTTTGTGGGAAGGAGTTCAGTTAGGACAGGGTATCTGCAGGTTTCACCAAGTCAAATTTAAGACTTTTTAAGACCTTTTCAAGAACATTATGAATACAATTTAAGACCTATATCACGCAATTAAAAAAAAAAAAACGTACAAAAGGAAATGCATAATCATAAAATTGCTTACAAAGCAAATTAATTTATTCAAATTGAACAAAGTATTAGTAAACTTGCACTTCCTCATAGCTCAATCCCACCAGGATTAATATACAAACACACTACCGGTCAAAAGTTTGAGAACGGTAAGATTTTTTAATGTTTTTTACATTCTGCTCACCAATGCTGCATTTATGTTATTAAAAATACAAAAAAGCTGTAATATTGTGACAGTTCTGTTGTGACTGTTCTCTATGTGAATATATAGTAGTGTCATTTATTCCTGTGATCAAAGCTGAAAGCTGTTTTTGCTGTATTTTGGATCAAATAAATGCAGCCTTGGTGAGCAGAAGAGACTTCTTTAAAAACATTTTAAAAATCTTACCGTTCTCAAACTTTTAACCGTGTGTGTGTGTGTGTGTGTGTGTGTGTGTGTGTGTGTGTGTGTGTGTGTGTGTGTGTGTGTGTGTGTGTGTGTGTGTGTGTGTGTGTGTGTGTGTGTGTGTGTGTGTGTGTGTGTGTGTGTGTGTGTGTGTGTGTGTGTGTGTGTGTGTGTGTGTGTGTGTGTGTACATTTTTTATGAGATCAAAATGACTGATTTCGTGATTTAACTGATTACTGATTTTGAATTTAAAGATATTTAAGACTCTTTAAGATCCCGCGGGTACCCTGAAACGAAGCTCATGTGCAGTTCTAAGGTCAGAAGAGACAATCATACAGGAAAGAAGCCAGTCAGTTGAGTTTTTGGGAAAACCTTTACAGTGCTTGTTGTCTTTTACTGCATATGATAATTCATACTCAGAAGGTAGAACTGAAATGACATTCATTACAAGATGAATTACAAGAAATTTCAAATGCACCTGCAAACAATTTTTCTAGTCATGTATTTCATCATTGAGGATTTCTTAAAAATACTATGTAAAAATCTTGTCTCGTCTTGTTCTCGTGAACCCAATCTCGTGTCTCGTCTCGTCTCGTGAGATAAGTGTCTCGTCACACCCCTAGTTTCCATGCAATTTTCCAAATATCAACTCTTTGAAAAACAGCAAAGAGTCTACCTTTATTGTAGCTTGTCAAACACTACGAAACATGTTATGTCTTGTTCTCAATCATTTGAGAACCAGACATAACCAAAAGGCAGAGGCTATTGACACTAAGCTAAAATATGACTTATACAATACTGTTATATGTTATACTTGTAGTTATAGAGCCAGTGTTGCTGTTGTGAGCTAATCAGGACCCTCAAACAAACAGAGCAATGATGGCACTCATGTTTTGCTTTATTTGTATCAAATTTGCTTCTTTAGTCTCATATTCTTTGCAAAAAAAAAAAAAAAAAAACATTTCCTCTTTCATTGCACAACTGGGCAGGGGGTATACGGAGGGCTACACAGATCTGTACATTACAGATGCACGTTTAAAATTTGTACTGTTTCCAAAAATCAATTTGTGCTTAAATTTCTACACTCATATACAATTTAAGATTAGCTTGGATGCCAGCCGAACTTAACCCCGCCCACAACATTGGAGGTCGGGAAGTTCGGTCCGTTGATCCGTTGTGGAGCAACTATGCCCGAACAGGAGCTGTTCGGACCAATCAAATTGTCAGCGCGGGCTTTATATACGATGATGGACAGATGATCAACAGTAACGTAACCATCTAAGTCACCAAAGAACGCTTGGGTCGAATTTGTTCTAATCCTAAACGAAGAACTTGTTTGTATATTCCTTCACCTTTACTATTTCTCTCAAAAATGATGATCGTGTTGGTAAGTACTCTATGTGACCTTACTTTTTTTTTACAACACCGGCAAAGATTGTTTACACTCATCTTCTTCTTCTACTTCTTCTAGCGTGCGTGCAGTTGATAACTATGCATCGCTCAACATATGTCACTTATTCCGTTGCTCTGATTGGTTGTAGGTCTATCCAATTGAGTGCTGAGGCATTTTCTCTCCTGGTTCGGTTGAAATGCCCCATAATCACAGCCCAATGGAGCAGAATCAGACTCATATTCTGACTAGAATCTGAGTGTGACGACGTCAGGCTAATTTAAGATGGTTTAGCATGTGAATTTGGACACAACGTTGCTTTCAGACATCTTTTCATCCATCTATGAATCCATTTATCAGATAAATGATCTGCGCTTGCTTTGATGGGGCGGCAGAACCGCTGAACCTGAGGGCTATTATGACTGCCGTCTCCACCCAGTCGCTCAACACACACGGCAGCGATCCGTGACAAACAGGTTGTGCTCCCGTGCCACCCCAGGCTTCTATTTTTTATGCCTTTGTTTTACAGACTATAAACGACAGCCAGCACACACACATCTGCTCGGTAAAAGATGCTCTCTCTCCTAACAAAGCAGCAGTCAGAAGATAATGAGTCCTGACAAGTCCATAGATGTGAAGGATTGCGTATGCCAGAGAAAATGAAAAGGTCAGTAAGCAGTGAGGAAACTTAATATGAAGTAGACATATGAATCCTATCCAAAAAATTATTGCCATTAGCAATGACCAGCAACGCCCATCACCGCCAAATCAATTCATAAATATATACAGAGATTACTCTCTCCCTAATTCAGCACGAAGGGCTTTGCTTAATGTGACCGGTACCTTTGAGTGCTGCTCTTATAGGGCACAGTCCTCAGAAAAACACTGATCAAATATTTGTGGGGCAGCAAATGAGAGCCTGTGAGATTCTACAGTAAGAATCAGAAGAGCAGTTTGTTGCACTCTTTAGTGCAGTATTAAAGAATTAATTCAGCCAAAATGAAAATTCTGTCATTATTTACTCACCCATACTCACACGTCGTTCCAAACCAATATGACTTTCGTTCTTCTTTAGAACACAAATAAAGAATTGAAAAGTGATTTCTGTAACTAACTACCACTCCGATGCTTCAAAAAGTTCATAAAGAGCAGAATAAAGAACAGAATGAATTTAGGCTTTTATTCACATATAAACAGTCATCAAATCACAAATCAGATCTGGTAAACGGAAGCTCAAGCATGCTTGCTTGACGTGCGAGAACCAATGAGGTTCATTCTCGTGTAATGCAGCGCGTTTGAGCTTCCGCAAGAGCCAATGAGGTTCATTCTTGTGTAATGCAGCGCGTTTAAGCTTCAACAAGAACCAATGAGGTTCATTCTTGTGTTACGCAGCACATTTGAGCTTTCACAAGAACCAATGAGGTTCATTCTTGTGTGTTTTGCTCAATTCATATAGATTTGTTTAACAATCTATTTATGAACATTTTGAAGCACCAAAGTGGTAGCTGCGTAGCTACAGTATCAACAAAGCCACATACATCGCTCAGATTTTATATATCTTACATTTTTATATTTCTTTAATATATATTCATTTATGTTCCGAAGATGAACGTGAGAAAATGATAACAGAATTTTTTGTGAACTAATCCTTGACATGTCTTTACTGTCACTTTTGATTCATTTCATGCATATGTGCTGAAGAAGAAAAAAAATTTAACTTAAACCCCAAAACTTAGAAAATGTTCTCCTCAATTAACAAATGTACAGAAGCATTATTGAAAGTGCTCCAACCATTTTTAACATTCCTTGTTTGTTTTGTTTTTTTCTATACTATAACAATGTTTTATTTCTCCTAAATCCAAGGCTCCCAAGATAAAGTTGGGAATGAAACATAAATGAGGACTCTATTAAGTCTCATGGGAAGCTACACCTTGCCCTACATACTTACATGGAGCGCCACTATAACGAGCAATGAGTTGCCAGGCAAAATACAGAAAATGCATCAAATGACTACTCATCAGATCAGCTGAGGATGGATTTTTAACAATGCTAGGTTGATGATCTGTGGTAATGTAAGGAACACTAAAATCATTAAAAACTACACATTGTGTTTGATGATGTTACTCTCATGCATTGGCACAGAAACCTACCCATTATTCACAGTTGTCAATGTGGAGGTAGAAAAGTTAGAGGTGTCATTTTTCATGCTGCGTCGTAGCGCTTTGTTCTGAGCACCAGCCAATATGAGGACATTCCTCACTGGAATTAATAGTCCGTGATCCTAAAGAACGAATGTAAAAATGAAAGAAAAAGAAAAAGGTGGTGAGATAAACGAGGATGACAACCTTAAAAGAAGAGTTCACCCAAAAACACCATAAAAGCCTCATGGAAGTGGTCCATATGACTCATAAACTTTAAATCTTCTGAAGTCGTACGATATCTTTGCGTGAGGAACAAACCAAAATGCTATTTATTAAATGATAATATTTTATGGCCATGTTTATATTTCAAAAAATCTCCACAAGCTTTGACATCAATGATGCTCAAATATCGTAAACAAACCAGACCCGAGAATGAGATTTGAGAGATTTGTTGGATATAAACAGTGTCGACTAAGGGGCCGTTAACACAGAGTGTGTTTTTTTTCAATGTAAACATGTTTTAGATTGACATGTTTGACCATTGTGCTCGTGTCTTGTGTTTTAGTAGCGTCTCCTGCATAACATCCTATCAGGTTCAAAGAAGTTCAACTTTTAAAAGATGCATCTCTAGACCTTCTGTTTTTTTCCGTGTTTGGCCCCTGAGACTGTTGAATCTATCAATCTACTGTAGCTGTCATTGGTAAAACATGGTCCAATAGCGCAGTAGTTTTCCATCAATGATAAGTAGGGTAACCTGCCAATAATTCACACACCTTGAACACTCACACACTCTTTCTAATTTCCCTTCAGGCACCAATATCTGGAATGCAAATTGAAGACGCATAATCACATTTAAATTAATACTTACTGCATTCTGCCCCCCTTTTTTCCCATTTAAACTTTGTGTTGACACTTGTGCTGCTTTCCCAGAGACCACATCCTGAGACATCTAATTAAGTTTGCTTTGTTATGGAACGCTAAGGCAAACAACAACACAAGGTAATTAAAGCCCCCCATCACCACTCTTTTGTTTTGGCCCAAGTGACCTGCTATGAGGCCTTGACGGGATTTTAATTCTCTTTATCTCGGGACGCCGGCGTTCGCGTCTCGGCAAACGGGCTGACATGGTAGCTGTCACCCCTTGGAGGAGATTCTAGCCTGGCACGACACTGCTGACAGTGCGATGTCTCTGGTAATTAGGAAGATAGGGCCGCGCATTGCACACATCAGCATGCAGCATCCACTACATGTCAGACGTACGGGATGAGCAATGCCCGAAATGATCCACTCATGGTAAAGCACTTGAGAGAGACATCTTCTGCCAGGACTTTCTTTCACACTTTTAACTCAGAGATCATCCCATAATTAGCCTACACAAATGAGGAAAACAGTTTTCCACGAGACATTCTGAGTTTGACAATAGTGTGGCCTAAAATGTATTAGGTAGGGATGGGTAAGGTCAACAAGTTTATCTAGATTTATGATATTAAATATTTGTATGTAAATAGGATATAAATAAGCATATAAAATATAGCTATAGCATATCATTGCATATTATTTGTAGATATAGATTCACCCTGTTTTATAAATATAAAAGATATATAAGCACATTCCTAGTATTTGGTTCAAGATGTTGTCTTTTAGCAGCAGCTCTGAATAAAACAAAGGTACAGTGAAAATCGCTAAGTTTATTGGCCTTGTAAGACTAATGCTACTCTTGCAATTGAAAGCTAATCAACCCTCATTGTGGCATTAAAGTGTCTGAGTAATGTCCTGGCGTATTAAATCTGTTATTTTCCCTCTCACCTTCTCACATATTACTAATAAACCTTCTATCTATCTGAGGCTTATGACCAAAATACAGAAATGCTAACAAAGCTGATTAAGTTGGCACAATGTTTCTGGTCTGATTGGTGGGCCGCCGCTCTTTGAAAGCTCCCACGATGACAATGAAAAGCAAAACGAATTGATGAGACAGGCCAGCCTGAGCCCCGGTGGACCCACTATCAAAGCAAATCAGCAGGAGACAAACACAGAGACAAAGTGATGCTAAGCTAACGGTCCAGGAACGCAGACGGAACTACCAGTGAAAACAGCAGTTTGGAGCAGATGTTTCTGGTGTAAATTAATGCATTTATTAGCTCCTAATATCCCTCCATGGTTGATTTTCTCACTCCAGTCAATGCAGGAGTAAAAACAGGAAGCTAATTAAGCTACTAGCATTCCCACACCAAAATATCAAAGGAACAGTTCACCCCGCAAATAAAATGATGTCATTATTTACTCACCCATGACATTCCAAACCGATATGGCTGTACCACAGGCTGTCGAGCACCAAAAGGCACTACAAAATCACTATTAAAGCAATCCATTCACTACATTCAATCCATTCACTACAAGTCTTGTGAAGCCATACAATAGCTTCGCATTGCAATTATGTGATGCAAGTGTTAAAATATATTAGTTTACAAATCATGCACTATGGTAAAAGCATTTTGAGGTCATAACATTACATATATTTTACACACACACACAAACACACACACATATATATATATATATATATATATATATATATATATATATATATATATATATATATATATATATATATATATAGCCTATATATATACAGTGGCAAGAAAAAGTATGTGAACCGCTTTCAGAATCCGTGAAAATGGGAATAATTGTAACTAAATAAAACAGATCATACAAAATGCATTATTTATTTTTATTTAGTACTGTCCTGAATAAGATATTTTACATAAAAAATATTTACATATAGTCCACAAGACAAAAGAAATGCTGAATTTATTCAAATGACCCCGATCAAAAGTTTATGAACCATTAATTCTCAATACTGTGTTGTTACCAGGATGACCAGGATGACCACGGCTGTTTTTTGTTTTGTTTTGTTTTGTGATGGTTGTTCACGAGTCCCTTGTTTGTCTTGAGCAGTTAAACTGCCCAATGTTCTTCAGAAAAATCCTCCAGGTCCTGCACATTCTTCAGTTTTCCAGCATCTTTTGCATATTTGAACCCTCTCCAGCAGGGACTGTATGATTTTAAGATCCATCTTTTCACACTGAGGACAATTGAGGGACTCCAGAAGGAAACACAATGCATTAAGATCTTGGGGGTGAAAACTTTTGAACAGGATGAAGCAACAGAAGATTTACATGTTTCCCAGAAGACAAATTAAGTACAATTTACCTTGATTTTCAAATTCAATAGGTTTTCACCCCCGACTCTTAATGCATTGTTTCCTTCTGAAAAAAAAAAATAATGTTTTAATGTAAAATATCTTATTCAGGACAGTACTAAATAAAAAAATAACTCATTTTGTATGATCTTTATTTAGTTAAAATGATTCCCATTTTCACAGATTCTGCAAGCGGTTCACAAACTTGCCACTGTATATATTAGTGCTGTCAATCGATTAAAAAAATGAATTGTCAAAGTAACATCCACATGAATGGCAGGACGCAAGGTTTCCCAGCAGAACATTGGCCAAAGCATCACACTGCCTCCGCCGGCTTGCCTTCTTTCCATAGTGCATCCTGGTGCCATGTGTTCCCCAGGTAAGCAACAACACCCGGCCATCCATGTTATGTAAAAGAAAACATGATTCATCAGACCAGGCCACCATCTTCCATTTCTGTGGCCCAGTTCTGATGCTCACGTGCCCACTGTTAACGCTTTCAGAGGTGGACAGGGGTCAGCATGGGCACCCTGACTGGTCTGCGGCTAGTCAGCCCCATACGCAACAAACTGCGATGCACTGTGTATTCTGACATCTTTGTATCAGACCCAGCATTAACTTCTTGGGCAATTTGTGCTACAGTAGCTTGTCTGTTTGATCGAATCTGAAATTTTTTTCACTTGCTGCCTAATATATCCCACCCACCCCAGGTGCCGTGATGAAGAGATAATCTGTGTTGTTCACTTCACGTGTCAGGGGTCATAATGTTATGACTGATCAGTGTATATACATAACTTACGCATAACATAGTATTTGTGCAAGAAACCACGCATAAATACATTTTTATTCATCAATAATCTGTTCCTGTAATCATAATAGGGCTGAGAAGGAAGAAAAGTATTTGGCGTTTTACTGCCTCTATATTGATTTCAGCTGGAAACTGCAATGAACTGTGTGTATATGGAACATTTTCAGAGTTTTGCAAAAATGTAAGTAGAGGTACGTTTACCCAATGAGTCTAGGTTGGTGCTTAAAGACAAGTTTCGACAGTTTATAGGAAGCTAAAAAGGGCTTTGAAGGCTGAGAACCTGGATCATGTTCCTGTTGGTGTGAAGCTATGTTTTGTGGTCAACACTGATCAGGATTTGACTGACAGCTGAACAAAAGAACTTCGGTGATCGCCAGCAAAACACAATGTGTCTCAGAGGCTAGTGCTGATCGGGTTTCACATGGTACATCTTTCTCTCTTCCTCCTCCCCCCTCTCCTGTTGATGCTCCGGAAAACTCGGGCCATTTAATCCACAAGCTCTATCGCCTCAGACAGACAGCACTGTTGTTTGGCGAATAAATCTGATATGGAACTCAATCATCAGGCATCTGATAACTCGGAGCGGCGGTCATGCGATCACCTCCTTGCTGCTGGAACGATTTTAGTGCTCTTTCATTCATCACAGAGAAATGTATAATGCATCTTGCCGAAAGAATGGCATTCATGGGAGCAAATTAACTTGAGTGATCTTCCAGGAGGTGGATGTGGCAATTGTATGATCTGGAATCCCCTCATTAGTTCCAGAACTTCAACCCTCTAAGCATAAAGGAGCTCTCTTCTTCATTACCATCCATGTAGTTATCAAACGCCCCCCTTGGTGTGCGGGAGACGGGCCCGTGTCTGATCATCAAGATCAGATTTTTGATAATGATTTCATCCATTTTGCAGTCCCGGGGTGTCGTTAATTCAGAGTCTAAATATATAAACACCTCCCAACCCAGATGGTAGACCATGCTGCCTTTGAACCGTTCAATTTGCTGGGTTTTTGCCTGTGCCGTGGGTAGGAGGGCTGCAGCTGGTGAAGGGGAGAGCAAGAGAGGAAGTGCGTATGTGTAACAGAAAGAGAGAGCTTCAAAAAGAAAGAGATGGAATGTCGATGTGTGTGTGTGTGTGTGTAATTTCTAGACCACATCAGAGCCTGATGGCCCTATGCAGAGATACTGGAGCAGAAAATTATCTCATGTGTTAGGTCGCATCGCTACCTGTGGTCTGTTCTGTTCCTCTGAAAGAAAAACAACAATGCCAAAGACCGAAATAAATGAAAGATTTAACATTTGATGATAAAGGACTCCATCTGTCAATCCTGTTTTCAATATTTAAAACAGCTTCACAAAGAATTTGCAATGAAACATAAAAAACACAATAAAAAAGGGAATTTACTCTATACAGTTTTAAAATATGTGCTGTGTATTTTAAACAATTATTATTTACAGTACAATAAATTGGAAAATATACTAATTTCAGCTAACATCCTTTCTGTATGAAAGCCCTTTTCTCCTCAGAGTAAAAAAAAAAATAATAAAAAAAAAAAAAAAATATATATATATATATATATATATATATATATATATATATATATATATATATGTATATATAAGAAGTCACAATTGTTAGATTTTAAGTCATATTGTGAGATATTCACCCGTGCTCATATTATCAGCACAGCATCAGTTGTCCGAGAGAAACAGTTCGGTTCAGATGGTGCTATCACGTATGCTCACTTTGCTCAGTCTCTCAGCTCATCAGTTCTCAGTATCAAACGTGTTCGAAAGATCGAACATGTCCGAAAAAAACAGTTCTCGATTCTGTGTATAAGTGTGCTGAGCTGAGAACTGCTGCAAGCTCAATATGTAGTCTATATCAAAACTACTGTTTTGATTAATACATTTTAAGATTTATATCAACTTATTTAGAAACTAAATAAGCTGTTCCTGAAAATAGCATGCATTAGTGATAAAACAAATAAATGTTTGACCATTTTACAATCCATGCATTGTTTCCAAACTTTAAAATAATACAGTGATAAGACATCAGTTTACAACATGATTCATTTTATACACTTGAAACCTGCATTTCATTCCTCTGAACAAATTACCATTCTCAGCTCATCGGTTCTCAGCATCGAATGTGTCCGAAAGATCGAAAGTGTTCGAAAGAAACGGTTCTCGATTCTGTACTGGTGATCCGAAAACTGCTGTACGTTCGGTAGTACACACATGCTCGGCTCATCGAATCATCGGTTCTCAGTATCGAATGTGTTCAAAAGAAATGGTTCTCAATTCTGTACTGGTGATCCGAAAACTGCTGTACGTTCGGTAGTACACGCATGCTCGGCTCATCGGATCATCGGTTCTCAGTATCGAATGTGTCCGAAAGATCGAACGTGTTCGACAGAAACGGTTCCCGGTTCTGTACTGGTGATCCGAAAACTGCTATACGTTCGGTAGTACACGCATGCTCGGCTCATCGGATCATAGGATCATCGGTTCTCAGTATCGAATGTGTTCTAAAGAAACGGTTCTCAATTCTGTACTGGTGATCTGAAAACTGCTGTACATTCGGTAGTACACGCATGCTCGGCTCATCGGATCATTTGCTTATCGGTTCTCAGTATCGAATGTGTCCGAAAGATCGAATGTGTTCGACAGAAACAGTTCTCGGTTCTGTACTGGTGATCCGAAAACTGCTGTACGTTCGGTAGTACACGCATGCTTGGCTCATAGGATCATCGGTTCTCAGTATCGAACGTGTTCAAAAGAAACGGTTCTCAATTCTGTACTGGTGATCCAAAAACTGCTGTACGTTCGGTAGTACACGCATGCTCGGCTCATCGGATCATTGGATCATCGGTTCTCAGTATCGAATGTGTCCGAAAGATCGAACATGTTCGAAAGAAACAGTTCTCGGTTCTGTACTGGAGATCCGAAAACTGCTGTACTGCTCGTGAGTTCTCATCAATTCTCTCAGCACAACATGTCTCAGTTCAGTGAACTGATGGAGTTAGTAACATATACTTCAGGATATTACTTTATTTCTAGTCTGAGGGACTCTCACTCATGTCAGAAAGTGAGTAACTTTAGTAACTAGTTGATCAGTGCTCGAGACGCGAACCGTTTAGAACGATTCAGTCCGATTTGGTGAACTGCTTTGACCGGTTCACTAAAAAGAACCAGTTCAAAAGAACGATTCGTTCACGAACCGGACATCACTACAGAGTAAGGGTGTAACAATACCCTCATGTCACGATTCTATACATATTGTTGGGGTAACAGTTTAGACCCAGAGACCAGATATGTTGAATGAAGTTCAGGAGTCAGGATGTTCAATCAAATGAAGAAAGTTTACTGAAGAATAGTTTTCCGTTTCATTGGTAGAGCCAGCGTCAGAGTCTCAAGAGGAGGTTGCAAGCCAAACTCTACCTTACACACAATTTTTGCCCCAATTATACCAGTTTCAAGGGCAGTAGTTACATCATTGCTAACAGGTGGACTACTCTGATTGGTTAAGAGCACATACAACCTAAACAATTTTCCACACATGGATAGATAGGAGAGCCTGTCGCCCTTAATCAAAATAGTTGTTGCACAATCCCTAGATTTAGATCAGTGGTGACCTCGGAGGCCATGGAAAGCTGTCTTAGGGTTTGGGGTGGTATACAGAATTGTACAATAGCTCCAACAACAGACCTGCAGAGTGTAGAACGCACACACACAAGCACTAGAGAATAACTTCTTCTTCAGGGTCGAAGAGGCCTGAGCTCACAGGACACACTACCAAAACACGCTGATACACATTCTCTCCTGAGAAAGAAGTACAGATAACATTTACTTTATTCTCTAAAGAAATAAAGATGAAAAGAGGTACAATTCTGTAAATTTGGAGAAGTCATGCATGGTTTGACCCCCTGCAACCCTAATGTCAGCTAACAACAGGTGGGTGACATAGGTTGAAGGACTTCTTCTTTAACTGCTCATGAAATCTCTATTTTCTCCCAGAGGTCACTTGCATGTCAGCAAGGCCCAAAGGCAGGCATCAGAACATACCTAAAAAGTTGATTAAACACTACACAGCAAACATAGGGTTTGAAATCATATTCAAATCACTTATTAAATATAGAAAGGGTTACATAAAATTGATTATCATTGATTATTCATTTTATAAAGGTAATAAAAAAATATTAAGAAGGATATGTAAGTGAAGAGACAAGGGTATCGGACCCAACCCTTCAATATCATGATACTGAACTCACAATACGACATTATTGCGATACTCCAAGACATATGGTAAAAGGTTAACAAAAAATGTATAGTTGATTAAAATGCTAAATTTGGTATTACAATGGGGGTGGAAATGAACAGGCTTGGACTTGGTGCTGGTAAGCCAATGCACAGGACGGACAATCGTAAGTGCATTATTATACATTATATTCAAAATTACATATAATGTAGTACTGACACTAAGAGATATATCCAGCTGCAGCCCCGCAGTTTCAGAACCGCAGCCACAGAACCGGAACTTAGGGGCGGGGCTTAAACAGTCATAGTTGCACTACCTATACGCGTGCTTTTCTTTTTGCTAAATATAAGCTGTTTTCACATGGATTTTGTCATATAATCATATCATATGCATATCATGATGTACAATGATCAAAATGTTAAAACATAGCCTATTGATCATACTTAATGTCAATGAATGGATACAAACACAGTAGTTTATACTTCATGGATACAGGCTACAACTATGCACCGTTTTTATTTTTTAAATATTAATACATGTGTAACATGTAAAGTTTTTCCCATTTGACTGTATATTCAATCATATTATTTCCTTCATGTTCATGTTGTTACAAATAATACTTAGACACAGAGAATGTGGCATATTTCAAATTTTAAAATGTCAAATAAAACCATTTAATACAAGGCCTTGAACAAGTGAAACGTGTTTCTCTGTATGAAAACAAATAGGACATTTATCAAATATTTCTAAAATAATAGGTTTAAAACGTATTTAAACAGATCATAATAATAAATATATAAAAAAAAACATGCAAACAGCAAATAATCATCTTAAAAAACAAAAACTTGTGACTCTTAAGCCCATATTATGGCATTTCTGCAGAAAGACTTGAAAAGTTTAAAGTCTTTTCATCCCTGAAAATGAAATTAATACATTTTTATTAACTAATAATTATTTAACATTAAGACAAATAATATCTTTTGACAAATTCAAAAAACACTTCAATGATAAAACGTGAAAGACGTGAACAGATTCAATAGCCTATTCATTCACCACATCATGACAGAAATATCACGTTGACGTCTCACATGTTTCACTTGTTCAAGGATATGAAAAGTGACTTTATTTAAAAGTATTGTTGTTAAATATTGTAGACATCGATCCGAATAAAATCCATGTGAAAACAGCTTATATTTAACAAAAGAAAATCACGCACAATTCACTTCCGGTTCTGTGGATGTGGTTCTGAAACTGCGGTGCTGCAGGGCTGCAGTTGGATTGGACACTAAAAGTCTGTAAACTTGAATTTTTTCTCACACAGTAATTTTCATTTATACACAATACAGATTGTCACTGTCCACGATACATATTGTTGCACTTTTGTATTGCAATATATTGTGGCACGATATATTGTTATATCCCTATCTCAAAGTATAAAAAAAATAAAGCTCAACTTTAAAATCCCACCAGAACATTAAGCTAAACTTTAAAATAAGACGTCGGAATTGTGAGATATAGAGTCGTAATATGTTATAATAGTGATAAAGGCACAATTGCAAGCAACAATGTCAAATTACCTATTTATTCATTCAGCTGATGTCCTGTCTCAATGGAATCTTTTCACCTCAAAAACAAAACATAAATGTGAGATAAAGCTTAAAATAAGAAGTCACAATTGTGAGATGAAATGCCATACTGCGATGATATATGAAGCTGCAATGAAGTGTGAAGGTCAAGTATTTATGAGTTACCATACTTGGAATTTGTCTTCAGCGTTTAAACCAAGTTAGTACGCACACATTAAGAGTAGTGAGTAGGGAACAAACACATACGGCAAACCATGGAGCAGTCGGCAGCCATTTTTGCTGTGGTGCCCGGGGAGCGATTGGGGGTTAGGTGCCTCGCTCGAGGACACTTTAGTCATTTCCTGTCAGGATTGAGAATCGAACTCACAACCTTCGGGTTGTGACTCTCTAACCATTTGGTCACTACTGCCCTAGTTATCTGGGCAATAGCGATAAAGTCACAATTACAAGCAATAATGTCAAATTACCTGACCATGCCTGAATTACAGAACAACGAGTAGTATATATCTGCCACCTAAACCACTCACTTTCTTTAATATAAAGTAATTGTTTCAATACATTTACACCAGTCCCTTTCTGCACCCAGGGTTTGATATTGAATTCAGGAGCTCGACAGATCTCTGCGTGCTGGTGGCAGAAGGGCCTGTGTTGGAATTTGTGATGAAGAGGGGAACACTGGGATGTGTTTGGCCCACTGAGCTCCACATTATGGATGTGTCCACGGCTGTGAGGCTGCATGTCTCCGTGACAGCTCTCTCTTTCTCCCTCCGACCGGTCTGCAGTACGCCGTGTTAGATTAGAAAGCCTGTCTGCTTTCTGCACCGGGACGGCCAATGCATTATGAACACCACAGATCTAACAGAAGAGGAGAGAAGGGTGTTTGTCATATGAAGGTCTGGTTATTCCTCTGCAAGTATAAAGAAGAGCACTCTGCTGTGAGCTTCAAAACACGGCGCTGTTGTAAATACTGCAGACAGAGGGTTTGTCATTCCGGAGTGCTGGAGTCACATTGCCTGAGACTTGGCAATATGCCTCTTGGCTCTACGGTGACAGCGCCATATATTGTGATGTATTGTTGTAAATGTTTAAATGCATTCGCGTCTAAGCTGGCAGAATTGCGCTGTAATGTAATTCCTTACAAGCTATAGGGAGGAAATAGTTCTGGTGTGCGCGTGCGGTGACGTTTTCGGGAATGTGATCGATTGTATTCTGCTTACAGGTGATTGATGTGCGTGAGCGAGGCGCTCTGTATTACCGTGCATAATTTAGCCTTTTGCTCTGTTGATAGAGTAAGCTCTCAACCGAGCGCGTCTCACAGGAGATGGACGTTATCTGGGCGCCCAGTTTCCGTGACTGTTTGAAGTCGCCTGTTTACTGTACAAACAGGTGAATCACCGTTAAAGAACCTGGACTAAAGCTAACAAGCTTACCGCGACATGTCACAAAGTGTGAATCTGAACAACTCCTCTAAGAGAGTTTCGAAGTGTTGATGCGGGTGCCAAGACTCAGCGGTCGATGACACTTGTTTATGTGACAAGCTCAAATCCGCCTTACGAGGAGCCACCTTGCTTATTTGAATGAAAAATAACTTGTGCCCCCCTAAAATATTTCATTTGCATAAAAGCTTTCATTTAGCACAGATGAACGCGGGAGACGAGCGCGGAGCTCGCTGGAGATTAGAGCAGTTCATTTGTCACATTAAGAAGAATTACGTGTGTTTGTGTCACTGAGCAGAAGGAAAGAGAGTTTAGTGTGAAAGAAGGTGACGACAGAGAACGAACGGCGCTTGAACGCAATACACGGGCAAACAAATAAAAGAATAAATGCGTCAACCAAAACCAAGCAAATAATAAATACATTTGAGCCTGCAACAACTAAATGACAAGAGTAACAGTATTAGGAGGGATTTCAGGAACTAATAAATGAGGGTGCTTAATGGGGGTGAAAGAGAAAAACAAATCTAAATGGAGCTTGACTTATGTGGAGGGAAAGAGTGAATTAACTCAGTAAATGAAAAATAAAAAACACTGACCACTTTAACTGTTTTGTGGTCTGATAGGGTTGGATAAAATGTAGCAAATATTACATTTGATCAAACATTCATTTTCTAATAATGGTGGGGACAGACTTTTATTTTTTTTATACAAAACTCTAATACTATCAATACATTTATTTCAAATTACTGGTAAGACTTTATAATAAGGTCTCATTCGTTAAGATCAGTTAATGCGTTAACTAACATGAACTAAAAATGAGCATTACATGTATTGCAGTATTTATTCATCTTTGTTAATGTTAGTTTCATGTTGTTCAATGTCGTTCATTAATGTTTATGTTAGTTCACAGTGCATTAACTAATGTTAATAATTAGAACTTTTGATTTTAATAATGCATTAATACATTCTGTATAAGTATTGTTAACTAATTAAACTTTAATTAGTGAATATATTTCATTGACATTAACATTCATTGAAATAATAATATTAATGTAATAATATTACAAAATTATATTTATACATGACCACTGACAGGTGAAGTGAATAACACTGATTATCGCTCCATCATGGCACATGTTAGTGGGTGGGATATATTAGGCAGCAAGTGAACATTTTGTCTTCAAAGTTGTTGTGTTAGAAGCAGGAAAAATGGGCAAGCGTAAGGATTTGAGCGAGTTTTGGCAAGGGCCATATTGAGATGGTTATACGACTGGGTCAGAGCATCTCCAAAACTAAAGTAGGTGGCCTGGTCTGATGAATCACGTTTTCTTTTACATTACGTGGATGGCTTCGCTTACCTGGGGAACACATGGCACCAGGATGCACTATGGGAAGAAGGCAAGCAGCCGGAGGCAGTGTGATGCTTTGGGATATGCTCTGCTGGGAAACCTTGGGTCCTGCCATCCATGTGGATGTTACTTCGAAACGTACCACCGCAGACCATATACACCCTTTCATGGAAACGGTATTCCCTGGTGGTTGTGGTCTCTTTCAGCAGGATAATGCACCCTGCCACAAAGCAAAAATGGTTCAGGGATGATTTGAGGAGCACAACAACGAGTTTGAGGTGTTGACTTGGCCTCCAAGTTCCCCAGATCTCAATCTAATCCAAACAAGTCCGATCCATGGAGGCCCCACCTCGCAACTTACAGGACTTGAAGGATCTGCTGCTATCATATTGGTTCCAGATACCACAGCACACCTTCAGGGGTCTAGTGGAGTCCATGTCTTGACGGGTCAGGGCTGTTTTGGCAGCAAAAGGGGGACCAACACAATATTAGGTGTAAGGGTGTCGGAACCATTGTATGTGGGTCTAAAGCATCCTGAAACAAATGTTGTGGTGTGTCACTACATTTTACATTTACATTTACATTTAGTCATTTAGCAGACGCTTTTATCCAAAGCGACTTACAAATGAGAGCAATAGAAGCAGCTAGAACAGTCAAGGGCAACAGTATGTAACAGTATGTAAGTCTCTTAGTTAATCTAGCACAGAACACACAGGACAGAATCTTTTTTTTATCTTTTTTTTATATATATATAAATTAGACAGACAGAAAATTTATAGAATGTTAAGTGCTATTCTTGATTGGTCAGGTGCTGCTGGAAGAGATGTGTCTTTAGCTGTTTTTTGAAAATGGCTACAGACTCGGCTGCTCGAATTGAGATAGGCAGGTCATTCCACCAGGTGGGGGCGGTCCAGGAGAAGGTCCGTGAGAGTGGTTTCATGCCTCTTTGGGATGGCACCACAAGGCGTCGTTCACTGGCAGAACGTAAGCTCCTGGAAGGTGTGTAAGTCTGAACAAGCGAGTTTAGGTATATTGGTGCAGAGCCAGTGGTTGATTTGAAGTCGAGCACCAGTGTCTTGAATTTGATGCGAGCGGCAAATACATTTTGGAGTGTGCCGCACACGTCCTGAAAAGTGAAGCCAAAGCCCCTCGATTGCACATGTATTCTAATGGGACACGAGACAAACTAAACAATCAAATTACACCTAAATACATTTTTTTCAAAAAACGGTTTCTGTCATTTTAGGTCATTTTTATCACGCTGATGTAAGTTCAAGTGTTCATAAGTGTTTAAATAAGTTGGGTTTTAGTTAGTTATTTGAATCCTTAAAAATGGGAGATGGAGGGTTGAGGTCATGATTGACAGATGCGATTGACAGCTTCGCACTGAGGCACCAACTGACTTTTTTCGGGAGAGATTGGAGCTTTAGCTTTTTACATTTCCATCACTGTTTATTTCACAGACTCAGACTCAGGTCCCGAGGTCACTACTGCACAGGTCCCAAATTCTTTTACAATGGAAGATGGGAAAGGGGAGACGTCCATTTTTTTTCATTCTAAGGGACAGGCAAATGCAGATACGAAGGTGGTGAGCCACCTTTAGGGCCCTATCATACACCTGGCTCAATGCGGCAAGTGTTTTTTGCTAGTTTCAGCTGGACGCAGTTATCATTTTCACATCCTGTGCCACGTTGTTTAAATAGAAAATGCATTATGGGCGTGCTGGTCTGTAAACGAGGTGTGTTCAGGCACATTGTTGGCACGTTGCTATTTTGAGGCAACTGAAAACGACTGCACCATTGACCAACAAAAACCTGATCTAAAGTCAATGGCGCAATATATTTTTTTATTTAAAGAGCGCATTAGTAATATGCGCCTATAGGCGGGTCCACAACGTGCGTACACTTTGCTTATTACACACACAGCAGGACACAAACATTTTTAAATATGAAACATTAAAGGATTCCTCTCTGGAGAAGCTCTTTCAACTCACCGCCCACCGACTTGTGGAGCTAAACGGATCGCGCTACCGAGCAATAAACATGCCGGTTCCAGCTCACGTGCGTAAGAAATTGTGCATTTGTTAGCTTCATTTCACCGCGGAATCGTTTGTAAACAAGATACAGGTCGAGACTGGATTTGTAGACATATTGAGATTAAAACACAATGCTGTGCCTTCTATAATGGATCCGACAGGAATGGTGCAACACACTTATGTGAGTGAAACTTGTTTTTTATATGTGATAGTATGGCATTGTTACAGATCGTGTTGATTATGTGTGCGTGTCTAACTGAACATACCTTAATATGCTGTCACAGGCTAGAGAATTCTTTATTTGAGGTGTTATTGGTTCATTCGTGATCAGACTCTGAGTTGTAACGTTATGGGCCAGGGCTCGCAAAGGCCAACGTCCCGGGGCTATGTGATTTTTCACACAGGCTACCAAAACGTAAGCCCGGCCTTAAATTGTGAAATAACATTCCTTTCTTGCGCGTGTGTGTGTGTTTGTGTGTACGGTTCGTGGTTATATCCACCGATCAGGCTAGCCAAGTTATAAAAAAATAACATTACAATCAATCGCGGGTGGATGAGAGATGAATCATTGTGTTTGTTTGATAAAGACATTTTGCGAGCCCTGTGATCGTTTCCCCGCACGCTTTCAAAACAATTACCACATGTCGGAACCATTGTATGTGGGTCTTGTCCCACCCACATACAATGGTTCGGACGCCCATGATTAGGTGTAATATATACACAAAGAACACACACAAATATATGCACAAAGAACACACACACAAAAGGTTTTGTAAGATACTGTATAGCTGAGCATATCTACACACCCACACACCACTTTACTAATCCTCCTAATAAACGCAATACAATTTAAACTAAAAAACGCTACATCATTTTTCTGTCTGTTGCATGGTCAGTGTGTGTGTGTGTTTGTGTGTGTTCTTATTAAAATGATTAATGTACAAACATACAACACTGGCGTCCTGCAGAACGACAGACGTTTGAACAGATGATTGCTCTGACATTGACGGATGGAAGACAAACGTGTTTAATGTTCCAGGTTCAGACAAATCTAAAATGCCCTTATTACAGACTCCAAAGACAGCGCTCGTATTTTGCAGCGGGCTCTTTATTGAATAGAAAGCACAAATGGATAGAAAAACTCTTTTTGTCCTCTGTGTTGTTAAAAAAAGGCTTTGCACCAGATAGTTCAATCACCTCCCCCTTCAGCTCTCTGCCCCATTGTGGGTGGAAAAAATAAACTTTTTGTGCACCTGGTTGGCATTTTCCCCTCTTTTCTCCAGCGTGGATGAAGGTCAAATGAATAAGACTGCTGTGCAGGGGTAGCTTGACATGGCTTGGTGGAGTGTACTTCATTTCAGCCGGTCTTGTTGGAAGAGGCTTTTGTTGCTTTATTTCTGGAACTCTTGCTGCTAAACACAGGGGAGGGACAGGGCATGACAAGAGCAGGGCCTTTGTGATTCTGTGGACAGAACGACCCACACTTTAACAGGCAATGTCTTTCTTTTATAGGCCTGAAATGTACAGCACTGTATCGGATGGTCACTCAAGCGAGCTGTGGCTTTCTGCTAAGCTTACACTCACAGCTAAATGTATCTGCGCTGCATCAAAACTGTTCCAACCACATTTTGAAGAAACACCTTGGTTATCTTTGGATGTCTGCATGTGTTTAAAAGAAAACATCTTGTGTTTGCATAATGCTAGATAAAACTTGTATATGTTGTCATAGTTATACCCAACTAACAAAACATTTTTGAATGGTACTTGAACATTCCAAATGTCCAGTTTTTTAAATGTAAAAAAAAAAAAAAAATTGGTTAAACGAATGTTGAGGGAACATTCCATTCTATAATTTGCAAACATTACTTTTTCTGATAGCTGAGTATACATTGTGTGATTTTTGTGTACTCGACACACGCATTAGAAGCAAGCAAGTTCACATTTCAGACCTGAGAGACTAAATTTTAATTTACAGTACATTAGTACTAGAATTTTACATTAAAGTACAACAAATATAGCTGAAAATACGAACTTTATATTTTGTCATTGCATAGAGAAAAAAAAATTGTTGTTTGCATATTCAGAACCTGAATTCAAGTGTGATTTGCTGAATCTGTCAAGAATCCTTTATAATAATAATTAAAACAGTTATATTTTTTTTAAATATAAATACATTTATATATTGTATTTATTTAATAAATAAATAAATACATATTTTATAATATTATTTTTTATTTGTGTTCTTTTTTTTTAAATAAATATTATTTACAAATAGGAGAAAGAAAAAAAGAACAAATATATAAAGTGTGGCTAAACAAGACAGTAGCAATGTACAATCTGCATGATATTTAGTCTAGGTCAGACAATAAGACATGTTCATATTATTATTATTTCTAAAAATCCACAAATACAAGCTGCTCTCGAAAGGCTACCAGCATGGGAAACGTCTCGGTTACGTATGTAACCCTCGTTCCCTGAGGAGGGAACGGAGACGTACGTTAGTGACTAACGAATGGGGGTTTCGCTTAGAAGCCAATTATCTTCGAGAATTCAACAGCGCCCAATGGCAGTGCCAATGCCATGGGCATGCGGAATTTGCATGCGTAACTCCGCCCCACCTCGTGGGTATATAAGGAAGTACGCTGGCAACATCGCATTATGTTACTGCTGCAGGAGCCAAGACTGAACTCCGCGTTCCAGCAGCACGGCTGACGTGGCAGAGGAAACGTACGTCTCCGTTCCCTCCTCAGGGAACGAGGGTTACATACGTAACCGAGACGTTCCCTTTCGTTCAGTCACTACGACGTACGTTAGTGACTAACGAATGGGGGTTCCAATACAACAACGCCACTCAGCCGTCATCCAGTGCCCTGCGTAAGTGAGAGTACCCTGTCGTAAGACTAGTACGGACGAAGGACTCCCACTTATCACAGGAATACCAAGGTACACTGGGAAGCATATCCCAGTGAGGGAATGCCAAGATGCCTACCCGTAGGGAGGACTTAAGAATACACATATGACCCGCTAAGGGCTGCATATGGAAGATCTCTAGGGTACCAGCCGAAGGTGGATTTTTAACCCTAGGGGTGGCAGGGACTTGCCGAGGGAAAGACACCTGCTCGCTGAGGAGGCTTACGGTGGGAATACTCGTGTGGGGGTCGCCGGAGGGGAACCATGCACACGGAGCACCTGGCCGGACATGAGGGTCTGGGCTCGAAAGGGCAGACTGAACTGATGTCGGCGTAAGCAGTGCTGGAGGAGCTCAGGGCTCTCGGGGAGCTCACCTGAGGAAAAATATCGCACGTATCCAGTCCGTGGAGTGGAATGGCGAGCAAGCGAAGACACCTGAGCCTGGCCCATTACCGGCCACCCGTAGGGGCGAGTACATAGTCGGACACTGGCTCCACTCGGAGATTGTAGAATCTGGCGAATGTGTTGGGTGTCGCCCAGCCTGCAGCTCTGCAGATGTCTGTTAGCGAGGCGCCATGCGCTAAAGCCCAAGAGGAGGCCACACTCCGGGTGGAGTGTGCCCTAACCCCAAGGGGACATGGTCGACCTTGCTGCTGGTAAGCCAAAACAATGGTGTCCACTATCCAGTGAGACAACCTCTGTTTCGAGAGAGCACTTCCCTTCCGCTCTCCACCATAACAGACAAAGAGCTGGTCTGAGGTCCTGAAACATCGCGTACTGTCTACATAGGCGCGGAGAGCGCGTACTGGACAGAGCAATGCCAAGGCTGGGTCTGCCTCCTCCAAAGGCAGCGCTTGCAGGTTCACCACCTGGTCTCGGAACGGAGTGGTGGGAACCTTGGGCACATATCCGGGCCGGGGTCTCAGGATCACGTGAGAGTTAGCCGGCCCGAACTCTAGGCACGCTTCGTCAACCGAAAATGCTTGCAGGTCCCCGACCCTCTTAAGCGAGGCCAATGCGGTCAGCAGAGCAGTCTTCATAGACAAGAATTTAATCTCAGCTGACCGCAAAGGCTCAAATGGAGGCCTCTGCAGAGCACTTAAGACTACTGAGAGGTCCCAAGAGGGTACGAGAGGAGAGCGAGGAGGATTCAGTCTCCTCGCCCCCCTCAGGAACCTGATGATCAGGTCGTGCTGACTTACCTTTTTGTCCCCCAGGAGATCGTGGTAGGCAGATATTGCGGCCACATACACTTTAAGGGTGGAAGGAGACAGCCTTCGTTCCACCCCCTCCTGGAGAAACGATAGCACAGACCCGATCGGGCATTTCCAGGGGTCTTCTTGGCGGGAAGAGCACCATGTGACGAAGAGGTTCCACTTCAAAGCATAGAGACGTCGTGTAGACTCAGCTCTAGCCGAAGTGATGGTAGCGACCACCGCAGGTGGAAGACTACTCAAACCTGCCGCGTCCCGTCCAGAAGCCACACGTGGAGCTTCCAGAACGCCGGACGCGGGTGCCAAAGAGTGCCCCGTCTCTGAGAGAGAAGGTCCGGTCTCAGAGGGATAGGCCAGGGAGGGGCTGTCGCAAGAATTAGAAGTTCTGGGAACCAGGTCTGGCCGTGCCAATACGGGGCGACCAAAATGACTTGCTCCTTGTCCTCCCTGATCTTGCACAGTACCCGTGCAAGAAGGCTCACTGGGGGAAACGCATATTTGCGTAGCCCTGACGGCCAGCTGTGCGCCAGTGCATCCGTGCCGAGGGTGCCCTCGGTCAGAGAATAATACAGGGAGCAATGGGAAGAGTCCTGGGAGGCAAACAGGTCTACCTGTGCGTCGCCGAACCGTTCCCATATCAGCTGAACCGTCTGGGGATGGAGTCTCCACTCTCCGGGGAGGGGCTGAATCCGTGACAGCTCGTCGGCTGCACAGTTCAACTCTCCCGGGATGTGGACAGCACGAAGGGACCTCAGGTGCTTCTGACTCCATAGAATGAGATGGCGGGCGAGTTGAGACATACGGCGGGAGCGTAGACCGCCCTGGTGGTTGATGTACGCTACTACGGCCGTGTTGTCTGTCCTGACTAGTACATGTTGACCCCTCAGCAACGCTCGGAAGCGGTGCAGGGCGAACCGTACTGCCAGTAACTCGAGGCAATTGACATGCAGAAGGCGCTGGGGTCCTGTCCAGGAGCCCGCGGCTGCTTGTCCATTGCACATGGCACCCCACCCGGTGGAGGACGCATCTGTTGATACAACAGTATGCAGGGAAACTCGTTCTAAGGACACTCCGGTCCGTAGAAACTCGAGGTTCGACCACGGGGTGAGAGTCTGTAAGCAGGCCCGAGTCACTTGTACCCGGAGCGTGCCAGACCGCCATGCCCATCTCGGGACTCGATCGCGTAGCCAGTGCTGAAGCGGTCTCATATGAAGCAATCCGAGCGGCGTCACCGCGGCTGCAGATGCCATATGCCCCAGGAGCCTCTGAAATAGTTTCAGTGGAACCGCATTCTTGCCCTCGAGTTGACGAAGGGAAGTCAGCAGAGACTGCGCGCGCTCGCTCGAAAGCTGCGCGCACATGGCGACCGAGTCGATATCCATACCGAGAAAAGAGATCCTCTGCGCGGGGCAAAGTTTGCTCTTCTCCCAGTTGACCCGAAGGCCCAGACGGGCTAGGTGATGGAGCACCTGATCTCTGTGTCCGCAAACCTGCTCCCGAGAGTGACCCAGTATGAGCCAGTCGTCGAGGTAATTCAGGATGCGAACCCCGTGCTGCCGAAGGGGCGCAAGGGCTGCCTCGGCAATCTTCGTAAAGACGCGAGGGGACAGAGATAGCCCGAATGGTAGAACTGCGTACTGATATGCCCGCCCCTCGAAAGCAAACCGTAGGAACGGTCTGTGTCGAGGTAGAATGGAGACATGGAAGTAGGCGTCCTTCAGGTCGATCGCTGCAAACCAATCGTCTGGACGAACGCATTCGAAAAGGCGTTTCGCTGTCAACATCTTGAACGGAAACCGGTGAAGGTAACGGTTCAAGACGCGCAGGTCCAGGATTGGCCGTAGCCCACCGGTCTTTTTGGGTACGATGAAGTACGGGCTGTAAAACCCGGAGTTCATCTCGGCTGGAGGGACAGGTTCGATCGCACCCTTCGCCAGTAGGGTGGCAATCTCCGCTCGCATGACGGGGGCATTGGCCCCGATCATAGTGGAGCGGACTCCCCGGAAGCAGGGAGGAACCTGCGCGAACTGAATCGCGTAGCCGCGCCTGATGGTCCGCGCGACCCAGCGGGACAGCCCTGGAAGCTGAAGCCAGACTTCCAAAAACTGCGCCAGCGGGGTCATTCGGAGCACAGACGTACCCGGTGTGGGCTTGCAGCGATGCAGCGTCACCGGCCCGGACATGGGAGGCTGAGGGGCGTCCCGGTGCGGGGGCACGGTTGACTGCTGCGTCCTGACAGAGGAGACCAGGGAAGGACGCACGTTCCACTGGGGTCTGCTCTGCCAGGAGGCTGGCGACAGAGTGGGATGCGAGTGGCGGGACCCGTGGGTGGCGCGCACTGTCATCGCCGGACTCTGTGGGCTCAGGGATGGGAGTGTTAATTCTTTCTTTGACCAAAATAGGGTGCTGCTGACCCGTGGGCCAGCAGCTGAACAAAGGATTCTCCCCCGGCCCTCCACCGGGGGAAGGAGTGGTCCTGCTACCATCTCCTCGAAAGAATTTCCCATCCCTGAGCCGTCCGTCTCAGGAGCGCCGCTTGGCCTGGCGTTTAGCGGGGCGCGGGGCGGCCTGAGGGGACTTGGACGCCTTCCTACGGCTTCCTCCACGACCCGGCCCGGGTGAAGGCTGCTGCTTGGACCGGGTGAGAGGGGCGGGAGCCTTAGGAGGGCGTCCTCGGCGTGGAGCAGACTGAGGCGACTGTGCCGGCGGCTGGGTGGAGGCAGCAGCTGGCCGCCGGGGCAGTACGTGTTTTATAGCCTCAGTCTGCTTCTGGGCGATTGAGAACTGTTGGGCAAAGTCCTCAACCGCCCCGCCGAAGAGGCCGGCCTGGGATATGGGGGCATCGAGGAACCGGGTTCGCTCGGTGTCCCGCATATCTGCCAGGTTCAGCCAAAGGTGACGCTCCTGGACCACGTTTGTGGACATCACTTGACCCAGGGAGCGTGCAGTCACCTTCGTCGCCCGGAGAGCGAGGTCGGTGGCGGCACGCAGCTCATTTAAGAGCCCCGGATCAACTCCACCCTCGTGCATGTCCTTGAGGATCCTGGCCTGGTAGACCTGAAGGATCGCCATGGCATGCAAAGAAGCGGCGGCCTGCCCCGCGGCTCTGTGCGATTTCGCCACCAAGGTTGATGTGAATCGACAGGCTTTGGAGGGGTGCTTTGGATCGCCGCGCCAAGTTGAAGCGCTCTGAGGACACAGTTGCATCGCAACAGAACGTTCAACTGGGGGGACCCCAGTGTACCCTTTAGCCGCCGCCCCATCGAGGGCGGAGAAGGCGGAGGAAGTCGCTGACCGGTCACGGGAAGACAACGGGGACTTCCAGGACCGCGCGAGTTCCTCATGCAGCTCGGGAAAGAAAGGTATTGGGGGCGGGGACTGACGGTTGTCAGCGCGGGCTCCCAAAAACCAATCATCGAGCCTTGAGCGTTCGGGACAGGGCGGAGGGTTCCACTCTATCCCTAAGCTCGCGGCTGCCCGAGACAGCATGGCTGTCAGCTCTGGGTCCGACTCGGGCAATGCTGGAACGCCCGAAGGCGGCAACACAGCCGAGTCATCATCCTCAGAGGACTCGAGCCCACCTTGTGATGCGGTGACCGACATCGCATCCTCCTCTGGAGCGCCAAACGAGATGCGCGGGGGGGCCGAAGCAGGCCCCGCGATCTGCGTCTGGACACTCGCGGGTTGCAGTGTGCAAGACGGGGGTGTGGCCCGAGGCATGAGCGTCGGGGCTTTGTTCCACACCGTAACCGTCAGGTCACCCTGACCACCAGCCGAAGTACTGGGCCTCGGGGACTCAGTAGATCGGGGTGTGGTAGAGGGGACTCTCACTTCTTTACGAAGGTCATGGAGTCTTGACCGCAACACCGCGATGGTCATATTCCCGCAGTGGGAACATGACTCATCCACAAACGCTGCCTGGGCATGTTGAAAGCCCAAACATACCAGACAGTGTTTGTGCCCATCAGAAGAAGAAAGCAACCGGCCACACCCAGAAGTACACGGACGAGACATCCTGAAAAGGACGCGTCACGTGCAAGCTCTTTTAGGAGAGGAAAGCCTCGCAGAGAACGCCGAAGCGCCCAGCGACCACACACCAGCTGTCAGACGGACCACTGCGCAGATCAGCAGGCAGGCAGTATGATGATCACTGGAACGCGCCGTACACCAACGCCTCTGGAAAGCTGCTCGTCTCAAAGCTTTGTCGAAGACTCAGGATCAGGCTTGAAGGAGTGAAGAGATACTCTTGGCTCCAAAGCAGAAACATAATGCGATGTTGCCAGCGTACTTCCTTATATACCCACGAGGTGGGGCGGAGTTACGCATGCAAATTCCGCATGCCCATGGCATTGGCACTGCCATTGGGCGCTGTTGAATTCTCGAAGATAATTGGCTTCTAAGCGAAACCCCCATTCGTTAGTCACTAACGTACGTCGTAGTGACTGAACGAAAGGGAACTGTGAATTGTACGTCATCAGAAACAGTTAATTTGGACATTTTTGAATGGACTGGAACCTTACTGCGGGTCAAACACTGACAAGAAAGGATTTCAGATGTCAGGTCTGCACCAAAAACTTGTGTGAAAGCATCCTGAATCAAATGTTGTGGTGTGTCACTACATTTTGGAGTGTGCCACACACGTCCTGAAAAGTGAAGCCAAAGCCCCTCAATTGCACCCGGGTGGTTGGACCCAGTATATCTCATAAACCCCGCCCCCTCCATGTATTCTAATGGGACACGAGACAAACTAAACAATCAAATTACACTTCAAATACATTTTTTTCAAAAATCGGTTTCTGTCATTTTAGGTCATTTTTATCACGCTGATGTAAGTTCAAGTGTTCATAATTGTTTAAATAAGTTGGGTTTTAGTTAGTTATTTGAAGCCTTAAAAATGGGGGATGGGGGGGGGTTGAGGTCCTGATTGACAGATGCGATTGACAGCTTCGCACTGAGGCACCAACTGACTTTTTCGGGAGAGATTGGCGCTTTAGCTTTTTACATTTCCATCACTGTTTATTTCACAGACTCAGACTCAGGTCCCGAGGTCACTACTGCGCAGGTCCCAAATTCTTTTACAATGGAAGATAGGAAAGGGGAGACGTCCATCTTTTTTACATTCTAAGGGACAGACAAATGCAGATACGAAGGTGGTGAGCCACCATAGGGCCCTATCATACACCTGGCTCAATGTGGCAAGTGTTTATTGCTAGTTTCAGCTGGACGCAGTTATCATTTTCACATCCTGTGCCACGTTGTTTAAATAGAAAATGCATTATGGGCGTGCTGGTCTGAAAACGAGGTGTGTTCAGGCACATTGTTGGCACGTTGCTATTTTGAGGCAACTGAAAACGACTGCACCATTGACCAACAAAAACCTGATCTAAAGTCAATGGCGCAATATTTTTTTGTTATTTAAAGAGCGCATTAGTAATATGCGCCTATAGGCGGGTCCACAATGTGCGTACACTTTGCTTATTACACACACAGCAGGACACAAACATTTTTAAAAATGAAAAATTAAAGGATTCCTCTCTGGAGAAGCTCTTTCAACTCACCGCCCACCGACTCGTGGAGCTAAACGGATCGCGCTACCGAGCAATAAACATGCCGGTTCCAGCTCACGTGCATAAGAAATTGTGCATTTGTTCGCTTCATTTCACTGCGGAATCGTTTGTAAACAAGATACAGGTCGAGACTGGATTTGTAGACATATTGAGATTAAAACACAATGCTGTGCCTTCTATAATGGATCCGACAGGAATGGTGCAACACACTTATGTGAGTAAAACTTGTTTTTTATATGTGATAGTATGGCATTGTTACAGATCGTATTGATTATGTGTGCGTGTCTAACTGAACATACCTTAATATGCTGTCACAGGCTAGAGAATTCTTTATTTGAGGTGTTATTGGTTCATTCGTGATCAGACTCGGACTTGTAACGTTATGGGCCAGGGCTCGCAAAGCCCAACGTCCCGGGGCTATGTGTTTTTTCAGACGGGCTACCAAAACGTAAGCCCAGCCTTAAATTGTGAAATAACATTCCTTTCTTGCGTGTGTGTGTGTGTGTGTGTGTGTGTGTGTGTGTGTGTGTGTGTGTGTGTGTGTGTGTGTGTTTGTGTGTACGGTTCGTGGTTATATCCACCGATCGGGCTAGCCAAGTTATAAAAATAACATTCCAATCAATCGCGGATGGATGAGAGATGAATCATTGTGTTTGTTTGTTAAAGACATTTTGCGAGCCCTGTGATTGTTTCCCCGCACGCTTTCAAAACAATTCCCACATGTACTGAGGGGAGCTAAAGCTCATTAAATATGCAAATCGTATCCAATCCTAGCCGTGGGCGTTTACTTCCAAGTCTTCAGTACGGCACGCCCATAGTAACCGAGTGTTTATTGAGAAAGCCTCAAAACCAGGGCAGAAAATAGCCTATTACTTATTCATTATGATGTTTTTGAATGTAAAAACTAAGCGAACTTCATAAGTTGACCTCAGACAACAGTATAAATAAAGAAAAACATATTTTTCATATCTAATATCTTCAATTCTTGCGTATACTGAGCTGCAGCGGACAACATTTGCCCTATCACAATGTTGCTGCTGATAGGGCTGACATATTTGACACACCCACCAAACGAGAGAAAACGCATCTCAAACCCGTTGCACACCGTTTCGTTTCCAGGAAACATGACGTTCAACCGGAAACCGTAGCAAAATGTTGCGCACCAGTTTGAGCTTTGAACGTGCCCCAGTTCATGACCCCTTTAAACTAGCAAAAGTGGATTCGGACACGCCCTAAGTGCCCTTAGGCGTGCTTGTGCCGTGAGCTTTCGAACATACGCTTATATTGTTGACTCCAAACTGCTTTGCCGATGTGCATTTATAAGTGCAGTGAATTGCTGTGGTTTCTCCATTCTGATGTGTGACTGATGTAAAATAATGGGATTGTCTCGCCTGTTTTAATGGCCATAATGCTGAAAACACCTTCAGTATGTGCCAGGACTGCATTGATCCAATCATCCCTAAAAAAAATAATCTATTTTGAAGCTTCTTCTTTTTCCACAACATCATCTCACACTGCATATTTTTATTACTTTCTACCTGTTTGGCTGCAGTTAATGACAAACCAATTTCGTGACACCTTTTTGACCCCGCATCATCTTCCTGTCCAAGGGCGTCTCTGCGTGTGGCGGAACTGTGTGAGAGTGAATGGCTTTTGCGAGTGTGCCAGCAGTGTTAGCTGGAACAGCTGGAGGTGTTTGAGATAGAAGCGTTTTGGCTCGTCCTTGGTTGAGCAGCATATGGCAGCTGGCCCACACCTGTAAGCCTTAACCTCCGCATTCAGACCCGGTGGACAAACACTTACCACAATATACAGCACTGTGGATCCCTGGCTGGAAACCAAGAGGCTTTAGAGTTCAAACCACAGAAGAAGTGATCCAAGAACTGGACAAATGCTGGGTTCCCCTCTCAGCATTGTGACCTTGAGTGAAAGGAAGCCGCCCCTGTAGCATAATGAAACTGCTATGCTCTCTGGAATACTTGATTCTGATTGGTCAGCTGTGGGTTTTAGTTTTGTAGTGTTCATCTTATATAGGCTGGTTGTTCTGTATGTCATAAAAAAAATTTGTTTTTTGTTTTTTAGTGGAAGTTGTTTCCACAAATGTATTCATAAGTAGTCGTGTATACATAGCGCATGCAAAATAATTAGAAAATGCTAAAATTCTAGAGGGAAATCAGATGCACTGAGATTAATTTGTGTCTGTAAACATCCAAAAATAATTCCAAAAGTCATATTTCAAATTGGTATGCTGGGATGTTTCACAGTGTTTTCTGTTCGGAAACAAGATTTGAATGCATTTGTCCGATATTTAGGCCTAAATTTAAATGTCATGTATTTGAATTGCATAATATTCTCATACTTTTTGATTACACAGTTTTAACATAACCTTGATGTGAACCATATTTAGCGGTCTAAGGAAACAGTCTGTTCCACAGCTAGTCATAAATTGAAATGTTTTCACAATGAACAGATTTGTACTGATTTTAAAGGTCCCGTTCTTCGTGATCCCATTGTTCAAACTTTAGTTAGTGTGTAATGTTGCTGTTAGAGCATAAATAATACCTGTAAAATTATAAAGCTCAAAGTTCAATGCCAAGCGAGATATTTTATTTAACAGAAGTTCCCTTTCAAAGCCTACAGCGAACGGCCGGCTTGGACTACATCCTGGTACTTCCTTCATAAATGACTTCAGTAGAACAGACTAACCTCCGCCCACAAGAATACGCGAAAAAAGGGGGCGTGGTCTTGTTGCTGTCCCACGTGGAGAAGAGGACGTGTCGCGTGGAGAAAGGAAGTGTTGCGTTTGAGTGTGTTTGTCGCCATGTCGTCGAGACGCTGTTATTTTCATCCCGGAGTCAAATCACCTTTGTTTGGCTTTCCCAGGGACGCTGTAGAGATCATTAAGCGCATACATCACCCCTTTAAGAGGCGTGACCTTTCTACGTGTGCTAAGCTGCTGTCAAATCACAACACAGGAACCGTGACACGTTCGCTAAGCTGCGGTCAAATCCCAACACGGGAACCGCTGGCACAATCAGAACTCGTTACGTATTTCTGAAGGAGGGACTTCATAGAATAAAGGAAGTCATCAGCCGTTTTTAGGACAGTGAAAACAGCGGTATACAGATAAGTAAATTGTGTTAAAACCAAGATGACCAAGATGGCGGCGCGAGTAGATCGCGAGGCTCAGCGTCTCTCCAGATTCTGCAATTTTGCGGTATTTTTCTTGCTCATCTCGGGTCTGTTCGTGCAGAACAGTTGTGCCTTTACATCGTACACCCGCGCTGAGCTTTTGGATATTGGTTTGCGAATTTCCGACAGTTTTATGGACAATCTTCGACTCCTTCCTGAGATCGCTAGGACGCCCGAGGCGATGCGCTCATCCCGGCCGGGCGGAAGTGCACCCAGACGGCGGCGAGATCGTAAACAAAGGCGGGGGAAGCGTGGAGGATTGCGGGCTAAGCTAACGCGTTCTCCTCATCGGCTCTCTTTACCCAGCATTTTCCTTGCTAATGTACGATCGCTAGTGAACAAAATGGAGGAGATTCGACTCAGCATCACACACAGTAAGAGACTTTTGAACTGTAACGTCCTAATCTTCACTGAAACCTGGTTAAACAGCGGAATACCGGACACCGCTATCGAGCTAGCGGGACGCCACACACTCCGGGCAGACAGAACATTAGATGGCTCCGGGAAGACAAGAGGTGGTGGATTGTGCATTTATATTAACAAAGCTTGGTGCACAAACTCTGCTATTGTTGGGAGTCATTGTTCAGCTAACCTGGAGTTTCTCATGGTTAAATGTAGACCGTTTTATCTACCGCGGGAGTTCACTTCCACCATTATAACTGCTGCTTATATTCCACCCGATGCTGATGCCAAGCTTGCTATGAAAGAACTTCACGCAGCCATCAGTAAACAACAGACTGATCACCCTGAAGCTGCGTTTATTGTTGCAGGTGACTTTAATCACTCAAACTTAAAATCAGTGCTACCCAAGTTTCACCAGCATGTTTCCTGCCACACCAGAGGAAACAAAACCTTAGACCATATTTACACAAACATGGCGGGAGCTTACGTTGCAACACCCCTCCCCCACCTGGGACAGTCAGACCACATCTCTTTGTTCCTCAGCCCCAAATATGCACCCCTCATCAACCGTGTGAAGCCATCAGTGAAGACAATCAAGGTGTGGCCTGCGGGGGCAGACTCCACACTCCAGGAAAGGTTTCTAAACACAGACTGGAGTATGTTTGCTTCTCAAGCCACCAGTGGCGCTCACACGGACATTAACTCCTACACCTCCTCAGTATTGGATCATATCAATACCACCATTGACAGTGTTACAACCCAGAAACAGATCACCACATACCCAAATCAGAAGCCTTGGATGAACAGGGAAGTGCGACTCCTGCTGAAGTCACGCAACACTGCCTTCAGATCAGGAGATGCACAAGCCTACAGCGCATCCAGAGCAAACCTGAAGAGGGGCATCAAAAAGGCCAAGCACTGCTACAAGCTAAAGATAGAGGGACACTTTTCCAACTCTGACCCTCGACGCATGTGGCATGGCATTCAGGCCATCAGTGATTATAAACCCACCCACTCCACCCCCGCAGCCACTGATGTCAACTTCCTGAACGAGCTAAATTACTTTTATGCTCGTTTTGAAAGAGACAACAGAGAAACTGCCACCAAGCTCAAACCCTCAGCTGACCACCCACCAATCACACTCTCCTCCACAGATGTCTGCAAGGCACTGAGCCGGATCAGCGCGCACAAGGCTGCTGGACCAGACAACATCCCTGGTCGTGTTCTCAGGGCATGTGCGGAGCAGCTCGCTGGGGTTTTTACAGACATTTTCAACCTGTCTCTCGCCCAAGCAGCTGTACCATCATGCTTTAAACGCACTTCCATTGTGCCAGTGCCGAAACACTCCAGCCCGAGGTGCCCTAATGACTACCGCCCTGTAGCACTCACACCCATCATTATGAAGTGCTTTGAGCGGCTGGTCCTGGAACACCTAAAAGACTCTATACCATCCACATTGGACTCACACCAGTTTGCCTATCGCAGCAATAGGAGCACAGAGGATGCAGTTTCCATGGCACTGCACTCTGTGCTCACCCATCTGGACAGTAAAAACACCTATGCACGCATGCTGTTTGTTGACTTCAGCTCAGCATTCAACACTGTCATCCCATCCAAGTTAATTGCCAAACTTGGAGACCTGGGCATCAACACTTCAATGTGTAACTGGATTTTGGACTTCCTAACTGACAGACCACAGAATGTTCGATCAGGATCCACCTGCTCCACGTCCATCACACTCAACACTGGTGTACCACAGGGCTGTGTGCTAAGTCCGTTTCTCTACTCCCTCTTCACCTCCGACTGCAAGCCTGTGTATGGAACTAATTCCATCGTCAAGTTTGCGGACGACACTACGGTGATTGGTCTCATCAGCAACAACGATTTGCACCTGGCCACATGGTGCGCTGATAATAACCTGCTCCTCAACACCACCAAAACGAAGGAGCTCATCGTGGACTTCAGGAAGGAGTCAAGAGGCACACACGACACCATCCACATCAATGGAATGGCTGTTGAGCGTGTCTCCAGTTTCAAGTTCCTGGGGATCCACATCTCGGCGGACATGTCGTGGACGACCAACACCTCCAGCCTGGTCAAGAAGGCTCACCAGAGCCTCTTCTTCCTGAGGACACTGAGGAAGAATCAGCTCTCCTCGGCTATCCTGGTGAACTTCTACCGCTGCGCAATAGAAAGCATCCTGACCAACTGTGTGGCAGTATGGTATGGGAGCTGCTCTGTTGCGGAGCGCAAGGCACTGCAGCGGGTGGTGAAAACTGCCCAGCGCATCACAGGGACTCCACTACCTGCCATCGAGCACATCCAGAGGAAACGCTGTCTGCACCGAGCTCGCAGCATCCTCAAGGACTCCTCTCACCCAGCCCACAGACTGTTTTCTCTCCTGCCCTCCGGCAGGCGTTTCAGGATCCTCCGGACCAGGACCAGCAGACTAAAGAACAGTTTTTTCCCCAGAGCTGTCTCTTTACTGAACTCAAACCCCCGTTGATCCACTTCCCTCATAAACTGCAAACTCTCCTACCTCACACCTACATTCACTTTGTTATTTGCACTACCGACTGTTTATTACAGTAACAACTGTTTACTTATGCATTTTGCACCACCATATCTTAACTGGAATATGCTCATTTGCACTGCCGACTGTATTTATAGTAACCATGTTTACATTTGCATTTTGCACCGTACTTCTAACTGTAATATGCAACCACTTTCCACTGCACTTTTACACTTTCTTTTGGATAGCTCTGTCCATAATTTATTGCACTACCTTAATCCACTGCTATATTCCTCATATTAGCCTAACATATTATTGTATACCTCTATCTGTAAAATTCTGTTCAAAGTAATAGCCATCTGTATATTATATTCATAGTACATATTCACCTGTACATTCTGTTTACATTCTGTTTATAGTAATAGCCATCTGTATATTTATATTTATTCACTGTATATATTCATCTGTAAATTCAGTTCTGTTTATAGTAATAACCATCTCTCTACTTATACATATTTATATATATTCAGTACATTTTTATGCCCAGCACTTACGCAACCATTGTATATATCCTGCACTTGCTGCTATTGCACTTCTGGTTAGACCTAAACTGCATTTCGTTGCCTTGTACTTGTACTTGTGTAATGACAATAAAGTTGAATCTAATCTAATCTAATCTAAAAATACTGTTTTTTTTTACATGCGAAACATGAACACATGTTATATTGCACACTGTAAACACAATCAAAGCTTCAAAAAAACACGAAGAACGGGACCTTTAAACTATTTGAATGAATGGATTTTGAAAAAATGATTATTTAAATAAAGACAAATAGATTTACATAGTTAATATGCAGAAATGAGGGATTTCCGTTAGGTATGACAGACAAACATGCATCACATTGAGTTTATTAGTTTGTTAGTTCATTATTAGTTTGTTTATGTTAAAACCAGAAATGTTATATAATTCAAATACATAAATCAGAATTTTAGGCTTAAATATTTGTATCAAATGAACTAGTTTTGTTTCACATAAATTACAAATAATTGTGACATAGAGAGTAAAAATGTATTAAAATAAAGAAAAGCAAAGCCATTACAAGTCCAGTAGTGTTCAAATTTGTGCTCAGGTCACCAACAACAACACTAAATAGAAAAAGGGCAAGCGTAGGTTTGATACGATGTATGAAGATGTGTGGTTTGTGTTTTGGCAAGTGTTCCTTCATCAAGTTTGTATACGTTCTATTTGTTCCAATTGTTGTTGTGTTGGCGCCAGCACACATCCCCCATGCGACCCCAGTGCCATATTAACAAGTTTCACAAAAGCAAAGCTGTGCTGTGAAGTTCGCAAGCGTCTCTGACCCATGTCAAAGCTGGTTTGTGTTCTTAGATTCTTGTAATGGCACAACAAAGATGAAACATTCTTATTTCGCTTTCTCTTTTTTTCTTCCTTGTGCGCTAAAAATGTAAACAATAAAGACTTGGCTCTCTTTGCTTGCTGGAATCATTTATAAGTTCTGCGTCTCTAACGATCTTGGGTGTCTGTGCTATCTCGCCTACTTCAGCAGGCATCTGCCACCAGTCCTCGACATGCTGTACACAAAGTCAATGGAGGCCGCTTCTGAATGCCAATTCATTAAAACACATACCCGGTAAAGCATCACACTATAGCAGACGGCTGTGCAAGATCTATTTCTAGTGAATAAAACTGCTCAATTCAAAAGTTGTTTGCTCTAATATCATCCTCATGACTCAACGTGCAATTAATGCAAAGGTTTTTTATGAAAAGTGTAAAAAAGCTGGCAGTTTACTCTGAATGTGTGTGATGAAACTGTAAATGACTAACAGTCTTCTTGTCAATAATGGTAATTACAGTATAGGTCTGCACACTGTGATTACCCTTTACTCTTTGGGGGTTAATTCCTGTAACACCCTTGATAAGACCTGATGCGGAAGAGGAAATGTACTGACCCTCTGTGAGTGCCCTCTAGCCTGGTCAAAGTGATTACCCACAATGCACTGGCTGGTGCAATCTCTGAGCCATCTGTGTGTGGCCAGGGAGTGGCAGTGGCTACTGTCCAGATGTGACACGATGAAGGGATTGGGGGAGAGATTGAAGGGGATGAGAGAAGGCCGGGCAGGGGTTGAAGGTGCAGGGCATCAGGACGAACGGGCTGTGGGGATCTGATAGAGCGGGTCTGACTGGAGCAGCTGGTAGTTACATGTGTATAAGTTCAGGTGTAATGCATTAACCTAAGCAGCCACCCCATCCCTGATATGGGCACACACAGCCAGAGACACCTTGGTACAGGGTAATAAATGGGACATGTTGCGTACAACACATGGCTACATATACAAAAATGCACACAGTCAAGTTCAGTGTTGGGGAAAATTACTAAAAGCAATGCAATACAATATTGCGTTACTCCCTAAAAAAGTAACTAACTGTGTTACTTAGTTACTTTTAAAGACATTGGTGCACATTTCCGTCTGGTTTTCAAAGGGTCACCTGGAAATGTAGCTTGGTACTCACACTTTACATGGCCACTTATCCTACAAGCTGTCGTCATCACATTACTTAAATGAATACTATATAACAAAGTTACATAGTCTAATAGTAGTGTTCAGGTACAGAAATGAATAATTAGGCCTAAATGTAAAATAACACTATTTTATCACTGTAGAAATTAAATATAGGTTAATATTTGTTAAAGCCTTTTTATTTTATTAACATAGACACAGACAACAGCAGGAATATTAGGCTGCTGTCACTTTAAGGCTGTGTGTCCACCAAAGCGTTTCTTCATGGGGCTGGCTGGCGTATCCAATTTCAATGGGAGCGCCGCATTTTTAGAACGGCATGAGCATAACGAGGCACGCTCTATTTCACGTTCAATCACTGGGCATTTTTTACCGGTCGCCGAGAGTTGAAAAACGCAACGTTCTTCACTGTCACTTTTTACCAGCAGACCAATCACAGTGGAGGAGGGGTGGGACAAATACAACACGACCAACCGCCACATTCTGCTTTTACCATGTCAACAGATGACAAGAAGCAGCATAACAACAGAACAAAACGATTTAAAACAAGAGCCAGAGCAAAAACTTTACATTGTATCAACATTTTTATATAGAAACAATACAGAAACAAGACACTAGTAACACTTCCGCAGATATTCTGTATCATAGCAAGCAAAGCGTCTCAAATGAGAAAAAACGATGCACTGCCAAAACGAATCAAGCGCTCACAGCAAGGCGTTTTCAGCAGAGCGCCTAGTCTTTTCAGCTGTTTAGGTCGCATTAGCGGATAATGAAGTAGCTCGCAAAAGACTGACATCTATCACTTTTCAACCAGATTACATAAACACAGCATATTTGTTTTCGATTTGGTTTAGATTGTTTAAAACCTGACATTTCAACATTTCTTTAGACATATGTCTCATGTTTGTGAGACAAGTATTCCCTAAGCTAGAGGTCATTTTCTGAAGACTATCTGAATGAACGTCTTTGACAGAGAGGCTGCAGATCGCGCATCATGTTTGTTTTCTTTATTTTGCAAAAAGCATTTTGTTTTTATTGTGACTGTACACAAAAAAATAGAAACTTAACAGATCATAATGATGTATAACACTTGCCTGAATGATAAAAAAACAAGAGTTATTTGAGTCTCTTTGGCACTGATAAGAAAAAAAGGGAGCCGATCGAGGGGGTTAAGACCGGATGCACGGACTGAATATACTGACGCACATCTGGTTTCTATTTTCAACTGTACACTTTTGACATAACACAGAGAATACTTGCCAACCTGGGTATTTTAATTTTGTGTGTATGTGTTCAAGTGCAAGTAAATGCGAAAGAGGAATCAATTTGGTGTTTGAGCGCAGTCTGAAACACGCCCATCTCTCTCTCTCTACATGCCCGAGTGTGTGCATCTGTGTGCACAGATAACAGCGTATGAGTCCCGATTTCCGCCTCTTCTTCCGCGTTTTAAATCATATGTATAAATCATATGTATGATTGTATAAATTGGCAAGACAAAACATGTCCAAATGATAAACTTTCACTCCATGATGGTAAAATTTAGCAGTTAATCCGTGAATCACATGCGTGTCAAACTGTGGGGCCTAGGGTTGGGTATCGTTCACATTTTAACCCCTGAAATTCGGTACCAGTACCCAATGGTACCTTTTTTCGGTCCTTTAGGGATGTTTACATTAATAACTGTAAAGAAACTGTAAGTCATTTATAGAAGTATTATTGACATTATGCCAGAGCTGCATTGTCTGTGATGTTTGTATACTGTAATATTTACTAATAGTAGGCTACTAGGTACTTAATTTAATTAATAAAAACAACCATTTTATTTCTATGAAAAGATTTCCCACAAAATATGTGTTGTGTATTTTCTGGTAATCAAATGAAGACATAAGACTATTATACACTCTATAAAAAAAAAGGTTCTATATGGCACCAAAAATGGTTATTGGCTCGTAATCATAGGGGAACCTTTTTAAGTGCTATATAGCACCAATTTTGGTGCTTCAGTGGTTCTTCAGCGGTTCTTCAGAGGTTCTTCACCGGTTCTTTGACTAAGGTGCTATATAGCACCGCTAACTATGGTGCTATATAGCACCGCTACCATATACAGAACATGTTAAGATATGGTGCTATATAGCACCAAAAGTGGTTCCTCTATGATTACGACGAAGAACCATTTTTGGTGCCATATAGAACCTTTTTTTTTTTAGAGTGTATCAAACAAAGTGCTGCACAACTGAGCTTTATACGGTTAAAATTAAAACATTTTTATTTATTACTTAAAAGCTAAAGTTTTGATAATTTATTATTATTACATTACTGTTAGTATTATTATTACATTGAGAGTATCTAAATTCTACTGTACCACATTAGTCAAGTTAAACCAAACTTTTATTTTGAGGGGTTCCTGTGAAGACCTTTGAGTTTCTCTGTGTTTATGATATGATGGTAGTTTTTCTCAAATTACACTGTAAAATCCGCATAAACGGACTCTCTGTGGCTCTGGAGATGACATTTGTGCGTTCATGTCTTCATATGAGACGGCAGAGATGGAAACATGTGACCGTCACGCTCGATTCTGAGAGTGTGTGTGAGGTAAATTAAACCGCGCCTCTGCTCCATTCATTTTAAGCAGAGATACGCAGGACATGCAGGATTCGTCTTTTAGCGGTTTAATATTCACAGACAATAGTCTATATCACCAGATGCGTTCTCAAGTACCGAAATTTGGTACAGATTATTTTAATGTGAATCGGTACTCGGTAGTTCTGACGTAATTCGGTCCGAGTTCGGTATGCAACCCTAGTGTGGCCTGGTCCGTATGGATCATGGATGAGCTGCAACGCGTTGCACTCCTAAAAAATAAATAAACACACTTATCATCATGATTGCTATCTTACCAGAGATGGCAAGTAAAACGATATCCCTGTCCCCAAAAATGTTGGTACTCAAAAGTTTTCTGCTGCGCACCAGTGATGTGCACCCCTGTTTATAGAATTACTTTTGCGTTACTTTTTCTCATCTGGGCTGGGCTTGCTTGTTTGTTTTTCAATAACAAAAAACAACAAAAGTTCTATTTTTGGCAAATGTAAAGGCCCTTAAGAAGTGAAATGAATAAGCCTCTGAAGGAAATGCAAAATCATGCCTGTACAGTAGAGGGCCATTCTGGATTTCAGAAGAATATGATGCAGGAGAAGAAAGTACAACACTCTCACTTCAGTAATAAAAATCAAAAAGTGAAACACAAATGTGATGTTTAACTAAAGTCGTTTTTTGCTTAGTGTGGTTGAATTGGTCCATCGAAAGTCAGCAGCAAAGACATGCTGCTAAAGTTAGATTAAATACAAAAAGTATATTTGTGTTATTTAACATATTAATCATTGCAGGTTTTGAATGTATCATCAGTCATTGCATTCGTATTCATTATGTCTGAGACATAACAAATTCCGTGGTCATCTGTTTCTAGAGTTTTCTCTTTTCATCTCAGCCAGTTCCGGAGAACTGAGAGTCGCTCGGCAGTAACACGCCTGACTAGACTTATAGAAAAGGCATTGGATCGTTGTGTTAGATTTTGACAGTGAGACTTCTCAGGTGCATCTAATGGCCGTATCTAATAGCCAAGTGAACAGAGAGACGAACAGTTTATTAGGCTAACAGCATTATCTGTATATCTGGGCAAAGCATGGCTGTAAATCAGCTCCACTGGTTTTACTCTCTCACAGTGACACTTTAAATTCACTATGACAAACACCTCAAATATGTGCCTTAATATTCTCCGCCTCCCTCTGGAAGACTTCAAGTCATCTCTCTCCTGTCTAAATATACTTAAGACAAATGCCTCCAATAAAAGCAAGTTCTACAACCCATAGCTCCTCTTAAAGTTTGGAGGTTCTTAAAAAAAATGATCAGCTAAACTTTAATATATGTCAGTTTTTGAAGGCAAGAAGCCACAAAACATGGCTTTCAGCGACGACGCTGCTTGCATATAAAGCTAAGAGACAGAAGGGATCAGAACAAGCAGTGTAAAAGTGATGCTATTTGAGCCCATTTTTATGATTCTATACTTTGTGATTTATAGCAGAGCTTTTCCTCATAAGTGTTGAGTGTGTAATGTCAGTTAGATATATTGTTGGCGGAGTGAGAAAGTTTTTCTCAGGTTGTTGGGATTTTATATCTTTCCCATTTTGATGGACGATTATAGAAAAAGGCAGCAGGTTGCGCCATAAATCAGGGCTCAGTCAATGAGCGGAGCAGGTCCGCCGTTTATGTTTACTAATTCTCCAGGTGATGTCGTAAAGAAGGAACGTTCAATGTCATCAGGGACCATAAAATGGCAATGGAGGAGGCCACTGTTTGTCTCTCTCTCTTTCTCTTTCTCTTTCTCTTTCTCTTTCTCTTTCTCTTTCTCTTTCTCTCTCTCTCTCTCTCTCTCTACTTCTTCTTCACCCACTCCTCCTTCTGGTGAGAATGGTGCTGCATATCTAATAGCGGCCATGAGCAGAAACTTCTTCCAGGCTGCTTTTTAGTAACCTGTAATTCCCATCCTAGCTTATTCATGCTGATGAATACACAAGTTTTATAAGCTTTCTGATTTTCTTTCTTGTTTCATATTCTACTATGAAACCGTTTAAGGAGGGCGCTTGATGTTTTACAAATATTGTTGTGCCATGCTACATCAATACAATATAAATAGCCTACATTTTTACTTCAATAAGAAAAACGTCTCGGTTACGGATGTAACCCTCGTTCCCTGAGGAGGGAACGGAGACGTACGTTAGTGACTAACGAATGGGGGTTTCGCTTAGAAGCCTATCATCTTCGAGCACATAGAAAACGCCCAATGGCGTGCCAATGCCATGGGCATGCGGAATTTGCATATCGTCGCTGTCCGATGAAACTCACGTATGTCCAAAACGCTTACTTTTCAGGAAGTGAAAAAAACACTGTATTTCAAAAGCAGTTGAATGTAGCGTTGTCATACTTGGTACGGCATCTTTACATGTAACCATATTCTTGCCAGTGTAATGATATAATCCACATTTGACCAAAATTGAGTTTAAATGGACATACGTGCATATTTTACAGTAACGGTGGTCGATACGCGTTCTTCCGATCATTAATTAGAATGGCAAAGTCGCGTTTCAGCAGAGGAATACGTGAGGAATACAGAGGAATACATGCTGGATATTCTCAGCCTCTGGCAAGCGGTGATAGCAGTATGAGTGAGGCATGTTCTAGTGACAATCATGACAGTAGCATTACAGGCTATAATTTGATCAGTTTGACTGAGAAAAAAAGGCTGAATCTTATCAAAGAGACCGAGTTTATTTACATACTAGCAAGCAAACTAATCTGTGAAGAACTAGATTAGAACTAAACTGCAGAGAGCTTCAATGTCGTACTATCGGCTATCCAGTGCTGAGCTTCGATCAAACAACTTCACGATACCAGCGAGACCGGCGAGATGCTTCCACAGGGCGGGAGATACGCGGCGTGATTGACAGCTTTGACACCAAATGGATATACATGAAAATCAGATGACATGATTTCACAACTTTTCATTGGCCATTTAGATATGTGACGCATACTGTATACGGAAATGAACCTGGACATTCAATCCGTCGAAAAATCTCAAAATCGGCAAAATGGACATACGTGGTTTTCATCGGACAGCGACGATATGTAACTCCGCCTCACCGCGTGAGTATAAAAGGAAGTACGTGGCAATATCGCATTATGTTACCTGCTGAGGAGCCAAGACTGAACTCCTGCGTTCCAGGTAGCACAGCTGAAGTGGCAACGGGACGTACGTCTCCGTTCCCTCCTCAGGGAACGAGGGTTACATCCGTAATTGAGACGTTCCCTTTCGTTCAGTCACTACGACGTACGTTAGTTACTAACGAATGGGGGTCCCAATATAATCACGCCACTCAGCTGTCTTCCAGTGCCCTGCGTAAGTTAGAGTTCCCTGTCGTAAGACTAGTACGGACGAGGGACTCCCACTTATCACAGGAATACCAAGGTACACTGGGTGGCATATTCCAGTGGAGGTATGCAAAGATGCCTGCCCGTAGGGAGGAGTTAGAGAGTACACATCGCTGAGGGTTGCATATGGGAAAACTCTAGGGTACCAGCCGAAGGTGGATTTTTAACCCCAGGGGTGGCAGGGACTTGCCAAGGGACCTGCTCACTGTGGAGGCTTACGGTGGAAATACACGTGTGAGGGTCGCCGGAGGGGAACCATGCACATGGGGCACCTGGCCGGACACGAGGGTCTGGGCTCGTTAGAGGGCAGACACACAGGTATCGGCGTAAGCAGTGCTGGAGGGACTCAGGGCTCTCGGGGAAGCTCACCTGAGGAAAATAATCGCACGTATCCAGTCCGTGGAGTGGAATGGCGAGCAAGCGAAGACACCTGAGCCTGGTCCATTACCGGCCAGTAGTAGAGGCGAGTACATAGTCGGACACTGGCTCCACTCGGAGATTCACCACTCTGGCGAATATGTTCGGTGTCGCCCAGCCTGCAGCTCTGCAGATGTCAGTTAGCGAGGCGCCATGCACTAGAGCCCAAGAGGAGGCCACACTCCTAGTGGAGTGTGCCCTAACCCCAAGGGGACATGGTCGACCTTGCTGCTGGTAAGCCAAAACAATGGTGTCCACTATCCAGTGAGACAGCCTTTGCTTTGTGAGAGCTCTTCCCTTCCGCTCTCCACCATAACAGACAAAGAGCTGGTCTGAGGTCCTGAAACATTGCATCCTGTCTACGTAAGCGCGAATGGCATGTACTGGACAGAGCAATGCCAAGGCTGGGTCTGCCCCCTCCATGGGCAGCTCTTGCAGGTTCACCACCTGGTCTTTGAACGGAGAGGTGGGAACCTTGGGCACATATCCAGGCCGCGGGGTCACAGGATCACATGAGAGTAGGCCGGCCTGAATTCCAGGCACGCTTCGTCAACCGAAAATGCCTGCAGGTCCCCGACCCTCTTAAAGGAGGCCAATGCAGTCAGGATCGCTGTCTTCATTGACAAATATTTAAGATCCACTGACTGCAATGGCCCGGTGAAGGCTGCTGCTGGGGCCGGACAGGAGGAGGGAGGACGCCCTCAGCGGAGAGCGGACTGAGGCGACTGAGCCGCCGGCTGGGTGCAGCAGCTAGCCGTCGGGGCAGTACGTGTTACAGCCTCAGTCTGCTCTGAGGCGGCAGAGAACCGCTGGCCGCAGTTCTCAGCCGCGCCGCCGAAGAGGCCAGCCTGGGATATGGGTGAGTTGAGGAGGCGGGCTCACTCAAACCCCCCATATCACCAGGTAAGGCCAGAAAATTCTCCCAGACCACAGCTGTGGACATCGCTCGACCGAGGGAGCGTGTGGCCACCTTCACCACCCAGAGGGCGGGCCCTGGGTAAGCTCCACCCTTGTGCATGTGCAAAGGGTAGGCAGCCTGCCCCGTAGCTCTGCAGGACCACGCCACGAAGTAGACGAGCCCACAGGTTTAGGGAGGGTGCTTAGGACAGCCACGCCACGTCAAAGCCCTCTGTGGACACCGTAGTGCGCAACAGAGTGTTCAACAGTGGGGGGGCCCCAGTGTACCCTAGGCCGCGGCCCCATCAAGGGCAGAGAAGGCGGAGGAGGAAACCAAGCGGTCGTGGGAAGCACGGGGACTTACGGGACCGCGTGATCTCCTCATGCACCTCGGGAGCGAAAGGCATTGGGGGCGGGGCCCAACAGCTGTCGGGTGCCGCCCCCAAAAACCGATCGTGCAACCAAGAGCACTCACGACAGTGCGGAGTTCCACACCAGCGCGAGGCTCGCAGCTGCCCGAGATAACATGGCTGTCAACTCTAGGTGGGATCAGGCAGCGCTGGTACACCTGAAGGCAGAGCACAACCTAATTGTCATCCCCAAAGGACTCTAGCCCACCTTGGGATGCGGCAATCGACATCTCAGTGCTATCTGGAGTGTGAACAAAACGAACGAGATGTCAGAAACGGGCCGCTGTTTCAGTCCAGCACTCGCGGGAAGCGATGTGCGAGAGTGGGGCGTGGCCCGAGGAACGTATCGTCGGGGTTATTAATACCACAGCACCACCCTCAGGACACCCTGGCCACCAGCCAAAGTACCACCTCTCTCAGAGACGGTAGATTGGGGTGTGGCAAAGGGGACTCTCTCTCCTCGTGGAGATCACTGAGTCTCGACCGCGACATTGCGATGGTCACGTTCCCGCAGTGGGAACATGACACATCCACAATCACTGCCCGAACGTGCTGAAGCCCAAACACGTCGAGCAGTGAATGTGCCCATAGACAGCAACGGAGATCGATCGCACCCGGAAGTGCACGGGCGAATCGTCTTGAAAAAGACGTGCCACGCGCAAGCTCTTTTTGTGAGAGGAAACCTCGCATTCGATGCCGAAGCGCCCAGGGAAACACACACCAGCCGTCTAGCAAACCCCCGCGCAGATCAGCAGACAGGAAGTATGTGATCACTGGAACGCGCCGTCACACCAACACCGACTGGAAAGCTGCTCGTCTCGAAGAAGCTGACAGAGTCTCAGAAGGCTTGTGAGGAGTGAAGAGCTAGGTACTCTTGGCTCCGAAAGCAGAAACATAATGCGATATTGCCACGTACTTCCTTTTATACTCACGCGGTGAGGCGGAGTTACGTATGCAAATTCCGCATGCCCATGGCATTGGCATGCCATTGGGCGTTTTCTAAGTGCTCGAAGATGATAGGCTTCTAAGCGAAACCCCCATTCATTAGTCACTAACGTACGTCGTAGTGACTGAACGAAAGGGAACAAGCATAAACAAAAGCATAGGACATTACCATGTTTTTTGGATAAGGAACCATGGTAATAATATTTCTAAATATATAATGATATAATTCATAAATGAATCGGACTTTGCATCACTACTAAATATTTCACGTTTAAAAAGACCAAAAATGCTCATGAACATGATATAAACCTCAGTCCTACACTGAAAAAAATAGTGTATGCGTGCGTGTGTGTGTGATTAATGGTCTTTAAATGCATAAATGTAAATGTAAATGTAATAGATAAACAGTGTAAATTAATGGTGTGCTGGGCTAACCAGAGCTCTTTTTAAAACGTACTTTGTTCTTATATTTTTATAAGTAGGCCTATATGCAGTCTTTAGGTAGGAATAAAATACAATCCCGTTTGTATTTGTATGTATTTTTTACACTTCAGACAGGTGTCTGTCCGGATTTGTGTATAAATGCAAGATGTCACATTAGGCTATTCAATTTGTTTCGTTTTGTGAAAAAAAGTATATGTAAATGTGCAGATGTGAACGTGTGTTGTTTGGAGGATTCAAACGATTTGTCATTGCTTGCACAAGAGTGCTTATGAGGAAAACACTCGCACACAAACACACATCTTCCTCTGCTTCGGCCATCATCTTCCAACTAAACCCGCGCTAATTATAAGCGGGTGATGAGTAGCCACCTCTCGCGAAGCAGCCTCTCCAACATTTCGCAAGACTTGCGAACAAGTCATATTAACTTATTTTAAAAAAAAAGTATCTTTTTTAAATTAATTATTAGCATTTGACAGTAGCGGAGGAACGCCACTGAATGTAACAAAGTAAAAGTACAGTTTTTTTCACAAGAAATGTACTTGAGTAAAAGGACCCATCTTTAAATACACTCTAAAAGTGAAAATAAAAGTGAAGTGACGTGTGGCCAAGTATGGTGACCCATACTTGGAATCTGTGCTCTGCATTTAACCCATCCAAGTGCACACACACAGTAGTGAACACACACACACACACACACACACACCGTGAACACACACCCGGAGCAGTGGGCAGCCATATTGCTGCGGCGCCCGGGGAGCAGTTGGGGGTTCGGTGCCTTGCTCAAGGGTCTCACCTCAGTTGTGGTATTGAGGGTGGAGTAACAGTACAAATTACCCCAAAAATTTACTCAAGTAAATGTAACGAAGTAAATGTAATTAGTTTCTACACACCTCTGATGGCTAGTTACTAAACCCAACAACAAAAGCAATGATAAAACAGTGTAAATGCAGCTGGAAAACAATGAAAAATGAACCTCATTAATTATTCAAACCCCAGTGTATGATGGGAATACCAGTATCAGAAAAGTTGAGTAGGCTTTACTTAATTTTACAACGTTGATTATTTACACTTTATTTTCTACAAGCTTGAATTGAGTACTAATATAGAATTTACTTCATTTTTTAATTCTTGCCTGAACTAACTTTTTCATGTAGAAATTACATTTGTTTTTTTCTGCGTTTACTTACACCACAGAATCATTTTTATTAGTGTACCTGCTGTGATTCTATAATGTGGAATGTATAATGTGGAACGCCACGTGAATGAGGATTAATTGTCCATATTTTACAGATTGCCCTTGTAGATCAGTATTTGATTAGCGCTTCAGTGATCCTGTACAATAAGGTTGCATACATTTAGCATCAATTAGCATCTTCGCATGGGCCCCGACAGCATGGGTTAACTGCTCATCTTCTCATAATTAGCTCTCTCTTGTTATGAGTGGTCTCCATAGAGCCCATCATAAGCACACAGCTCATACTAAACTCTACATGCAACTTGTTCCTATGATTATATCCAGTACATACATAAGATTAAATGACATATGGGAAAAAGGGGGGTAAATGCTATCACATTTTGTTCTGTCAGGACCACTATTGTCAAAGATGAATGATTGACTATTAGCATACAGTTTGGATTGGCGGTATGGCTCTGTTCTGGGCAAGAACTCCCTGTGCATCCATGCAGCCTAGCATGGATAAGAGCAGGGAGAGCAGCAATATCCCCCCTTAAAAGGTAAACAGAACAGAACCAACATAATGTATTTGCAGATATCATTAATATCGATATTAAATGTACAAAATAATTTGGTAATTTAGTCTGATTCAAGGGGAATCAGAATACCAAATTCTGACTGGACCAGAGTTGGAGCTGGGGATGGAGGGGGGTAAATGCGCTCTGGAGAACACGATAGCTGCTAATAGTACTGAAGGAGCTTATATACGAATGCTGTGATAGACGTCGTATTCCTATAGGTAGACGCGGTCAGCTGACTGTCAGCTGATGTGAACTTGAGTAACGTGACCTGCAAGAACTGACGCTATATGCTTGATTTCAGCTATCATCATGGAAATGAAAAGCCCGGGTACTCCAGGAAATTCACATACAGTGCACAGTATGCATACAATACACTGTAGAAATAATAATAAGCATCATGGTGGTAAGTTTTAACTGATGGAAATAAAACTATGTATACGTCTGAGGCTTTGTAGGCGTACTACATTCTGGTGTCCTATGTGCACTTTTGGGTTTCTCATCTTGGTCTTGAGTTTCTCACGGAGGAGCGACGACAATGAAGGACGAGAGAGGACCAGTCCTGGGGTCCGTTCTTCGTACCTCGCTTAATACATCTGAGATGATTTGACAGATCCCAGATCTTTTAATCCTGATAACTGATCTCTGGCTAATTTGGTTCTTCCAACGAATTTGCGGATTGGATTTAAATATCTGGATTAAATGATCTAAAATCACTGCGCATTCTTGTTTTCCCTGAAGAGGGCAGATGCATCGATACTCGAAACCATGATCAGCAATGCAGCGATTGGCTGGCGTCAAGACAGCAACGTAATGACATCATATAATTAAAAAAGCCACCTGGCAAAAAACTTGGCAAATTACACACAAAAAAACACACGAATATCTGGACCTTTATAAGGAAACAGCCAAACGACCAAACCAACATAAAAGTTATAATAGATCAATGATAAATGTTTTTTTTTTTTTACATGATTACCAATTATTTATATTTTCGATTTTATACAGTATTTGTACACCCTTTACATTTTTATTTCAATGTTGTAATTCAATTTGAAGCAGATTTGTAACGTGACAGTATTAGTTTCTTAAGGGTCAAGATCAAATTCTCTGCATCTGCGCTGCATCAAGCATCCCATAATATCCGTCATCACTTAAATTAATGCACGGCTCAGATTAACTGTACAACATGTGTGCAAACCTCCAATAAAATTATAAAGTAATTATTCCATCACAAATAAATCGCTCAATCAAGTGGCTGTGTCTATAGTATTATACACATCATTATAATAATATATACATTCTCATATACATATACAATTTAAAATTTGTATATTATTATTATTTAAATTTTATTTAAATTATTATTGCCCCTGGTTCAGTAATGAACTCTTGTAATAAAGTAGCAGTGGCTGGGACAGATTTTAAGTATCACCTCAAGATGCAATCTAATCCTGTTTACATTAAATAAGCCTACTCGCGAGCAGGTTTAAGCTTACGGACCTGTTGCTATGACAGCAAGTCCAGGATGAGCGTCGAAGAACCAAACAATCCAAGATCATGCCAAATCGTCAACAATCAAATCCGGCTAACGGAGTTAGCGAGGTACGAAGAACGGGCCCCTGGGCTATTGATATTATGTTTTGTTTATGTGTGTGTGGCAGTTGTCTGTGAGGGGCTGCCACTTTTACTTTTGTTTTGTGTTTGTTTATTAGGGCACAAGATGGTGTGAGGACGTGTCAGCAGTGGTGAAAATTTACGTCTGATATTGGTTTCACAATTGGGTGTGGCAAAATGGCTCGATAGTGCCACCTACAAAATTTTAATTAAGCATTGTTTGTGCTATGTTTTAAGTATGAAATTCGGTAGACTCATGTAACAGCCCAATACCAACAAAAAAGATGTGGGAGCAACATCTGAAAACCTAACAGGAGGTGAGATATTTAGAATTTTCTCTGCAAAATGTTTGCAGTTTTTTCCATTTCCAGATATTGTACTTTAACAAACTCCTCCTAGAGATTTTATCAGCTAAACCTCATATTTGGTCAGTCTAATGTAAAGGCCTTTGAGATGTTAAATTGCGAAGATATTGAGTTTTCGCTGAAGGGCGTGTCTGTGGCGCCCTGACAAAATTCGATGTTTCGCATGCCCCATACAATGTCCAACCTGCCCCAAACTTCACATGTTTTATTAGCGTCCTGGCCTGAAGACATCTACATGTCAATATTCAGTTACAGTCATAGCGTCACCCAGAGCCGGATTAACGCAAAGGCAAACTAGGCACGTGCCTAGGCCCGATTGGGGGGATGGGGCCCAGACAGAGGAAAAAAAAAAAAAAAAACATTATAATAATAATAATAAAAATAAAATAAAAATAAAATGTACAAATGTCCTATCTACAATTTATTTCAATATTTATTAATTAACTAAAAATAGTGACGATGTTTATCTTAACCATAGACTGTTACATTATGTCACATTAACGCCAGCCCGTGACTGTATTTATATAGAGGCGCCAGCCAGTTAAGACCGAGGAGACGTCAGTGGCGGTCAGAGGTTAGAGCGGGACAACAAAGCTAGCAGGCAGGTGTGTTTTTTTAAGTAGGCTAACATTCAAGATGCTTTCGGGTGCGGCAAAACGTAAAAAGAAAAAAAATGAAGAGGAACAAAAGAAGAGACAGCGGGGGGCTTTACAGAAGTTTCTGTCGGGCAGCCGTCCGACAGCTGTGAACCTGCTCGAGTCAGCAGAGCCAGGCCCGGAGACACGGCCCGAAGACGCGGTGGAAGATGCGGCGGGAAATGCGGCGGAAGATGCGGTGTGAAATGCGGCGGAAGACGCGGCGGGAAATGCGGTGGAAGATGCGGCGGGAGACGTTTTGAGTGAATCTGGTGTTTTTCACAATTCTTGAAATGTAAGAAGTATTCCATCCATATACAAGTCTTTAATAGTCTGAATACCTTTAGTTTTCCACAGTTTAAATCCTCCATCCTTATATTTATTATTATTATTATTAGATACACTTATTTGCTCTGTTTACATAGTTTACTGACACCTATTGGTTATTTACTGGTACTACTGCCTTAACAATGACACTCCCAATGGATGAGGATAATTTAATAGCATTTAATAGAGCCGTGTAATGACGTATAAATAATGAATATCAAAAAATAGTCTGATAGACTGTTTAATATACAACACAACCAATTTGTAACTAAAGACTATGCTATGTAAAATGTGAATTAACTTTTATTAGTAACTTTGGTAAGTTTCAGATTTCAGTTCATAAATAACATCGATGGAGGGGGGCCCAAAAAATGCAGCCTGCCTAGTGTAGTCCGTTTATTTAATCCGGCTCTGGCGTCACCTGTAGGCAACATGAAATGTCATGTTTTACACTGTGATTAACTCCTCATTGAGATTTAACCAGAACAACATCATATTTGGTCAGTCAAATCTTAAGGCCTTGGCGATGTTAAATTGCATAGATCTTGAGTTTTCGCTGAAGGGCGTGTCCGTGGCGGCCTGATCAAGTCTGATGGTTCGCCATGTCCAGCAATGTCCAACCGGCCCTGAGTTCTTGCCTGAAAACATCTACGCGCCAATATTCAGTTAGGAAATGGTATGCTTTACACTGTAATGCACTCCCTGAAAGAAATTTTAATATGCCATTAAGTACCAAACATGCTAGAAACATGTTAAATCATGCAACACTTGGCTAAGTGCTAATGTATTCAATGAACGCCACAAAACAGGAAGTTGTTGTTACTCACACAGTGTCCTAACTACACTCGACACAATATGATTCCAGCGACAAGCAACTTGCCTGTCCACACAGACGTGACGCGACTACGAGATGCGACAAATCAATCAAAAACCACAGCCAATCAGAACAGCGTGTGGGTGGGCTCTCGCAGCAAGACGGCACTCGCCGTGTTGTTTAATGTTTACTAAACTCGCCGTTAAAAATACATACTGAGTCACTAAAACAATCTTTGTCATAGAATATACTTGTTTGTTCACAGTTTGAACGTTCTTGTTTCCATTTGTTTAATTTCAAGATCTGAAGTGAATTATCCATTGTTGCTTTTAGTACGACTACATTATAAAGCTGGGAGAACTCAATGATATTCAAAGTCACATTACACACTTTTAACATTGAATAAAGCAATTAATAAAGTAAGTAATCTCAGGTAGTTTATTAACAATGGATTTTTTGTGTTGTTGTTCCAGCCGTGACGTCGCAGAAATAGAAACCGTTTCTAAAATAGAATCATTCCGTGTCACCGTTGCGGCTGGTTAGGACTAAAACGAATTAACATGAAAATATACCTTTTATCGCATGTCGCGGCGCGTGTAGCTAGGACACAGTGTCAGGCATACAATGTCCAGAGCAATACATTGTCCAATATGCCTCAAACTTCACGTTTGATAAGTGCCCTGGCCTGAAGACATCTACACGCCAACATTTAGTTATAGGGCCTAGTCATAGCGCCAACAGGTGGTAGTAGGAAATGTGGCAAATACAAATGACTGACGTAGGCATCCTAGTTGTATATACTTAAATGCATATTGCCCACCAATGCTTTCCTAAAGCCAAAGGTGGTGGTGGCACGGGTGCGAGGGCCCTTTCATTGCTGCTTGCAGCTTTAATTTTATAATTAAAGTTTGTGAAACGTTCTGCAGTTTATCTCTACCCAACATGGAGTGTGAGTGTATTTTCTTAATAATAACCAGCCTTAGAAAGCCTATATTTTCTCTACTTACTTTTTTTTCTGTTAGTGAACAAAGTTCTGTTTAAGAGTCTACACACAGCCATATCACCCTGTAACCCCAGACTTGTTGCCCAAATGAAGCTAAGCAGGGTTGAGCCTGGTCAGTGCCTGAATGGGAGACCTCCTGGGAAACCTAGGTTCCACAAAACAGGAACATTGTTAGTGATGCCAGTAGCAGGTGCTCACTCTGTGATCTGTGTGAGTCCTAACGCCCCAGTATAGTGATGGGGACACTATACTGTCAAAAAAAAAGCACCGTCCTTCTGATGAGGCGTTAAACCGAGGTCCTGACTCTCTGTGGTCATTACAAATCCCATGGGACTTCTTGTAAAGATTAGGTGTATAACCCCGGTGTCCTGGCCTCCATTGGCCCTTATCAATCAGGGCCAATGAATTGGCTCTATCACTCTCTCTCCTCTCCACCTATAGCTGGCATGTGGTGAGCGCACTGACGCCGTTGTACTGTGGCTGCCATCACATCATCCAAGTGGATGCTGCACACTGGTGGTGGTTAAGGAGAAAACCCCCTGATATGTTTGTAAAGATCTTTGAGTGTGTAGTGCATGGTAAAGTGCTATTTAAATGCGTCATTCATTAATTCAATGCATTTAATTGTGTTGTCTTGCTGAAATGGAGACAGTGTTAAGAAATGTATATGCGCGTGTGTAGGAGTTTGAGTGAGTGTGTTTGTTTTCAGTCACTTTGAATTATAATGTTATCAAGGGAGAGCCCTTGAAAACAAGGCCATCAGCTCAATCTTCTAAACGAAAAGAGAATCGTTCATCACGGCGCTATGTGATCGACATCCAGTGTGTTTTAGGCTGTCAATATGCTTATTAGCTTTAGGAATAATGTAATTCGGTTTAGGGTTGTTTTCATGCTTTCAATAAAAGGGTGTTTGTGTGACAGCTAATTCAGAAGAGGGCATGCGTTTCTCTAGTGGACATTCATTATGGCTTTTCTGCAAGAGATGGTTTTGCTTTAAACTGCTCCCTGCCAATTAAGTCTCAAAAGATCAGTCACTGTTCTCTTTCATGACGCCTAGCTGGACTCTCTTTTATGTGTAAGGTGTGTTTTAGCATATTTTCCATAATGCACAGAGGCACTGCATCATTATAACACAAAATATATCATCATATCACGGAAATATAGTATTATACACTGATATAATTGCATAGTCACATTGAAAAGTACTTTAAAATATGCTTTTACATAAAATATCAATATCTAAACTAACAATATTTTAGCATCTTAGTAAATTCAACAGACCAAAGAGTGTTGCAACACCAATGGAATTGGATGACAGTAAAGGATAATAATTATAAAAATAATAATAATTAAAAAAAATTGGGGGTAAAAAAGTACAAATTAATATTTGTTTTATAATTTGATTTATAATAAAATGGTATATAATTTGATGTTGAATGATACTTTTGACCAAGTAAATTTGATTTCCACAATAAATGTCAACTGATGAGCCAAAACATTATGAACACTCACAGGTGAAGGGAATAAGGTTAATAATCACCTAACAATGCCTGGTCTGGGTAGATTATATCAGGGGTTCTCAAACTTTCTTAGGCCAGGGACCCTTTTTAGGGTAGACAATTTTTAAGTACCCCCCCATAATTCTATCAGTAATAAAAGGAATAGTCCTCCCAAAAATGAAAATCATCATTTACACACACTCAAGCATCCTAGGTGTATATGACTTTCTTTTAGCCAAACACAATCAGAGTTATATTAAATAATATCCTGGCTTTTCCAGCTTTGTAATGGCAGTGAATAGTGCCCAAGTTTTTGAAGCTCCAAAAAGCACATATTTAATATTGTATCCATATTTAAAACTTTATAAACTATAATCACTAGCACGTTCACAAAACGAGTTCCGGTGACCTGTTGTATGACGTAGCTCCTCTTCTCTTATTTCAAATGAACAAAATTATGCCGTTAATGGGAATACTAATTAATTAATAGGTAAACAACTCAGCCACTATAATTGCTTTATGTCACGTCAAAATCAAACTTGAAATTGCCTGGAAACATGATGACTGTGGGTTGTTTTTGGTGAGCAATCAGCTTGAAATTAATACATCCCTATGTCAGTGTTTATTCGAGCTTGATGACGTTGTGATAAGTTGAACAGCTGAACATTAGTTGAAGAACAGCTGAAGAACAGCTGAACATTAGTTCACAAATACAATATATTGTTTAAATTATTACTGCCTTTAGTTATTATTTTGGAATAAATGTAAAGATGATTAAAACATTTCTTGATGAGATTTAAACTAAATAGAACATTAATAATATTGTTGATGTAAAAATATTTAAAACAATTATTTTGTTGTTTGATGTAATGTTTATTCAACCAGAAAAATGTGACAGCATTTCCTGTGACATTAATTTACATTTGATTTATATATAAAAAAAAAGATGCTGCTAGGACTCCTCATTTCAGAACGGCACATGCCACTCCTTTAGGGGTCTTGTAGAGTCCTTGCCTCGGAGGGTCACACTGTTTTGGCAGCATCCAGATGACCAACAGGTGGTTGGTCAGGTGGTTATAATATTTAAGCTCAACGGTGTATAAACGAAGCATAAAACATTTTCTTACAACCCATCCAGTAAATGTATTTTACTCTAAACTCTTATTTTCACAGTTTATGGATAAACGATATATTTCTAAACAACTTTAATTTGTAGCAGATACATTTGTGAGTATTATATGAAAATATGAGACATAGGGCCAGATTTACTAACAGCTTGTTTCCAGCGCAAACCTTCTTATGGCATTAAAAAAAACTACTGTCAGTGTAACGGAGGCTACTGTGTAGTTGCTGTGTGAGTAAACCTCACTCCTCTGATCTCAAGAGACGCTCTAGCTACTGACTTTAACGGTTGCAGCCTGTAGCCTCCTTGTTAGGGCAACCGACTCTCATGCTGGTGGAACCGAGTTCAAGTCCCGCTTGGAGAGGGCAATTCGAACAGGAGGGGTTACATTGGTGCCGTGACCCGGATGGGAGTGAGGTTTAGGGGTGTGAGTGTAACAGAGGCTAGCTAGTAGTTGTTGTGCGAGTAAACCTCACTCCTCTGATCTCAAGAGACGCTCTAGCGACTGATGCTAGCGATTGCAGCCTTTAGCCTCCCTGTTAGAGCATCTGACTCTCTTGCTGGTGGACCCGGATTCAAGTCTCACTTGGAGAGGGCGGTTCGAACAGGTGGGGTTATATTGGTGCTGTGACATGAATGGGAGTGAGGTTTATTGATGAGTGTAACGGAGGCCAGCTAGTAGTTGTTGTGTGAGTAAACCTCACTCCTGTGATCTCAAGAGACGCTCTAGCGACTGATGCTAGCAATTGCAGCCTTTAGCCTCCTTGTTAGAGCATCTGACTCTCTTGCTGGTGGACCCGGATTCAAGTCTCACTTGGAGAGGGCGGTTCAAATAGGTGGGGTTATATTGGTGCCGTGACATGAATGGGAGTGAGGTTTATTGATGAGTGTAACGGAGGCCAGCTAGTAGTTGTTGTGCGAGTAAACCTCACTCCTCTGATCTCAAGAGACGCTCTAGCGACTGACGCTAGCGGTTGCAGCCTTTAGCCTCCTTGTTAAAGCCTCCGACTCTCATGCCAGTGAACCCGGGTTCGAGTCCCGCTTGGAGAGGGCTGTTCGAACAGGAGAGGTTACATCAGGATTTACTAAAGACAAGCAATGAAAAATTTGCAGTGAAAATTTATCTCTGACAAGTCCTGGCCTATTTTTGTGGCTGACCTAATTGCATTTGGCATTCTCTTTTCAGGCACAAAATGTATGGGAGGAGAGTATTTAAATGAATAATGCAAGGTGATTTACTAAGGTTTGCACTAGTCAATTTACTGGTATTTGCGCCAATATTTAACGGCCCCCCAAAAACAAACATGTCTTAAACCAGACGCTAATTTGCGCAACTCTTCCATCATTATGGAAATGATCTGGCTGCATCTGTGTCAGTAGATCAGAAATGTCCACTCCAATCGCCGCCTTTCTGGAATTGCGCTGTCACTCTAATTTTCCCTGTTTAGTAAATCTGACCCAAAGTCTGCAAAAACATTCTCCTAACTATTTAGCTCCAGCATCCATATAGTTTCAGTAAAATCTCAGGATCACTGTGATCTCTTTTCAAAGGTCAGCACACAGTCAGATCAATGACTCAGTCTCGCTGCAGTGTCGGTGACCACAGCTCTCAGACCAGTCCTTTGTCATAGAGTAATAAATCAGTTGTGCTGAAATGCTTCCACACTTTCATTTAATTCTGTCACACGGCCGAAAAGGCTGTGAAAGGGGTGCAGAGTTTCGCATTGATCTCCTGCCAGAGCTCTCGGCCACCATGACCAGGCGGCTTTTAGGAAAGATGTCGTGAAGAGCTCAGTCTAAAATCCGAAATGTCTGGGAGTGCTTGAGCACAGAAAACTCTGTCTGTAAGGCAGGTCTCATTATTTGTGAACTAGTGTTTAGATTTGCTCTGGGGATTTGTTCACTTACTACAACTGAAAGACACTGTTTTCCAGATAGAGTGCCGGTGTGCGTCAGTCAACGTTTTAGAGGCATTCTGAAGCTATTAAGCCTTGCTTTCTCTCTCATATGACTTTAAGAAAACACATACATATCATACATGATCTCATTAGTATTCATAAAAAATAGCTATAATATCATAACATCTATTAAATGTACAAATCTTTACAATATGTCTATTTAGGTTTGAAGAATATAAAACCTATCAATTGTATTTGTATTTTCATTGACTGTATGTGTCAATGTATATCCATATGTATATGTATGCATACAATTTGAATAGCTAATTAGATCATGTACAGTACATGTATGAATATATTTGTTCATTTACCTGATATTACCATCGAATAAAAACAGAATGAGGGGCCTTTTACACTTTAGCGTTTTGGCCGTTCATTTAAACGATAATGCCGTTTTAGGGGCCTGGAAACTTTTGAAAAATTGTATTGCCTCCGTGTCATCGCCAACTACTGGCTTGGCATGAATAATACAGCATTTTTGAAGTCCCCATGAATTAAAGTTGATTGAAGTTTTTGGGCTTTTAGTATGAATATGTTAGCTTGAATGCTATCTATAAGCTAGTGTGCTCCAAAACAATGACAACATTCACATTTAGAAGATATAAGCATTGAAAAATACAGTCTCTCACTTACGCCGATATGGATCAATGATTTTGATGACATAACGCTGCACTTCAGCTCTTTCTGTCCAATCAAATGCTCTCTAGAATCGAAAGTGTCCCGCCTCCTACATTATAAATAGACGCTGAAGCTGCAGCTAATATCGGTCACTTGTTCACACATTTACTATTTCCTACATGGTGAATAGCACATTGTGCACTATATAGGGGATAGGGAACGATTCAGACAGTGTAAATATGCTTTCCATTGGGGTGAATAATGTTTGGTTTCACGTTTTTGTCAACCACCACAGCACACACACAGTCTGCTACAGTCCAGAGACACGATAGCATAGAGTGGATAATATGTGTGAGTCGGTGCATACCAGAAAACATAACGACCCATTTGAATTCTGCACAGTGTGCTATATTTTAAAGCAATATGGAGGAAATTAGGAGGAGAAACGGTTAGAGATTAGGAGGAAACTGCGGCTCTGGCTGAGCTGTAATATACTAAATGCTACTGACAATTAAAAAAAAAAAGTAGAGGAGCTGTCCTGCCGTCTTCCTGTTTCAGTGGAAATTACGTCAACACACTGAATAATGCTGTGCGCTTCAAGGCCATTAATCGTTTTCGCAGATCCGTGTGAACGGGGATCGTTTTGACAAAGTTGTCGTCTGTACACGAAAAATGTTTATGCTTTTAGTGCATCATTGTCATGTAAACGTACCCTAAATTGCAGAGTATTTGAATATGATAACTATGCAGTACAATGGTATGTGTCAACAGCATTACCGATTAATGGTCAATCTCATAAATTATACACCTAACCTGGTTTACCCTGGTTTAATGGTAATATGGTAATGTGATTATCATATTCATACACTAGTGTTCGAAATTGATGCTTTTCTTCAGAAAGGATGCATTAAATTGATCATACTGTTACAAAATTTCTATATCAAATAAATAAATATTGTTCTTATGAACTTTCTATTCATCAGAGAATCCTGACAAAAAACGTATCATTTCAACAAAAATATTAGGCAGCACAACTGTTTTTAATATTTAAATTATAAGAAGAAATGTTTCTTGAGCACCAAATCAGTATATTAGAATGATTTCTGAAGGATCATGTGAAATTCAGCTTTGCTTCACATGAATAAATGGCATTCTAAAACATACTCAAATAGAAAACAGCTATTTTAAATTGTAATAATATTTCATTGTTTCCACTGTATTTCACCTCAAACTTTTGAAGTGTACATGATGGTGTTTGTAATGGTAAATCATGATGATCATCCCTGCTGAAAAATCCAGCTAAAACCAGCCTAACATGGTCAGGCTGGTTTTAGCTGGTCACCCAGCCTGGTCATAGCTGGTTTTTCAGGCTGGTTTAAGAGGGGTTTTGAACACGTTTTAGCTGGTCTTAGCTGGTCAGTGTTGGTCTTAGCTGGTCGGTGTTGGTCTTAGCTGGTCAGTGTGGTCTTAGCTGGTCAGTGTGGTCTTAGCTGGTCAGTGTTGGTCTTAGCTGGTCGGTGTTGATCTTAGCTGGTCAGTGTTGGTCTTAGCTGGTCAGTGTGTTCTTAGCTGGTCAGTGTGGTCTTAGCTGGTCGGTGTTGGTCTTAGCTGGTCAGTGTTGGTCTTAGCTGGTCAGTGTGGTCTTAGCTGGTCAGTGTGGTCTTAGCTGGTCGGTGTTGGTCTTAGCTGGTCGGTGTTGGTCTTAGCTGGTCAGTGTTGGTCTTAACTGGTCAGTGTTGGTCTTAGCTGGTCGGTGTTGGTCTTAGCTGGTCAGTGTGGTCTTAGCTGGTCAGTGTGGTCTTAGCTGGTCGGTGTTGGTCTTAGCTGGTCGGTGTTGGTCTTAGCTGGTCAGTGTGGTCTTAGCTGGTCAGTGTGGTCTTAGCTGGTCAGTGTTGGTCTTAGCTGGTCGGTGTTGATCTTAGCTGGTCAGTGTTGGTCTTAGCTGGTCAGTGTGTTCTTAGCTGGTCAGTGTGGTCTTAGCTGGTCAGTGTGGTCTTAGCTGGTCAGTGTTGGTCTTAGCTGGTCGGTGTTGATCTTAGCTGGTCAGTGTTGGTCTTAGCTGGTCAGTGTGTTCTTAGCTGGTCAGTGTGGTCTTAGCTGGTCGGTGTTGGTCTTAGCTGGTCAGTGTTGGTCTTAGCTGGTCAGTGTGGTCTTAGCTGGTCAGTGTGGTCTTAGCTGGTCGGTGTTGGTCTTAGCTGGTCGGTGTTGGTCTTAGCTGGTCAGTGTTGGTCTTAACTGGTCAGTGTTGGTCTTAGCTGGTCGGTGTTGGTCTTAGCTGGTCAGTGTGGTCTTAGCTGGTCAGTGTGGTCTTAGCTGGTCGGTGTTGGTCTTAGCTGGTCGGTGTTGGTCTTAGCTGGTCAGTGTGGTCTTAGCTGGTCAGTGTGGTCTTAGCTGGTCAGTGTTGGTCTTAGCTGGTCGGTGTTGATCTTAGCTGGTCAGTGTTGGTCTTAGCTGGTCAGTGTGTTCTTAGCTGGTCAGTGTGGTCTTAGCTGGTCGGTGTTGGTCTTAGCTGGTCAGTGTTGGTCTTAGCTGGTCAGTGTGGTCTTAGCTGGTCAGTGTGGTCTTAGCTGGTCGGTGTTGGTCTTAGCTGGTCGGTGTTGGTCTTAGCTGGTCAGTGTTGGTCTTAACTGGTCAGTGTTGGTCTTAGCTGGTCGGTGTTGGTCTTAGCTGGTCAGTGTGGTCTTAGCTGGTCAGTGTGGTCTTAGCTGGTCGGTGTTGGTCTTAGCTGGTCGGTGTTGGTCTTAGCTGGTCAGTGTGGTCTTAGCATGGAATCTGATCGATTTGTAATTAGCTAAGATGTTCACTAGCTTTGCTAGGCTGGGAGACCAGCTAAAACAAGCAGACCACCAATTTCCAGTCCAGATTGGGAAACCAGCTTGATCAGCTAAACCAGGCTGGGAGACCAGCAAAAACCAGGCAGCTGAACACCAGCTAAGACAGGCTGGGAGACCAGCTTGACCAGCTGAACACCAGCTAAACCAGGCTGGGAGACCAGCTTGACCAGCTAAGCCAGGCTTGGAGACCAGCTAAAACCAGCTGAACACCAGCTAAGCCAGGCTGTGAAACCTGCAAAAACCAGTTAAGTCAGGCTTGGTGACCAGCTAATACCAGCTAAACCAGGCTGGGAGGCCAGTTTGACCAGCTAATACCAGCTAAACCAGGCTTAAACCAGCTACTTCCAGCTTAATCCAGCTAAAACCAGCCAACCATTTTAGGCTGGTTTTAGCTGAATTTTTCAGCAGGGATATCAAAGTTCCCTGTGCTAGCATTACAGTATCATACTGCAACCAAAATGCTTTTTTGTAAGTCACAGAAGCAGATATCACGCAAGATAGCTTAACGTCTTCCATCTTCATTCTGTCAAATTATTGCTGCTTTTGTTATGCTACAATGTACACTTGTGATTCACCTCTGCGGGTGGTTTCCAAGGTGATCTATCATGCATTCCATAAATTGTCTTGTTTGTGTGAACATATTTTGCTGCTTTCTGTACTCATTATGTTCAGTGTTTTCAAAACAACCATTTAATGAAGATTTTTTCACAACTCACATAAATCTGCATGTTATGTTTGTGATAAAGATTAAATATATAAAGATATTTATCAGCATTGTTTATGGAAAATATGTTGCGTTAACCTATAGCACCGTTCTTCTAGTGGCATCAAGCCACTAGAAAAGCACAGGAACCAGTCAGAATAATGAGAGTTGCTTTATCACATGTCAGACAGTTTGTTATGTAAATATCTTCTTGTGACCTACATGTCTTTAAAGCTTATATTTTAAGCGTGGTTCGGGCTATGCTAGCAGTGGGTTTTTTTTCCCGCAATTGCAGAGGAAACTTCAAACAAACATCTCGACTGTTTCTCTCTCTCTTCCCATCAGTCGCAGCACTCATTTCCTCTGAGCAAAACACAGCTAAATATTTTGTCTCCAAAAAAGCACATTTACATACTGTTTTGGAGGTAATGGAGCAAAAAGCTCGCACGCAGACAGTGACTGAAATGAACTATTAACCGTTTTCTGTCGACGTGGCTATAGCTCATTTGCGTCGCATTGCATAATTGTGTTTCAGAAGGGTGGGGGCTTTATTTTACACACTTTGAAGAAGAAACGCTCGTTTTCTCTTTGCAGAAAGGGAGTTAGAGAACTCAAAGGTGGGTGGATAGCGTCAAAGAGGGTTGAAAAGAGGAAATAAACTTGGGCTAACGCTAGTGCATTTATGTGGGTTTGGCGAACTAATTGAATGTACTTTCATTTTGTGATTGAGGGTTTTATGATCTAGAGGCAAAGCAGAGTCTGCCAGTGCAGTTTTGGCTCCCGAGACTCAGTCTAATCAAAATGGGTTTGGTGGCATAGCCCTTCAGCACCGTGATATCTCAACAGACACTCGTGGGTTTAAGCCATCTGCCCTCAATAATACACCCACCACACGCGAGCTAAAGCTCAGTGACTATACCGCATTACTGCTCACCAACACCCGCTTTAGAGTTTAAAGGCACAGAAAAGTCCAAACCCCAACAGACCGGCAGAGCTTTTGATATAACAGGGAAGCCTTGAAATTGAAATGCGAGGGGATAGAGGATTATATTGCGAAAAAAGCTTTGTCAACATGAGCAAAGTTACACACCAGTTCTTTGATGAGCTGAGGTAAGTCTGAAAAGAAAACTAGGGAAAGTTTCCTAATCGTGTTTAAGACAACAAGATCTTCTGATGTACTGTTAAGGTCGTCTGAGGAGCTTTGGTTTCCATGTTGTTATTATGCATTGGAAGTTTAAAAGAGTAGTTGACATGCTGACATCCTGCAGTGTGACATGTTGGATCTAAAACTATTTGAAGCCACTTTGATCATTCTTTTATAATGACTATGCATAAAGCTTTATATATCTCATATAAATTGAAAGATTACATAGAATATTTGTACTTTCGTTGAACTCTTTTTAGTGCAAAATTATTAAAATGATAAAAAAAGAAAGAAATGGTGACCAGATACAGGACCGCAAATCTTTGTCAAATAAAATTATAATAAATATATCCTCTTTTAAATGTTGATTTAGTTTTTGGGTCTACTAGAATAGGTTTTCATGCTTTAATGTTCAAAAAACATCTGATTTTCCAACATGGTCTCACTCCTATTTGTCACAGGGTACTCCATTAGGGTACTCATTAGGCACAGGGTACTCCATTTGGGTACTCATTAGGCACAGGGTACTCCATTTGGGTACTCATTAGGCACAGGGTACTCCATTTGGGTACTCATTAGGCACAGGGTACTCCATTTGGGTACTCATTAGGCACAGGGTACTCTATTTGGGTACTCATTAGGCACAGGGTACTCCATTTGGGTACTCATTAGGCACAGGGTACTCCATTTGGGTACTCATTAGGCACAGGGTACTCCATTTGATTTCAGTTGTTTGCCCAATGTGTCAGATCAAAACCCATTTAATTATTTGCATTTGTAAAAGTAGACATGATTTTGTTAATTTTGGAGCAAATAACCCCAGTCCTACCCTAAACCTACCCACTTCTAAACAATACAAAACACGTAACAGGCAAATAAAAGTACAGTCACAGGTATTTATTGCAAAAACTGTATAAAAGTATTAACTCATGTTGCATTCCAAGTCTACTGAAGTCATACGATATCTTTATGTGAAGAACAGAGTTGATTTTAGTGTTTTAATTGCTGAAATGATGATCCATCCCGCCGCTCCGTGAACACACACACTCAGTCATATCTCATTCAAATGATACATACCACTCTTTAGCATGATGCAATCGCTCACGAGACACACGAGAGCCAATGCAATTTCACTATCGCAGCTGACGTAACGTTTCTTCGGCTGGCAATTTTTTTAATGTGATCATGATCTTCGGTGGATGGAGACGCTGATCCCTTTTGGGCATTTTCTTCACAGAAATCAATCGTTTGGCCTTGGAACACTTAGAATCTTTGTATTTTTTTAATAAATTGCAGTCGTATCTGCCTGTTATATCCTGTTTTTTATAATACACAAATGGGTAGGTTTAGGGATGGGGTTGGGTTACGTGTTCAAAACGTGTCTGAATAGCGTAAATAAAAAAAATGAAAAGAAATGTAAATAAAATTATGCTGGCTGATTAAATTGAGAATCGCACTCCATGTCATAATGCCAAAATCAAAACCCATATAGTTTCATCATGCGTCTGTACGCGTCTGTAGATGACGCCAAAGGTTTCTCAATGAAATCAATGGAGTACTGGTTGCCGTGTATTTTGACGGGTTGCTGTGAAGACCTTTGAGTTTCTGTGTGTTTATGATATGACGGTAGTTTTTCTCAAATGATTGGTCAGCTGGATCAGTGTGTTGTGATTGTCAACCACTTCAAGTGTGTTTCGGAAATGTCACACCCTTACCATAACTGTGGGTTTTAAAAAACTACTAACACAACTCAACCAGGCCATGCCCCCTTTGGTAACCCTTTACTTAAAGCCTTTATGTATAATGCATTACAATGGTATTCATAATGTATGGTATGATGTGTCATATCTTTTTACAAGTAATTATAACCAAAGTTCAAATGTATTTTAATATTCACAGATTACTTGTTACATCTGAAATTGGTTTTTGGTGTGCATTATACTTTCTAAAAGTGTATTATAATTATAACTGTGGTAAAAATTATTATAAGGTGTATAACGAGGCATAATTAATAATACATACAGGCTTTAAGAGAAGTGTTAGCCCCCCTCCCATACACATATGCATTTTTGCATATGCCTTGGGAGGAAATTATTTAAATTGGGAATATTTTGACGTGTACATTCCCAGAAGAAAATTTAAGACTACAATCGAAGCGGTTCAGAAACAGTGATTACTCATTTAGAGAATAACTCCCTTTAGAAGACTTTGTACCATTGAAGACCATTTTTAATGCTCAAACAGCAGCATTACTCACTAAAGAAACCCAAAAATCTGAATAAATCAAAGAAGAAAATGAAATAAGGACGTACAATTCAAAAGCATAAGTTAAAAATGTTGTTGGACTTTTATGAGATTATGAATTATGGACATTATGGTTTTAATTATGAACTATACAAATTCTGACTGTCATGGGTGAGTATCTGTGTGGATCTTATTTTTTTGGTATCCTGTACCTGTATTCTGGGATGAAACTGGGGTGGGCAGAGCAGGTGTTGAGCTTTTTGATCATGAGTATAGCACTATAAGTACAGCAAATTACTGTGTACCCAAAGTATATCCACAAGTACACATATATTTACGTATAGAGTGGAGTGGGTGGCAGACTACGAATGAACGCGATACAGGCCATTGTGTGTATGTGATTTCAAAATTGCAGCATAACATCTCTGATTACCGCTTTATACAGCAGAGATCACAGCCTGTGTATCCTTAAGATCCTCGAGTCTTGTGAGTTTTACTCCTCCTTCTCTCTCAGCGGTGTAGTGAGTCTGTACTGTTGCCATTGTTCCTGAGCCATGCCCATCACCGTCTGTAGTCGTTCTCTCAAGTGCCAGATGTGCTGTCCTGGAGACCTGCCAACCCCATTGTGTTGGCACAGCAGGAGTTGATGGGAAACTCTTTGTGTGTGACCATACTCACTTGCAAAGGTAAATTGGACATTGCACATTTTCTGAATGTACAGAAGTTTGTCCGCCTTCAACAACAAAAAAGGACAAATGTATTAAACAGTTGCACAACACCAGAAAACAGTATTTCAATGACCTGTTAATGTTAATCACAAACCTTTCTATGCAAGTTATAGGGTCACATTCTAATAATATAACTTATGTTTTACTAAACTTGTTTTTAAGAAAATTACAGAATGGGGGTGGTCTTCGCCTGGCGGTCAAAAATGACACATTTTGTTTATTCCAATTAAATTTAAGTACAATAATGTTTTGTATTTAATAATTCATATTTTTTAGGGGATTCCAGCGTCAGGGCCATGGGTGGCCAAGGCTCATTGATGCACGTGGGGAGCGAAGTACTATATTATATTTATGCATATTTATATTTATGGTACTAAATTATATTTATGCAGTATTTTTATAATACATTTATTTACGTGTGTTTGTCATAGGTGTGTGTGTATGTGTGTGTGTTTCTCTCTTTAGCTCCGCCCACTGCACTCCTCCACGAGTTCGGCTGTTTTCAGAAAGAGTCGGTATAGCGTATCTTTATTTTCTAAATATAATAAATCTAAATACTTTTTTTGAGATATGAAGGATCCAATACTACTCTGTAGGTACTTAAGATTAACATGAGATTGGCTAAAACTGTGTTACCCCCTTTAATATATTTGCAAATTTTGTGATATGCTCTTCTGTAAAGTTATTTTTCTAAGTAACACAACGTTAACAAGTTTCACAAACTGCTTAGACTTGTCTGATAAGTTAGTCTTCTTTTTATTTTTCTTCAAGACTGGTCATAACTTTTTTTATGTCAGTTACATTAAAAGGTAGAATTATCTCAATTATCAGGGTACTGGAGAGGAGAATTCGGCCGATAGTGGAACCTCGGATTCAGGAGGAACAGTGTGGTTTTCGTCCCGGTCGTGGAACACTGGACCAGCTCTATACCCTCTACAGGGTGCTGGAGGGTTCATGGGAGTTTGCCCAACCAGTCCACATTTGTTTTGTGGATTTGGAGAAGGCATTCGACTGTGTCCCTCGCGGCGTCCTGTGGAGGGTGCTCGGGGAATATGGGGTCCGGGGTCCTTTGCTGGGGGCTGTCCGGTCCCTGTATGACCGAAGCAGGAGTTTGGTCCGCATTGCCGGCAGTAAGTCAGACTTGTTCCCGGTGCATGTTGGACTCCGGCAGGGCTGCCCTTTGTCACCGGTTCTGTTCATAATTTTTATGGACAGAATTTCTAGGCGCAGCCAAGGGCCGGAGGGTGTCAGGTTTGGGGACCACATGGTTTCGTCTCTGCTCTTAGCGGACGACGTTGTCGTGTTGGCTCCTTCTAACCAGGACCTTCAGCATGCACTGGGACGGTTTGCAGCCGAGCGTGAAGCGGCTGGGATGGGGATCAGCACCTCCAAATCCGAGGCCATGGTCCTCAGTCGGAAAAGGGTGGCTTGCCCACTTCAGGTTGGTGGAGAGTACCTGCCTCAAGTGGAGGAGTTCAAGTATCTAGGGGTCTTGTTCACGAGTGAGGGGAGGATGGAACGGGAGATTGACAGACGGATCGGTGCAGCTTCTGCAGTAATGCGGTCAATGTACCGGTCTGTCGTGGTGAAGAAAGAGCTAAGCCGTAAGGCGAAGCTCTCGATTTAAAGGGTTAATCTACGTTACCTACTCTCACCTATGGTCATGAGCTTTGGGTCATGACCGAAAGGACAAGATCCCGGATACAGGCGGCCGAAATGAGCTTTCTCCGCAGGGTGGCTGGGCGCTCCCTTAGAGATAGGGTGAGAAGAGGGTGAGAAGCTCAGTCACTCGGGAGGAACTCGGAGTAAAGCCGCTGCTCCTCCACATCGAGAGGGGACAGCTGAGGTGGCTGGGGCATCTGATCCGGATGCCTCCTGAGCGCCTTCCCGGGAAGGTGTTTCGGGCATGTGCAACTGGGAGGAGGCCCCGGGGAAGACCAAGGACACGCTGGAGGGACTATGTCTCCCGGCTGGCCTTGGAACGCCTCGGTGTCCCCCCGGAAGAGCTAGAGGAAGTGTCTAGGGAGAGGGAAGTCTGGGCATCTCTGCTTAGACTGCTGCCCCCGCGACTCGGCCCCGGATAAAGCGGAAGAAGATGGATGGATGGATGGTAGAATTATCTCATTTGAATCAGAAAAGTAAGAATGAATATTCCTTGGCGAACTGCTAGTTAGTCAAACTACTAGTTCATGCAAGTGAACATGTCATTCGCAAGCTGTTTTATTGACGTCTTTTTCGCTGGTCAAACACTGGCTGGGCGACTACATGATGAGAAATGATAGGCTAAGTTATAGTGTTATAGTATAGTTATATCTTTCAACACACCTTTTGATGTTGATTCATGTTAATGTCAGGCTATAATTACTAGTAGTAAAGAGATTAACTCGCGCTCCGTGCCATTTGAACTGAAGCAGTTACAGTGAAGATCGTCAAAATTACACTTATTGTTTGAATTTCATAATTTTACACAAATAAATTTGAAAGCTTTCATCACAAATAATACAAAAAATAATAATTGTATTTCTCTACAAACGGCACATTGCAACTTCCAGCTCAAAATGATAGTGCATAACACTTTTTCACTGTTGCCTGATTTGCATAATTCCTTAGTGACTCGCGTACTGAAGCGGCAAACAGCAAGTGCAAATAAACGCCACTATCAGTAGGCGCAAATCGTTATTAGTAAATTCCTACATTTCACAGACCGGGTGGCACACATTCATAGTCATGGACACAAGTTCAAAAACAAATCATCTCATGCACTAGAGGACACATGCAATTCCATTACATGCAGATATACTGGCAAAGGATGTGCACAAGTGAACACACAGTCTCCATCCCTCCCTCCCTGTCACACTCGCACACACACTAATGCTTTGATGAGTTAAATCCTTTGCTGTTGCAGTCCCTGAGGAGGAAAGTGGAAGTGTGTGTCCTAAATGATTGGCCTATTTGTGCAGAAAAACAGATTCTTTCATTTGCCTAACTCTTTCACAGTGCTTTGTTGTTGTGTCAGCTTTAATTTGGATCTCTAAACAGGTTAACTCCCTGCCTCTTTCTCTTGCCATTGAGTATGACACACCACCCAATTAAGTCTTAAATGGTCATCCCTATACTTTCTCCATTTTATAAACGGTAATTAAGCTTTAACATTTAAGCTCACTTTTTCTCTTTCATCTGCACATGTTCACTGGAGAAGCTACTGGATGACTGTGATGTGTATTGCACCGGAAACTGTAAAAATACACCAAAAGTGAATAATTGGTTAATGTGAGTCATGCACTTATATTCCAAATTAGCTTAAAGTCAAATGGGCAGGGGCGTAGTTTATGGGGGGATGGGGGGGAGGTACCCCCCCCCCCCCCCCCGCCCTCCAATATTCAAATCCATCAGTTTCAACCACCCCAATATTTCAACGTGAAAATCACAGTGGATCAAATGAAAAATATGTCTAATTAATTTATTTTGTAACAATTTTGTTCCTAATCAAATATGAGTTTAAAATAAAATACTCCCCCTCCATTGAACCGATTGGCAGCGCCCAACCAATGAGTCGCACTTTCACCAAAACAAAGCGAGAGAGCACACGGGTAACGTTAGCGCCAAAAATGAACAGCAGACTATATTTAACTGCTGGTCAGAGAGGGATGCGAAAAATAAATAAAGCATGTACTGAGAATGAGGTATGAGAATTTTGTGTAATAGCTAAGTACACACCACATGTATTTTAGCTAGCTTATCCATTGCAATGTATTTAGCTATAACTATCAGTATAACAAGTTACCAAAGCAGCCGTCTGTTTTGCTAGTGTCTATAATTATCAATGACAAAAGTATTCACATCAGTGTTTGTTTTCTTCCTAAATTAAAGTCGGCATGAAACGGAAGTTGATATCGTCTTTTTCTCCTTATTGTGACGTATATCCGAGTGAAACGGCTTCTGAAATTAGAAAAAAATGTAGGGCGAGGCTTGATTTCGTCCTTCGGGAATTGATTGGATCGTTGGAAGTTGGGCGTTGCTAATAAAATGGAGGCAGATTTGAAGTTTGCACTTAGTTGTGGAGAAAAACTCGGTCTATCGCTTAAATAAATTTATTTTCTCTCTAATTCTTTTCTACATATGTTACTGAGCATATTTCCTCACTTTTCGCTGGTTTATGCTACATATTTCACTTATTTTAAGCCTTTTATGGCTTTATTTCTGTCAAACTTTTTTCTCAGTTCTCCCATATAAGGGGGGCGCGCCGTACGCGCGTTCACACACGCTGCATTCCTCAGTGCGAGCCGTCACTACAAGCTGTTCGTCCGTCTATATTGAGTAATTTTTGCATAAAAAATGCTTTTATTTCTCATATATTTCTCTCTTTTTGTCTCAAGTCCTTCTTGAAGAAGGTAGGCTACTGTGTACACCGATAAAAATGCACTTAACCACCATGCTACGATCAGTGAAAGGTTTCTGAGAGGCGGTGCAGAAAACGAGACAGGCGGCGATAACCCCGCCCTCGTGCGATAGCACATGACCAGGAGAGAAGAGAGGTCGTTTCGATGGGGGAGGGAAAGTTAACATATTTGATTAAAGATTATAAGGGTAAATGAATTTTTAAAAAATAATGAAGTGCACAGATAAATCAGTTATAGTTAACACTACAATATTAATGTCACAATTCACCAGTGTGAGTGCCCATGAGAACCACCTGAGGGCACTCCACTTCAGACTGTCACTCCACCCCGGACTTGTCACGTCATCATAAACTACATTACCCATAATCCTTTGCCCGGACTCATCTTCACTCATTGTTTGCACCTGTGTCACATTACCCCATTTCCCCAGCCTATATAAACCATGTTCTCTCTGTCTATCATTGCTAAGTCGTGTTTCGTGTTTCTACTGCAATTCTGAGCGTTTCCCTGGTTTCATGTCTGTCGGTTTTTGGATTTCTTGCCTGTCTCCCGGATTACCCTTTTGCCTGTCTCTCCTGCCTTGTTTGCCTGTTTGGACTGCTTTCCTGTGTATGACCTTTTTGCCTGTACTTTTGACTACGATTCTGGATTGCCCTCTAATAAAAGCTGCATTTGGATCCTCAACCTTCTGACTCAGAGCAGTACGTAACAATTAAATATAAAATACGTATTGTAAAATTTGATTTCATGCCGCCTTTAATCTGACTTTTGAACGAATTGGATGAATGAACGATTTGTGGCTCACTCATTAAAACAGTGAATCGCTGCCGCCTACTGGCGGTTTCAATACTTAATTTCTTTATTTTTATAATCTCTACTATGTTAGAATTTTATGAATGATGATTATACACAAATTTCATAACGTTATTGGTGTATAATCTCTTAACATGTTTTTATAACAGATTCAAGGTTAATATAGCAGCAGCGTAGAAAAGTCAGCAGAGGGAGAGGAGGAGCAGGTGATCAGGTAAAGAAGATGCCATTCAATCAATAAAATAAAATAAAATAGGAAACAGTATAGAAAAACAGCAGCTTTGTAAAGTTAGGCTATACATTAATGCCTTTAATGTTTTAAAGACTCCAGTAAACAGCTTTATACTAAGTCAAATTCCTAAGGCTGTCAAGAAACTGTTTTTGAGTAAGTGGTGTATCTAAATTTCATGTTTACAGTTGTTCAAGAGCCGATGTGTTTCCCTTTAAAAACATTTTTTTTTTAAACGCATTAAGGTGGAATGTAAAAATCTTAAAATAAATGTCTAAATATTGTCTCTTTCATATTTGTATATGTTGAATTTGTGATGGATGGATATCTATAACAGGCAGCATACCAACGTTCAACCCCCCCAATGTTCAAACCAAATCTACACCCTTGCATATGGGTAACACTCAGGAGCAGGATGGCACTGGCCACCATTGAAATCCGGAAGAAAGATGTCTTGCGATTGGCTTGCTTTTATTTTATTTTGCTTTTATATCTAGCCCTTATGCATACATTAGTTTAGGTTAGATAAAGTATAATTAGAATTTAAGGTAACATATGCAGCGTAACAATTTTTTATAGTGTACACCCCCCACACCCCCCTTTCGCTAGTTTTCGCTATTAACCAGTTGCTTATTAGCATGCATATTGCTAGGATATTGGTTGTTTATTAGTACTTATAAAGCATATGGGGTTTGTTTTGTATTAAAGGGATAGTTCACCCAAAAATAAAAATTATCCCATATTTTACTCACCCTGTAATGACATTTTTCTTTCAGACGAATACAATCGGTTATATTAAAAAATGTCTTGGCTCTTCCAAGCTTTATAATGGCAGTGAATGGCAGCCCAAAATTTTAAGACCAAAATGTGTATCCATCCATTATAAAAGTAAATGGTAACACTTTACAACAAGGTTGTATTAGTTAACATTAGTAAATGCATTAGTTAACATGAACTAAGCATTAACATTAACCATTGCCATTAACCATTATCCCATCAGCAAATGCTTTGAGAGACTAGTCAGAAACCACATCTGCTCTGTTCTCCCCCCCTCACTGGACCCACTGCAGTTTGCATACCGCACAAACCGCTCCACTGATGATGCCATTTCATCAACAATTCACACTGCTCTCTCCCACCTGGAAAAGAGGAACACATATGTGAGAATGCTGTTTGTAGACTACAGCTCAGCATTCAACACCATTGTGCCCTCCATACTTGACATGAAACTCCGGGCTCTAGGCTTAAACAGCTTGTTATGCAGCTGGATCCTGGACTTCCTGTCAAACAGACGCCAGGTGGTCAGAATGGGCAGTAACTTCTCATCATCACTGACTCTCAACACTGGAGCCCCTCAGGGCTGTGTTCTCAGCCCACTCCTGTACTCCTTGTACACACATGACTGTGTAGCAACCCACAGCTCCAACACCATCATCAAGTTTGCTGACGATACGACGGTGGTAGGTCTCATCACTGACAATGATGAAACGGCCTACAGAGAGGAGGTGCACACTCTGACACGATGGTGTCAGGAGCACAACCTCTCCCTCAACGTCAGCAAGACCAAGGAGCTGGTGGTCGACTTCAGGAGGAATGAGAGAGAACACCGCCCCATCACCATCGATGGAGCACCGGTGGAGAGAGTCAGCAGCTTCAAGTTCCTCGGTGTCCACATCACAGAGGAACTCTCATGGTCCGTCCACACTGAGGCCGTTGTGAAGAAGGCTCATCAGCGCCTTTTCTTCCTGCGACGGCTGAGGAGGTTTGGAATGAACCGCCACATCCTCACACGCTTCTACACCAGCACCATAGAGAGCCTGCTGACTGGCTGCATCACCACCTGGTACGGCAACAGTACCGCCCGCAGCCGCAAAGCCCTGCAAAGGGTAGTGCGCACGGCCAGCTGCATCATCGGAGGTGAGCTTCCCTCCCTCCAGGACATTTACGCCAGGCGGTGTGTGAAGAGAGCTCAGAGGATCATCAGAGACTCTAGCCACCCGAACCATTGGCAGCTCTCACTGCTGCCATCAGGCAGACGGTACCGCAGCATCAGAACACGCACCAGCTGACTCCAGAACAGCTTCTTCCCACAAGCAATTAGACTCCTTGACTCTTGATCCATCAGTATCATAACACACACTGGACAGAATATCACTCAGCACAACCCACTGGAGATACACACACATTATATACACATTTATTTATCATACAGCATCTATTGCACTTTGGATTTCAATTTGTGAACATATTGTATACTGCACATTGTATATTATTACTATAGCTTAATGTATACTGTTATTGTTTAATGTATATTAGTGTATATTGTTTAAAGTATATGTATATTGTAAGTATGTGTATATTGTTTAAAGCTGTGAGAACTACACTCACATTGTGTAAATTATTTCTTGTTTATTGTAGTGTATATTGTGCTGTGAGTAATTGTGTGCGCATCAGATGTGTAATCTGTTGTTGCTTAAATGTTGTACATGGCATGTCATGACTGCTATGTTGCTCGGAACTGCACCTAAGAATTTCACCTACTGTTGCACTTGTGTATATGGTTGTGTGACAATAAAGTGATTTGATTTGATTTGATTTGATTTGATTTGAACAACACCTCTGTTCAGCATTAGTTAATCTTAACTCACACATATATTAATGCATCTATTCACATTAACAGTGCAATTAGTTAACATTAGTTAATGCATTTGAAGGACAGTTCAACACCACCGACTCCAGAAGCATGTGGAGGGGAATTAACACCATCACGGACTATAAAGGGAACACAAACTCCACCGTGAACACCGCTGCCTCTCTCCCGGACGAGCTCAACACCTTCTATGCTCGCTTTGAGGGAACTAACACCGCCCTCGCGGAGAGAGCGCTCGCGGCTGAAGATACAGAGGTTAGTGCACTCTCCGTATCTGTCGCGGATGTAACCCGATCCTTCCGGCGGGTGAACGTCCGTAAAGCTGCGGGTCCAGACGGCATTCCCGGCCGTGTGATCAGAGCGTGCGCGCACCAACTGGCTGAAGTCTTCACGGACATTTTTAACCTGTCCCTCTCCCTGTCTGTGGTCCCCACATGCTTTAAAACGTCCACTATTGTTCCTGTACCTAAGCAATCAAAAACCACCTGCTTAAACGACTGGCGTCCTGTTGCTCTGACCCCCATCATCAGCAAATGCTTTGAGAGACTAGTCAGAAACCACATCTGCTCTGTTCTCCCCCCCTCACTGGACCCACTGCAGTTTGCATACCGCACAAACCGCTCCACTGATGATGCCATTTCATCCACTATACACACTGCTCTCTCCCACCTGGAAAAGAGGAACACGTATGTGAGAATGCTGTTTGTGGACTACAGCTCAGCATTCAACACCATTGTGCCCTCCATACTTGACGGGAAACTCCGGGCTCTAGGCTTAAACAGCCTGTTATGCAGCTGGATCCTGGACTTCCTGTCAAACAGACGCCAGGTGGTCAGAATGGGCAGTAACATCTCATCATCACTGACTCTCAACACTGGAGCCCCTCAGGGCTGCGTTCTCAGCCCACTCCTGTACTCCCTGTACACACATGACTGTGTGGCAACCCACAGCTCCAACACCATCATCAAGTTTGCTGACGACACGATGGTGGTAGGTCTTATCACCGACAATGATGAAACGGCCTACAGAGAGGAGGTGCACACTCTGACACGGTGGTGTCAGGAGCACAACCTCTCCCTCAACGTCAGCAAGACCAAGGAGCTGGTGGTCGACTTCAGGAGGAATGAGAGAGAACACCGCCCCATCACCATCGATGGAGCACCGGTGGAGAGAGTCAGCAGCTTCAAGTTCCTCGGTGTCCACATCACAGAGGAACTCTCATGGTCCGTCCACTCCGCGGCCGTTGTGAAGAAGGCTCATCAGCGCCTTTTCTTCCTGCGACGGCTGAGGAGGTTTGGAATGAGCCGCCACATCCTCACACGCTTCTACACCTGCACCATAGAGAGTCTGCTGACTGGCTGCATCACCACCTGGTACGGCAACAGTACCGCCCGCAGCCGCAAGGCCCTGCAAAGGGTAGTGCGCACGGCCAGCTGCATCATCGGAGGTGAGCTTCCCTCCCTCCAGGACATTTACGCCAGGCGGTGTGTGAAGAGAGCTCAGAGGATCATCAGAGACTCTAGCCACCCGAACCATGGGCTGCTCTCACTGCTGCCATCAGGCAGACGGTACCGCAGCATCAGAACACGCACCAGCCGACTCCAGAACAGCTTCTTCCCACAAGCAATCAGACTCCTTAACTCTTGATCCATTAGGATCATAACACACACTGGACAGAATATCACTCAGCACAACCCACTGTAGATACACACACATTATATACACATTTATTTATCATACAGCATCTATGCACTTTGGATTTCAATTTTTCAATCTGTGAATAATATTTTATACTGTACATTGTATATTATTATTACTATTATAGCGTAATGTATATTGTTTAGTGTATGTTTAGTGTATATTGTTTAAAGTATATGTATATTGTAAGTATGTGTATATTGTTTAAAGCTGTGAGAACTACACTCACATTGTGTAAATTATTTATTGTTTATTGTAGTGTATACTGTGCTGTGAGTAATTGTGTGCGCATCAGATGTGTAATCTGATGCTGCTTTAAATGTTGTACATGTCATGTCATGACTACTATGTTGCTCGGAACTGCACCTAAGAATTTCACCTACTGTTGCACTTGTGCATATGTAGAGTGACAAATAAAGTGATTTGATTTGATTTGATTTGATTTTGATTCTAACCATGAACAATGTCTGTAGCTTTACTGTTTTTATAAGGTTATTTTACTGTACATATTTACATTAGTTTATGTAGCAGTTGACACTAAGATTGAACATTTCTAAAAATGCTGTTGTAACTAATATAACCTTATTGTAAAGTGTTACCAAGTAATCAGTATGGTTCCTGGGGGTTGATAAAGGCCTTCTGAAGCAAATTGATGGGGTTTTGTAAGAAATATATCCATATTTATAAAGTAAAATATCTAGCTTCCAGCGGACTACCTTCCGTATCCAACTTATGAAGAAAGTGTAACGCTTCTCACAGTTCAAAATGCTTACGCTATGTCCGACGTTATCGTCGTGCCAGTTATACTTTTTTTGTAAGTTGAATACGGAAGGCGTTCCGCCGGAAGCTAGATATTTTACTTTATAACGTGTTAAATATGGATATTTTAAGGCCTTTATTAACCCCCCGGAGCCGTGTGGATTACTTTTATAGTGGATGCATGCACTTTTTTGGGCTTCAAATTCTGGGCTGCCATTCACTGTCATTATAATGCTTGGATTAGCCTGGACATTTTTTAAATAACTCAACTTAAACGCTACAAAAACTACCTTACCAACTATTAATAAGCAGTTAATTAGGAGTTTATTGAGGCAAAAGTTGTGGTTAATAGTGAATATGTTTTCCCAATATTAAAGTGTTACCATCTTATAATAAATTTGACCCAAAAAGGACCAAAATTTCAGTATAGCTAAAATAATAATTTATTGAATTATTAGGAAACCTAATAAGTGGATTTTAAAGGTGTCATGCACTGGCTTTTTTTATATATATATACTGTTGTCTGAGGTCAACTTATGATGTTTGCGTGGTTTTTACATTCAAAAACATCATAATGAATAAGTAATAGGCTATTTTCTGCCATGGTTTTGAGGCTCTCTCAAGACACGGTCGGTTTTGATGGGCGTGCCGCACTGAAGACCTGGAAGTAAACGCCCGCGGCTAGGATTGGATAAGATTTGTATATTTAATGAGCTTCTGCTTCCCCTGTCAGTGAAAGCGTGTGGCAAACGGCAACCAGAATGAATCTCCCAGACCACACCCAGGGCTCGCAAAATGTCTTTATCAAACAAACACAATGATTCATCTCTCATCCACCCGCGATTGATTGGAATGTTATTCTTTTATTAACGTTACTTGGCCCGTCTGATCGATGAATATAACCGTGAACCGTACACACACACACGGGCGCGCACGCCCTTCAAATATCAAGTCAAGAGAGTGAACAACGCACATCAACACCGTAATGAACTAAGAACACCACAAATAAAGTATTCTCCAAACTGTGACAGTGTGCTTCAGTCAGATATATACACATAATCAATACTATTTGTAACAATGCAATACTATCGCATATAAAAAACATTTTTTACTCACATTAGTGTGTTGCTTCATTCATTCATGTAATCTCATCCTCTCTGCAAATCCAGTCTCGTTTACAAACGAATCCGTGTTTAAATGAACATACGTGCAATGTCTTCTCCACGTGAGCTGGGGAAGACATTAAAATAAAGTTCATCCATGCATTCATAATATTGGAATCCGAATGTATGTGATATGTTTATTGCTTAGAAATTCGATGCGGTTTAGCTCTATGCTGCTCTTAGCTGTCATGTTAGTGGCATGAGTCGGTCGGTGGGGCTACAGAACCAGGCGTTGTTCTTCTTCTGTTGAGGTGGTGCTTCACTACACTCTCACGTCATAGCCGGGCACATTCTGAGATTGATCGTTTGCTGGGCCTGGTGTCTATAAAAGCTTTTCTTTGACTAACAAGGAAGTTTTCAGCTCTGAAACTTACAGGATATTCATATATTACCATGACCGTTTATATATCAAAGGCTCAAGGAAAAGTTGATATCTCAGTTCATCACCCCTTTAAATAAGTAAGTGAATTTTGTATCCTCGCCTACCATTTCTTCCAGTGGGCCCTCTGGAGTCAGTGTGGCCCACCGTCACCAGCAGACACATCGCACATTTCATTAGTGACTACAGTGGGGGAAAAACAACAACACACATGCAACACAATTTTTTACACACTAACACACCCAGATATATAGGACGAGTCAGACAGACAGCTTCAGTCGTCGTTTATTTTGGTTCTTCTATTCAGCCTCGAGAAGACAGCGACAGCTTGATGGAGAACCTGTTTTTTTGATGCATGACCACACTTTCATTAATGACTTCTGTCAGAAACGGTTTGGGTGAATGTCATCTGCACCAGAACAGGACGGAGTGTGTTTTTTGCAGGTTGCCAGATTGACGGAAAGACTTTTTGGCACTTGCTGGTAAAATTAGCATATACGTTGTGCATCTGTGTAGTACAAAAACAGTGGGCGTGTACAACAGAGAAAGAGAAATAGAGGATGACAACTGCCATTACTTGTAAACTTAGCAGGCTTGACATGAAATGGGTTTCACTACACATATATTTGTGCATACAATCTGAGAATGAATGTTTCATCATGATTCAAGTTTGCACTACAATTATATTTCTGTCATGACAACTCTCTGAGTGTTTGGCATGGTGATGAATATGACAATGGTAATATGTTTGGTCTTGGCAGAATAGATATGCTGCTGCAAAGCAAGTACAGCAGGGCCGTTTCTAGCCATTCTGAATATATATATATATATATATATATATATATATATATATATATATATATATATATATATATATATATATATATATATATATATATATATATATATATATATATATATAATTATATATATTGTATATATACACTCACCTAAAGGATTATTAGGAACACCTGTTCAATTTCTCATTAATGCAATTATCTAAACAACCAATCACATGGCAGTTGCTTCAATGCATTTAGGGGTGTGGTCCTGGTCAAGACAATCTCCTGAACTCCAAACTGAATGTCAGAATGGGGAAAGAAAGGTGATTTAAGCAATTTTGAGCGTGGCATGGTTGTTGGTGCCAGACGGGCCGGTCTGAGTATTTCACAATCTGCTCAGTTACTGGGATTTTCACGCACAACCATTTCTAGGGTTTACAAAGAATGGTGTGAAAAGGGAAAAACATCCAGTATGCGGCAGTCCTGTGGGCGAAAATGCCTTGTTGATGCTAGAGCTCAGAGGAGAATGGGCCGACTGATTCAAGCTGATAGAAGAGCAACTTTGACTGAAATAACCACTTGTTACAACCGAGGTATGCAGCAAAGCATTTGTGAAGCCACAACACGCACAACCTTGAGGCGGATGGGCTACAACAGCAGAAGACCCCACCGGGTACCACTCATCTCCACTACAAATAGGAAAAAGAGGCTACAATTTGCACGAGCTCACCAAAATTGGACAGTTGAAGACTGGAAAAATGTTGCCTGTTCTGATGAGTCTCGATTTCTGTTGAGACATTCTCATAGTAGAGTCAGAATTTGATTTGATTTAATAAAGGATGTATTAATGTTGTTTATTAATACATCCTTTATTAAAATTTTAATGGCCGTTAAAGTTTTATATGGGACAATTACAAAACGCAAAACGTTTCTTTTTACAATGCATTGGCGCAAAAACCTTTTGGAGGTGCAAGTAAAAAAAGAGATCTTTATAGAGTCAAAATATAACACATTCGCTTCATCATGAAAGGCTGAAGTGAGTGGGTTTTTTTTTTATGCTGAAGTGAGTGTGCAGTTATATTTTGCCTCTAACATACACCCCGAGCAATGCTATTACTCATTTCACAGCGTGATTTCTCGACTACCACAAACACTGCCCTAACAAAATACAGACTTGTGCACTTTTTACTGAACTTGTTTTTTTGTTTTTTTTAAATTGGCCTTTAGTTTGAATTTAGCTTTATTGTATAGTTAAAAAAGCGTTACCTTGCCAAAGCATTGACCAAGCTCTTTGATCTAATGGTGTTGTTGAGTGCTCCAAACACAAACTTTTTATTTTATTACAGTAATTGACAGTACTCTGATCCAATGGTATATAGGAATCGTCAGATTGACAACCAATAGTGTGGGGCAACTAGTGGGGGCACCATTTTAGGGTGGCCATGACACCCTTTACACACAAAAATCTAGTGCTGGATATGCCCAATCTAATAGAGAATGATTTGATTACAAGGAGATTGGGTTAAGAGTTAAGATCTAGAGTTTTATGACAGAACTTTTTATTAAAGGTGCTGTATGTAAGAATGACAGCTAGTGGTTGAAATGGGTACTGCAGAACAAAAACAAAATATTGTTTGCCCCGTTCCCTCCTCCTCAGACTCGAGTTTCAGGAATGAGCGCAATTGACAATGAAATGCGAGGAGCCTTACACACTGTAGGTTGATGAGTTGATTTATCCGTGTTTTAACGTGCTTCCGCTCATAGTGATTTTTAGATGGATGCCGAGGCTTTTTAAGTCGGGTAGAATCTGCGATCTCTGTATGTTTGCTGGCTTCCATGGCAGCAATACACTTTGTTTTCCGTTAACTACATACAGCACATTTAACACAATTTACAACTACATTTACATTTTATATTTACAAGTTTAGACATAATTAGACTCAAAAATCATATACCTATAAAGAAATGTGTGTCAATCATAGCCTTTTGGGCAGAGCTTCAGGGAACCTGAGTTCGAATCCCAGCTTGTGGTCCTTTCCTGATCTTATTTCCCTCTCTCCTCTCCAATTAATTCCTGTCTTTCTTTGAACATTCCTATATATATATATATATATATATATATATATATATATATATATATATATATATATATATATATACAAAACTGGCGGTTTGGTACGTACCTCGGTTTTGAAGTCACGGTTCGGTACGGGTTCGGTACAGCAGTTTTACAAAATTGCTTTTTACTTATTTTTATTAAACAGTGGTTTACTGAAAAAACGTGTCTGTCCTTAAATTAATTAAATTATAACTAAAAGTTTATTGAAGATATTGCTGTGTAAACTATATAGGGAGCCCTTACTTGCACATTAATATTAAAGGTTAACAACAGAACCAAAACTATTAGCCTAAATTCAGTTGCTATTTATTTTTAAGTATAATAATCAACACTCATAAGCTACACAAGGCTGTTTTTGCATTAATTTCTAAATCTAATTTATAAAATTATTTTTTTTCTCCAATTCGTTGTTGAAATATAATCATTTATACACAGTGGGTGTCATTTTCAATTTGTACCAGGAACTTTTTTCCCCCCAGACCTGCTGCTGTCTGCGTTTCCATTGCGGTCTAAAGTACCGAGAAGATTAGGCAAATTAGTCCGGTGATGTAGGACTGCGCGCGGCACGACTGCTCCTCCCAGTCAGACGGACAGTAATAATTATTGTGCGACACTGTCTGCAACAATAACAAGTGGAGGAGATGCAAGCAGCGCTGCTTTTGCTGGTTATATATTGGTTTACTAAAGAGGTCATTAACAAAACAGCGGAAAAGAGACGAGCACTGATACTAAAGCGTATTCTGAAAGCTCGTAAAGCTAGATTTAAAATATGACAAAGAATGTTATCATCAGCTATTACGGACATTGACCGTGAGATGGCTGAGACGAACGCGCGCCATCGGACAGAAAGAGCAAGACCAATCAGCATGTTCAGCGCCCAAGTCCCATCCCCGAAAGTTCCCGAACTTTGAAAAAGTACCACCTCGGGAGCCGGGCCGCTCGGAGGGGGAAATATTTACGCGGAACTTCATTTAGACCCTGGTTCCTGCGGTTGAAACACACCGAGTACCACCCCAAAGATCCTAGTTCCTGGGGAAAATTCCTGCGGTGGAAATGTGACTATACATGAAATAATCAAGACATCACTAACAGGTTAAGTAGAATATAATGAATATATAGGCTAATATAGTGCATATATTTAGCAAAATAGTTGATATCTCCATTGAACTAACAGCCGTGGACACTGAATGACTGCCTGAGGTAAATGTGATGCAACATGACATTGTTTAAACTGTTTTAATATTGACGTCTTTCCGCGGTTGAAACACTGATTGAGCGATTACACCACATATGATACGTTTCAGTGTTAATGTATCCTCAACATACCTTAATATATTAATTCATGTTTATTCTTTAGGAAGAGATGATCGCGTTCACAGATGACCGCGTTCACACGCACGCGCGCGCCGCGGCCGCTTCAGTCACATTAAAGAGCGTAAAAACGGCATTTATATATATATATATATATATATATATATATATATATATATATATATATATATATATATATATATATATATATATATATATATATATATATATGTATAATTATAAATTGGAAAATTTACTCTGCAAAAGTATTAATTATTTACAATAAAAATAATAGAAATCACAGCCTACTTGCGAATTAGCTTTAAATTATTAGCGAATGTGGCTTAATATTCACAATCAACTGTACTTTCATAATGTAACATATTTCAAAGTAAATCAAGATTTTCAATGACAAAAAAAAAAAATCTAGGGTAAGACCAAGAAGGACTATAATACCTGGAGAAAGTGATCTGTTAGTATTTCCATACATCTCAGCTGCACTCGGCTGCATAGTGAATGATTCCTGAATGCAAATAGTACATTCATTTCATGCAGACTTTATATATATATATATATATATATATATATATATATATATATATATATATATATATATATATATATATAAATGATTGAGGCGCAATGCTCACAACCAATTGTACTTCTGTCATATAATGTATTTCCATGTGAAAAAGAGGCGAAAATGGTAGGACCATGGAGGACTATATGACCTCAAGAAGAAGAAAAAAAACACGATCCGTTAGCATTCCCAGTGGCACTTAGCTGCTGGATGACCCCTGAAAGTAAATAATACATTCATGTTAACTTTAGTTTGACAATAAGTGACAATAATTCCCTGTTCACTTTCTCAATTTGTTGAAAAATCTTTGTCCAGTTTATAAGTTCAGTCTCAGCATTTGCTTAAAAATAAATAAAAAGAGATTAAAAAAAAATACAGGATAAAAAACGATAACAGGAGACAGCTATTACCCTACCCTGGAGACTTCCCTTGATACTGTAAAATAATTCACCCCCCACACTACACGGAGTGTTTTAAAGGGATTTAATTTTTTTACTACTTTTAGTATGACAAGTCTATTTTTCATGCCTTTGTCTCGCCTCACAGTGGACTGTGTTTTCCTCTTTAGAAGGCTTGTTATTGCGTTTAAGGAATCACCTGGGGAAAAGAAAGTCTCTCCAGTCGGTGCTGGAGGTGATTGTTCTTTAACAAACCCCATTCCTTCACCCCATCTGTTACTTCTACCTGCACCGATCCTCTTGAATCTGCTCTTCCTCCTCCTCTCATTTCTTCTCATATCACACACATGCACTTCTCAGAAGCAACTTCTGCTGACCATCCATCTTCCGGCGCAGTGAATAAGTTTGTGTTTATATGCTCAGTTCCCTGTGTTCATATTGCCTGGAAGTGCTTTCATTACGGTGTGGTGCTTTGGGCCTTGATGGTGCTCTCTATTGTCTCGGCCAATCATCGTCTCTCCCTCTGCACCTCCATCTCCTGGGAATCCTCAGGCCCAGGGTCATTGTTCTAATCCCATTCCGTATTTCCGATTCAGTGAGATCGCAGACAGCGGGTCATCCGTAGCCTGTTCTACATTCCTGATTTAGTAAAACCACTGATCCACGATCAGTCCTGACCCATCAAATGTGTCCGCGGCCTCTCATCCTTTATATAATGTACATGTCGGTGCGAAGGAGCTTAATTGCTCCTCTCTAACATGCTTTTAATAACATGCTTAAAAAGTCAGAACAAAGAAGAATTACATGCTCAAAGAGCTCAATGCAGGCGTTAATGCATTTTCTTTGCCTTGTAATATGCTTAATGAATAGCTTGCCTTCCCCTCTTCAAGCACATTATGTTGAAGTGTTCTCAGTTTTTTAGAGACATTCGTTAACTGTGGCACTGAAGGTTATTTACGTGTTTTACAGCTAGATGAAAGACATACATTTAATGATATCTTTTGCTTTTTTGATTTGTTGCATTGCCTTTCAATGTCTTTTTATAGTAATGTGATGCCAATATATATATATTTTTTTTTTTTCAATACTAGCTCACCTTCCAGCATGCTGTTGTTTTATTTGTGTTTTTCTCTGTGGATCTTACAGTTTCCCTCCTTATCCTTGGGCTTGGCTTTCTGAAAGTGGCCTTCTTATCCCTGCTGACTCTTGCTAGGATGACATTTCACCCTGGATCGATGGCGGATGTCGTCCCGGTTCTCGCGGGACCTTGCCAGCTAGAGAAGAGTGACCCTGGGGGAGCACCTGCAAATCCTGTACGGTTAGCTAGGGGTCAAGAGGGCAAGAAAACCTATTGTTAAAAGTCACAGGTCAACAAAAAAAAAAAGTAAGTGTTGGAGCCTCACATGGCACATTTGGTGATTGGAGAAGATTGGACCATATTGGCCTTTTCATTGCCTTAATAGTTGGGCCTGCACAGCCATGATTCATCTCGCTTTGAATATAATACATTTAATAAGGTGAGGAAAAGAGAATTACAGAGTAAAAGAGATAACCTGTGCGGCATTGTATTTGGCTAGCAGCACTTTATTTAGCTAATATCTGCAATAGTTGCTGCAAGAACTTCATTTTCCATCTCTAGAAGTGTATTAAAGTATATATTACCAGCTCCACCATGAATTTCATGTTTAGGTTTGCATATCAAACAGAAGCAAAGTGTCCTCTATATTACACCTTTGCACATAGCAATAAGTGAGTTGGCTAGCAGGAAATGGCAGGTGACATTTGGAGATCTGCCCAGAACGTTTATATATATATCACACTTTCATCTCAGCCGCTGAACTATTAACTGGACTTTGAAGGAAGAAAAAAGGTTTTCTTAAAGGAAGAGCTAATGTTCTATCGTTGTTCACCTTTGGTTAATAGGTCCGTGCCTGGGTTTAAGCACCATCACTAAAAGCAAAGGTCACTGTTCTCATGATTCAAGTGAAAGGAAAGATGGATTAAACTCTGCAGAGAGCTGATTCCTTTTACAATAGAGTTAACATCCTCTCTCTTTTAAAGTGATAGTTCATCCAAAATCGAAAATTCTGTCATCATTTTCGTGCCCTCATATAATTCAAGACCTGACTTTCTTTTTTTCCTGCAGAACAGATATATATTTGATGAATGTACCAGACACTCTTTGCTATATGATAAAAGTTATTTACTAGACACGGAAAAAAGCAAAGAGTCTAGAGGTTTTTTTTTTTTTTTTAAGTTGACCTCTTAACTCGAGCACTGCATTTTCAGAATGGCGTGTCATGTGCTGCAAAAGATGCAAGACGTGAGCCCAATGGTCAAACACATCCGCAAACGTCCCCTTAAGGTGATGATACACAGGGCAACTTTTTGAGCAATGTTGCTGGGCAATGTTGCCGTCAATGTGAGGCCCACGACCGACCTAAAGTATCCATCTCAATGGGAAAGCGACCAGGCAACATCGCTTGGCAACAATGCCCGGCAACATTGCTCAAAAAAGTTCCCCCGTGTTTCATCACCTTTACACTATGTCTGTAAAGTTGGCATATTTAGTGCATGTAGACAGCAGAGAATTTATTTAACCAGAATTACGCATTACATATATTGAATGCTAAACGAATAAGAAGTATCTTTATCTGTCGATCTGAAGCACAACCATCACAAAACATGATGATGTATATGCCTGATGAAGATCAGTAGACCGAAACGTTGCTAATAAAAAGGTTTCATATTTTTTGCAAGTACTGATAGTGTGCAGGATTTCCCTTTATTCGTTGAGATTAACACTCTAAACCAAAATGGTGCTAAATAGCACTAAAAGTGGTTCATTCGCTTGTAATCATAGGGGAACCACTTTAAGTGCTATACAGCACCTTTGTCAAATGGTGCTACGTAGAACCATAGAACCAACCCATTCTCCTTAAATTTTCAATCTGTTACTCCACTCTCATATATTTGCTATGAATGGGAATTTACTACAAAGGCAAAAGCTGTTTTGAATCATTTGTATGCTTATATGAGGTCCAAAAGTCTCATGTGGGGGCCCTGGAAAATTTCCTAAAGATAACGTGGTTCTCAACACTGTTGTTTTTTTTATCCTTTCCCCAACTAAACTAAGTTACAGAACATTTAAAGAACTATACAGGAGCTTAACAAATTATTTGTATAGCAGTGGTGCTATATAGCACCATAACCACCCCAAATAACTACTGAAGAACCACACTGGGTTTAACAGGTTTTTTATATGGTAGCGGTGCTATACAGCACCTCAACCACCCCTAAGAACCATTGAAGAACCAAAATTGTTTGGTGTGTATAAAAGAGCACCAGTCAACATACAAATCATTTACTTTAGAATGGATTTCCAAAAACCTGCAGTACATAAACGACTCTCTGCCACAATTAAACGTGCGTACATCTGCTAGACCCTGATGTGGCGCTAAGCACTTTCAATTTTCCAAGACCATTTTTATAAAAAATGAACGATGCCGTGGATTTTAGCGCTCTCACACTCTAAGATCAAATCTGTGCACACTCACGTTTTATACATGAGACACTGGAGCAGTAGCCCTGATTGGCTGTCCCTTGCGATTGCCACAGAGGGCCAATGGAAGTGGGCTCCTTTGTAGTTGGGCTGTTATGATGCTTGTTCCAGAGCATCTGCGGTTTCTGGGCAAATATCTAAAAGGGCTACTGTGAGCTATTCTCCTTCATTTCCGTCCATTATTTATATGACAGGATTTCATTCGCTGCCACGGAGCACAGTCACTGTACCTTGAAACCCCGTTGGGATTCCCGGCGTTAGGTAAGAGCAAGGACAGCTAGTCAGTCAGTTTCCCCCCTGAGGCTCCGAACCTCCAAACGAACTGCTTCCTCTTCCAGCTGGGAGGAAAACGGACGGTGATGGAAGGCCTTGAACAGTCCTTGTCTTTCCTGGCTGGCGTTGCCTGAACAGTTCAACGGGTTTTTGTTTCTCAAAACTCATTGTTCAAGAACTGACATGTTAAAAGGTACGGCTATAAATATATAGGAGTTAAAATCATTCCGGAAAGGTCACAAATTGATAATTGAGACTCATTCTGTGGAGCCTAAAGGCCTGATTTGCCCTATTTCTTCTACTCATCTTCCAGACGCCACTGGTAAGAGGACCTCCATTTCATAGAAGGAGGTTATTGAACATGGCTGCCCCTCTCCTCAACCATGAGGGAATACGGAGAGGAGGGTATTCCATTGCTATGTAGGTCTAGGTGATTAAAACGAAGCCGTATACCCACAATACATCTTAATTGAAGTGCCGCCAAGGACACGGTTATTTCCCTTTCCCCATAAGATCTCCATTTTAAATCACTCCCTAGTTCCTGTTCTCTCCCTCACCTTTGATAGAAGACTTGAAGTTCTCACACCTGCATTTGCCATCATCATTTGCACAAATGGCATAGAGACAGAGTGAAAATGAGTGGATACTATAGGGGCATATCCTTCTCTCACCCTCCCTCTCTCTCTCATCCTCCACATGCGGAAAATGCCAGAGAGCATCTCGTGGGCTTTTTCCATCTAACCCAAATCCTTCATTTTGCTTGAGAAATAGCTGGCTGAGCCTGGCCCAAGAGACCGGTCTGCCCCGCGCCAGCATCGGTTTACTTATTAAATATAAGATCTCCCGCTCTCTCCCTTTCTTTTTTTTTTCTCTCTCTCTCTCGCTCCATCTTTCTCTCCATCCCTCAGTATCCTCTCCGTCTCAGAGGCTGCACCAGAGTTCCCCAGGAGTTTAGGCCCAGCATTTGTTTGAAGAGCAGTAGAGAGAAGCGGCATTCTGGGAGCTTTACAGCAAGAGGGGGGTGGTGGAAGCTGGTCGCCCAGGCTGGATGGATGTTCTGTCAGCTTGCTTCTGTGATGTGCCGCCCTATCTGAAAGGCCCTGATGGGGAGATAGGAAGACTATCAACCAGCTAACTTCAAAGTCCGACAAGCCAGTCTGATCCTCAAGGGGGCAGGCAGAGCGGGAGGGAGGGAGTGTAGAGGAGATATGAGATGCACAAATGTGAAGGAAAGAATAGGACAGAAGGACGTAAATGATGTGACAAATGGTAATGGCGAAGAAGAAGTGTTAAAGGGATAGTTCTCACAAAAAAATGAATATTCTGTCATCATTTACTCACCCTCATGTCATTTCAAACCATCACGACTTTATTTCTTCTTTGGAATACAAAAGGGAAAATTATGAATATTTATTCAATGTACAGTGGACTGGGACTGGGCCCTATATTTCAAATCATGTTACTATTTCAACTGATTAATTGAAAAGATCCGGGGCAGTCAGCAGAAGATTGTGCGTACATCTCCACCCCGTCTCCTCCCTGAAATAACCATATATGGAGCTTACAATGCCTAGTTTTACTATGCATAACGTCATCGGCATATCATTTGCGTATGCATATTCATCCTCGTGATACCATTTTTAACAGTACCAGACATTAAGAAAATATGAGATATGGATCTGCCGTCACATTACATTGCTAAATATCATCCAGTAGCCTATCCTTGCCTTGTTTTTTATTAAATAATTCAAAATAGTATACAATACATTTCAAAGAAAGTTATTATCTATCTTTTCCACTGGACAAAAGTGTTTTTAATTGCTTTATATTTTCAATGGAAACAGATAGGCCATATTGCGCATTATTGATCATTGTTTGCGTGAAAATATTTTTGCAGACCACAAATTTATTAGAATATAAAAATTGTAGTAACTTTTAACTTTTTAACTGTAGAGGATTTAAAGTCATTTTCCCTTCATCTGCCACCAGTCCCGCAGCTCACCATCGGTTCGCCAAACTGCTCTGTCTCCAAAATGCTCCACAAGTGCGCACATTTTCAGGTAAAGTTTTGTTTTTTGTAAATCACAACTTACGCGTAGGAAATGCTGAATGCCTCTTCCCAGGCCTGTTTTGTGCGTACGCAACGGTTATAAATGAGGCCCCAGATCTCACAAGGTTGAATGCCACTCAGAACTGAATTGGGAATTTGAATTAAGATAGCTAACAGGAATGCAAAATTACAATTAGAAACTGAAATACAAATAGATTCACTCAACTGCAATACATGTAATTTTCAAGTGTAAAAGAAAGGTTCATCAAGATTTATGATGGCTTGCAAAAGTCTGAAAGTTGTATAGATGGTGGTCCAATGGGTTAAACCATGGAACTGATATGCAGAAGGTTGCTGGTTCAATCCCAGCGGTCACCACCAGTGTGTCCTTGAGCAAGGCACTTTACTCCATGTTGCTCCAGGGGGATTGTCCCTGTAATACGGGCACTGTAAGTCGCTTTGGATAAAAGTGTCTGCCTAATGCATAAATATATATATAAATATAAATATATATTGTATAGGCCTTACAGAGAGATAGATGTGTTTGAAATGTCACCTGTAAAAAATACACTTAATTTATATACACTTCTTGGTTACACTTTATTTTAAGGTGTCATTGTTACAACGTAATTATATATTTAAGTACTGCATCATATTTAGTAACTAGTACATACTATAGGGTTAGGGTAGGATTAGAGTTTGTTTTAGGGTTAGTCGCGTGTAATTATGAATAATTTACTGTTATTACTATGGTAAGTACATATGTAACAAGGACACTGTAAAATAAAGTGTTACCCACTTCTTTATTTTTAATAAATATCTTTCATTTTAAGAACCAAAGAAAGAAATTCAGTAGATAATGCATTGGGAAATGAGTTGTCCTTCTATTAGTTGTAATAGAGTATAATTGCATATTAAGTTAGAATAGGAGCGCCTTAGCATAAAACATACACTCAAAAAAAAAGTGTTTTTCAAATATGAATATGAAGCTAAACAGGGGATGAAACGAAGGCAACTGTTCAAATCATTTTTAAAAACTTGTGAATGGAATGCTCATTTCTTAAATTCAACCCTGTTAAAAGAATAAATAGACAAAAACAACACCACCTGTGGAAGCCCATCATTCCTGCACATGGAAACTTTATTTCCATCACATCAACAACAACAAGACAAGAAGGGAAGAGGAAGCCATCCATTCTTCCACTCTTCCAAAAAGGTCGGAGTTCACAGCCGTGACAAGTGCATTGAGGCATCAAATTCTGCTCTGATCTCTTTCTCCATCGTGTCTCTTTTCCATTTTTTTTCCCTCCCTGGCACTCGGGTGCCTTTCCGTCCCTACAGAAAGACGTCAGGCACTCAGTCAATTAGGCACAGATGGCGAGATTACATCGAGAGAGAGAGTGGGGTGAGAGGGGCCTGTGTTAAACGCAGAGGAACACACACACCAGACAGGAGAAACAGCACTGCGGGGACAATCCAACACGAGAGAGGGAGATAGGGAGAGAGAGAAAAAGAAAAGGAGAGGGAGAAGGATGGGGTCACAGAGGCTATGCGAGAAAAAAAAAGAAAAAGAGAGAAGTGCCTCATTGAATATTGAGAAGGGCTTCTATTCCCTGCTTTCCGGAGGCATGGCCTTGTTGTACTGCTACAGATGTAGATCCACTAAATGGATTGTTGTGTGATAAGAGACAGTGATCCAGGAATAGAAAACAGCCTGTAACGCATTTCAACACAGAAAATGTTTCTTCAGATCTCCTGCATGTATGGATCAGACATTGACAGACATAATACAGGAATCTTCCTGATTCAAAGTCAATTGTATAGACAGCATCCGTGGCATGATGTTGATCACCACAGCCATTAATCTAAACATCCATCATTTTATGGGAAAGGTATTCCAGAGGGTATCAAAGCAAAAATGTTAAGCTTGAATTGTTGTTAAAGTGTTTCCATACGAAAATGTGTCATATTTGAGCGGTAAAGGTGAAATCAACCCCTTCAAGTTGGAAGTTTGTAATTTCTGTCACCAAAGTGAATTTGCAAAAATAATGACCTTTAAAATCAAATAGTATTTTATAAAAAATATATATATTATAATATTTTAGGTAGCACTTTATTTAGATGGTCCACTTTAGACGTTCTACTATCTCTCATTAGAGTACTAGTAGACTGCCAGCTTAATATATACTAACACTTTATTTTGATGGACCCTCAACAGACATTCTACTGACTATAAGTAACTTCACGAATACGCCAACTTATTAAACTAACTCAAACACCTAATCTATGTTGTTGCAAAGTTACTTATAGAATGTCTAAATTGGACCATGGAAGTAGTGTAACCATTATGTTCCTGTCACAGTGGGTGCTTCTCAATTCTTATTTGTGCATCCTTGTTTCCTTTCCTAGCTTCCTTTCCTCGCATCTTATCCCTACCCCTTCAGGATGCGAGGGAAGGACACAGGGAAAAGACGAGGACGGAGGAATTGAATCAAGTGAAATTATATCCTCGCTCTCTTTAGCATCACTTCAAAGCGTCGTCCAATAATGATGACTCTACACCGCTGGATTTAATTTGCACATCGGGATTCTTGAACATTAGAGATAACTATTTATATTGTAATAGTTTCAACCCCTACAAAATACCACATTTGTCCATATTTTATTTAATATTACCAGTTATTAATAACAACTAATTATTCCCAGTTATTAACTGCTTTTTTTATTTGTTGTTTATAGTATTACAGATTGTTTCTTTCGTTTTCTTGTGCTTTGATATAATTCTGCAACTGTCAGTTGTTGTTATTTGACATACATTTGTGTCTTGTACATGTAAACATAATAATAATAATAAGGAATAAACTGTGGCAAGATGTGAAGGGGGAGGAGAATTTATACGTGCGTCACGTTTAGTCGATAAAATACTTCCGCAAAGAATCCGGCCAATCGTGGGGCAGCTGTGTCGTCATCAGAGCTTGTGCAGTCGCTCTGTAGAAACTGCACAAAATGCACCAGCCGGCTGCTCTCGAATCGCTCTCGCGCCAATTTGTTGACATACGTCACAGTCACATGACGTCAGCGTTGCCTCATGTTGGACAAAATTTCTAACCGGCATGCATTACTTCAAGTCAGCCGCCGATCGGTCTGCATATCGCTGTATGAAGTTGAAAAAGCCTCATGTGTTATGTCCTCATTGGTTGTTTTAGTCATGTGTTCTCAGTTCAGTTCTGTCATTGGTTCATTGTCTTGATTGTTCACAGGTGTGTCTTGTTTAGTCATTAGTCTTTGTGTATTTAAGCCCTCATGTTTGCCTTGTTCCATTGTCGAGTATTGCTTCCTGTAAACCACTGTTGGTGAGTTTAAGTCATCGTCTGTTTTGTATCTGTTCATGTTTTGCTCACTTGGAATTTATGAATAAACTGCACTTGGGTTCATCAAGCTTGCCACCAGTGGATTATTTGTTACAGTTCCTTTTAATCTTGTTTTATGAATTAGTGTTAACTGCCCTTTTAAAATTAGGATACAATAATATAGTACTCACCCCATCTACCATTGGTTGAACTAGTGTTGCTGTGTCAGGATGCAGAAACAAACAGATAAATAATTTTCTTTTTTGCAAAAATGTACATTCCTTCAGATAGACTATAGTTGTCTATGCATACATATACTAGGGGTGGGAGAAAAAAAAACGATGCACCGCAGATACACGATGGCACTGCGTGTGCTTCCTGCTTACTTCCAAATCCTCACACACATATACACACACACACACACACCACTTGAACCTAGGGTTAGGGTTAGTCTTTCATAAAGTTCGGAAAGGTTGGGACATTCGCGGTGCCAATTTGGATGTCAGAATCGGAATGCAAAAAAATATAGTCTTAATTTTTATAGAATACTGTTGTTGAAGATGCCCTTTGAAGCTAAATGCAGGTGTATACAAAGATAGGCAAATGTAGGTGTATCCACTTGGAGTGTCGATCAGGTAATTACATATCTCTGGCCACTGGATCCTTGGCTATTTCGTTTCATCGTTTAACCATTGACAAGGTGCTATGCCAAACGGATCTGTAAGACGTATCCCACTCACTAACGTCAATTTCGTTGAGTAACAGCGCTTATCACTGGGTGACAAGCTGTCGTAATATGCGGAGAACATTTTGAAAATAACATCTAATCAACATAAACTATAATCTTTTTAAATCAAATTATTTTGTATACTGTATCCGTGTCTCTAGCCATTATAAAGGCGATCTCTAATGAGTTTTATGCACATCCCAAATGTTTACAAACCTATAATTAGCCTATATTTAAAAAATATGAAACTCACTGACAGAAGGCTGCTTTCAATTTCAACTTCGCATATGCCCTTTGTGAAGAGCGCTCGCTTGAGGAGATCTGTGTGCAACTCCATGTAAGTGATTAAATATACTTGCACCTCAAAATGCTTTTAAGACGCAAAATTAATGTAAACACAGTCAGTTACATTTTAAGGGATTAAACAGACAGGACAAACCACATCTTATATTTCAAAAGAGATCTGTGCATTAGTATGAATGCAGCTTGAGATCTCCCTGAGATCTCCCGCTGTCTATGTCATCAATTCAAACAGTAAAGCTGAGAAGAAGACAAAAAATCCCTCACAGCTCTTGAATGGAAAACGTTCAGATGCTCTTAAATGCTGAAATAACTCTTTGTTTATTGCTTGTAATTCGTTATATGTTCCTTTTTTATTTACTGCTTGCTGTTGTTTTGAAACTATATAAGAATTCTAAAGATACAATTGTTTTCATTTATTTCTTAAATTTGTAATTATTTTTAAAAGTGCTTATAATTATAAATGTAATTAAATAAAAAAGATTTGAAGATTTTCAAGTCGGTTAACAAATTAATTATTAAGGAAAATAATAATTGTGACTCCCAGAATCGGATTTGGAACAGATCGTGAGGTGCCTAAAGATTCCAACCCCTAATACTATATACTGTGTGTGTATATATACACCGATCAGGCATAACATTATGGCCACTGACAGGTTAAAAGTGAATAACACTGATTATCTCTTCATCACGGCTCCTGTTAGTGGGTGGGATATATTAGGCAGCAAGTGAACATTTAGTCCTCAAAGTTGATGTGTTAGAAGCAGGAAAAATGGACGTGCGTAAGGATTTGCGTGAGTTTGACAAGGCCCAAATTTTGATGATTAGACGACTGGGTCAGAACATCTTCAAAACTGCAGCTCTTGTGGGGTTTTCCAATCTGCAGTGGTCAGTATCTATCAAAAGTGCTCCAAGGAAGGAACAGTGGTGAACCGGTGACAGGGTCATGGGCGTCCAAGGCTCATTGATGCACGCGAGGAGCGAAGGCTGGCCTGCGTGGTCTGATCAAACAGACAAGCTACTGTTGCTCAAATTGCTCAAGAATTTAATTCTGGTTCTGATAGAAATGAGTCAGAATACACAGTGCATCACAGTTTGTTGCTTACCTGAAGAACAAATGGCACCAGGATGCATATGGGAAGAAGACTAGCCGGCAGAGGTATGTGATGTTTTGGGCAATGTTCTGCTGGGAAACCTTGGGTCCTGCCATCCATGTGGATGTTACTTTGACATGTACCACCTACCTAAGCATTGCGGCAGACCATTTACACCCAAAGACCAAATTCTCTGGTGGCTGTGGCTCTTTCAGCAGGATAATGCGCCCTGCCACAAAGCAAAAATGGTTCAGGAATGGTTTGAGGAGCACAATAGCGAGTTTGAGGTGTTGACTTGACCTCCAAATTCCCCAGATCTCAGTCCAATCGAGCATCTGTGGGATGTGCTGAAACAAACAAGTCCGATCCATGGAGGCCCCACCTCGCAGCTTACAGGACTTAAAGGATATGCTGCTAATATCTTGGTGTCAGATACCACAGCACACCTTCAGGGGTCTAGTGGAGTCCATGCCTCAACGGGTCAGGGCTGTTTTGGCAGCAATATTAGGAAAGTGGTTATATGTTTTATATATATATATATAAAGGATGTATTTGTATAATTTGCATATTTCATCCAAAAGATCAGTGATATTAGGAAAAGACCTTCACCACAGCTCTGGAATTCCAGTGACTGTATTTGACAGCCAGAAGAGTGGATTAAGAGAGAGAGAGAAAACGGTGTCCTAGATTAGGACAGTTGAGCTTTTGGAAAGTGTCTGATTCATCGAGCTTGAAGTGCAACGAAGGTTAAGTGAGATTTAGAAGGTATGTGCTTTATGTGTGTGTGTAAGGCCCATCATTCTTAGAGGTTTGCACGGGGCCACCAGGACGCAATTAACCCAGCGAGAAATGTATTTATTCATGCCTCTGAGCCACACTGAGCTTCACACAGGGTGAGTCAGCAGCGGCGTCCGTGCGAGTACGCACACACACATGCACACACACAAACGGTCGTGCATTTATACATGCTGAAATGAGGTAAATAGGCAGAGAAAGAAAAAAATGATCAGTTTAAATGTTGCATTAGAGTGCATTCTCGTCGCTTGTTACGGTTATTTAGAAACCACGCAGTGTTCTCGAGGTAACCAATCGTTTAGCACTGGACTTGGAATGTTAGCGCACACACAAACGTGCTTACACACAAGTGACATACCAAACACAGAGCTGACAATACCTCATCTATGTTCACGCAGACACGGAGCGGGAGTTGGGGGAGGAAGCTCAGCAGAGGAGAAAAGCAGAACTGACAGAATGAAGAGGCCCTAGCAGGAAAACATCAGTAGAGAAGTCATCCCAATGCACGGCAACCGAACAGTTCCCATGGTGCACCGCAGGCAGCCTATCTCTGGGGCTGGAGGCAGGTAATAGGAAGCTGTAATGACAAAGACAGGGAGAGAAGCCACAGGAGCATCTTCCATTCAGCCCCTTTTCTCAGAGAGAGGGAAGAGGGGAGGAGAAAAGACTTTCTATCTAAGGCAGACTTTCATTTGAAAGCTGTGAGTTAGGCAATCTGTGGTCTGGATGAAGTGAGAATGCTGAACTTGAGATCTTAAAGAAGAGATAGAAGTGGATGTGATTGCAATACAAATGTTGACTTGGCAATGGGAATTAGAAGGGTATTTCACGACAATCTGAAAAAGGTCTTTTTAAATAGATTTTTTTTTTTTTTTTTTAATTCCCATAAAACACCATTTTGAACAAGAATCTTTAACTATACTTCACGGATTTAAGTCGCAAGAGTACAAATAAACCAGTAACTTGTGTGATTAAGACCGATTTCATTGCATACATACAGTAAATACATTTTTTTAACCTTAATCCATAAAACCCATGCCATCCAAACATATAGGCTACATCCGAAATTGTGTCGTCTCTTTAGCAGACATTATTAAAATTCAGTTCCAGTTTGTTTTTTTGTTTAGTTCAGTCTATGATTTCCAACCCTACATGGGGGGGGGGATTTCATCACATTAAGTGATTGGCATTATCAATGCTAATTGATGAATGTTTGAATTTGTAACTATGGCTCGTAACTAAGCATTCTTGGATATTTCCCATCCGTATGCAAAGCATTCTGGAGGCTAAATTGAATCACATTACATCAAGACAGACAGTGCCTCGCAGGCTACCGCAGCAGATGAGATCGTAAAGCTTAATTTCCATGAGACTGCATGTGTTTAAGGAGATCTGGCATCCAAACTTCATATTTATTCATCGAAACATGGAGACTTGAGCACTTAACAAGCTTTTCTCTCCTCCTCTGTTAAACCCATCAGGGCCTCTTGACGGTACAGCAGGTGTTTATGTATTTTGGGGGGGGTTCTAACAAGGGAGGAAGAAAAACAGAGAAAATACTTCCTTGTTGTTTTCCGAGTTCATCTTAATAGTTTCCCATCTGCCATGTAAGCCGGCCACTCTCTAGAGCAAATGCTGTTTGGTTGTGTGGCGATATCTCTAGGATTTTAATCCGGTTTGGCACTGCTGATAGGTGGCCCAATCTACTTTTCATGGTGACCAGAATATTGATCTACACAGTCATCCTGTGCCCCCCTCCTCACCCCTCACATGCTCCATCTCACCACTGACCCCCACAGGCAGGATCAGTGGACGAAGTCAAACCAACCAATCAAGCGTGAGTCTTGGAAAGGCTGAAGGGATATTGGCTGATCGTATATCTGACAGGCTGAGCAATGAAGCGTTTAATTATGTCAGTTATTCATGCTTTCACTGTGCCGAGGGTCAAAGGTAGTGTCTGGCTGGTTCCACCGATGATCTTTTGGCTTATAACTGACACATAATTGCTGGCATAATTACCTTTTTCTTTTTTAGAGATAAAAAAAAGAAAAAAAAATTATCTTTCCCATGCCTATAGTAACACAATATTTTATATATATATATATATATATATATATATATATATATATATATATATATATATATATATATATATATATATATACTCACCTAAAGGATTATTAGGTGCCAGGTGTCAGATTAGGTAAAGGAAATCGGATCGGTACATGGGTTCAACAAGTACTCGCCGATACCGATGCCAGAATTTGTTGTGGTATCGGTGATATTTCCGATACTAGTATCGGAATCGGAACAACTCTAATGATTATTATGATTATACACTCACCTAAAGGATTATTAGGAACACCTGTTCAATTTCTCATTAATGCAATTATCTAATCAACCAATCACATGGCAGTTGCTTCAGTGCATTTAGGGGTGTGGTCCTGGTCAAGACAATCTCCTGAACTCCAAACTGAATGTCAGAATGGGAAAGGAAGGTTATTTAAGCAATTTTGAGTGTGGCATGGTTGTTGGTGCCAGATGGGCCGGTCTGAGTATTTCACAATCTGCTCAGTTACTGGGATTTTCACGCACAACCATTTCTAGGGTTTACAAAGAATGGTGTGAAAAGGGAAAAACATCCAGTATGAGGCAGTCCTGTGGGCAAAAATGCCTTGTTGATGCTAGAGATCAGAGAAGAATGGGCCGACTGATTCAAGCTGATAGAAGAGCAACTTTGACTGAAATAACCACTCGTTACAACCGAGGTATGCAGCAAAGCATTTGTGAAGCCACAACACGCACAACCTTGAGGCGGATGGGCTACCACTGATCTCCACTACAAATAGGAAAAAGAGGCTATAATTTGCACAAGCTCACCAAAATTGGACATTTGAAGACTGGAAAAATGTTGCCTGGTCTGATGAGTCTCGATTTCTGTTGAGACATTCAGATGGTAGAGTCAGAATTTGGCGTAAACAGAATGAGAACATGGATCCATCATGCCTTGTTACCACTGTGCAGTCTGGTGGTGGTGGTGTAATGGTGTGGGGGATGTTTTCTTGGCACACTTTAGGCCCCTTAGTGCCAATTGGGCATCATTTAAATGCCACGGCCTACCTGAGCATTGTTTCTGACCATGTCCATCCCTTTATGACCACCATGTACCCATCCTCTGATGGCTACTTCCAGCAGGATAGTGCACCATGTCACAAAGCTTGAATCATTTCAAATTGGTTTCTTGAACATGACAATGAGTTCACTGTACTAAAATGGCCACCACAGTCACCAGATCTCAACCCAATAGAGCATCTTTGGGATGTGGTGGAACGGGAGCTTCATGCCCTGGATGTGCATCCCACAAATCTCCATCAACTGCAAGATGCTATCCTATCAATATGGGACAACATTTCTAAAGAATGCTTTCAGCACCTTGTTGAATCAATGCCACGTAGAATTAAGGCAGTTCTGAAGGCGAAAGGGGGTCAAACACAGTATTAGTATGGCGTTCCTAATAATCCTTTATGTGAGTTTATATATATATATATATATATATATATATATATATATATATATATATATATATATATATATATATATAAACAGTGCACTTCATGCACAGCGCAACCATGAAAATCTCTATTGAGAGAAAATTATGTTTCTACGAAATATGAAATTATGCTTTTCTATTCCAGTTGTAAACATTTTCTCTTATACCCACAAAATAGCTCACTCACTCGTAAAAAACCTCATCTCCTCAGCCTCCCATCAAATTCAGTGTGTTATCATCATTTAGAGAGCCAGCATGGCTCTAGAGCCAAGACGTGTAATATTGTCAACTCTAACAAATATAAGAATAGTGTCTGCCAGTATGATGGTTCTCTTGCACTCCACATCCATCCACATTTACTTCTTTTTTTTTCATAACCTAAAAAGCTGTGATTTTTTTATGCAACAGAATTTTGCATAAAAAAACCCCCAACAAACAAAATATTATTAAAATACAGCGATCAGACACCATGACAACCCTCCCAATATTGTGTTGGTCCCCCTTTTTTCTGCACAAACAGCCCTGGCCCATTGAGGCATGGACTCCACTAGACCCCTGAAGGTGTGTTGTGGTATCTAGCACCAAGATGTTAGCAGCAGATCCTTTAAGTCCTGTAAGTTGCGAGGTGGGGCCTCCATGGATCAGACTTGATTGTTTCAGCACATCCCACAGATGCTCGATTGGATTGAGATCTGGGGAATTTGGAGGCCAAGTCAACACCTCAAACTTATTGTTGTGCTCCTCAAACCATTCTTGAACCATTTTTGCTTTGTGGCAGGGCGCATTATCCTGCTGAAAGAGACCACAGACACCTGAAAGGGTGTACATGGTCTGCAACAATGCTTAGGTAGGTGGTACGTGTCAAAGTAACATTCAGGCCAGTCTTTGCTCCCCACGTGCATCAATGAGCCTCGGATGCCCATGAACCTTTTGCCGGTTCACCACTGTTCCTTCCTTGGACCACTTTTGATAGACTACTGCAGACCGAGTCCTTACACTTGCTCATTTTTCCTGCTTCTAACACATCAACTTTGAGGACAAAATGTTCACTTGCTGCCTAATATATCCCACCCACTAACAGGTAACACTCATTGGGACGGTTGTAAACACAACAACTTTTTCCATGAGGGGGTTTGGCATCAACAATGGCTTTTTTTCTAGGCGTACCATTAAAGAACGCAACACGCACGCCTGACATAAATCCTAGTGTCTTGCATTTTGTGTGGCCAGACAATAATCACGTTTTTCTGAATACAAGCATGCATTTTTCCCACTTGCTTAGAGTCACAATCTAGTGCACTTATCAACACACCTATTTAAGTAATGAACATGGACATTATAATAATGCTTCGCTCACTCTTTCACTGTCTGTCTCTCTCCCTTCCCGGTGTCTCACACACCGACAAATGCACATACATTTAAGAGTACACCTTAGCAGTCGTTTGTTTTTTGGTTAAGTAAGTCTGCGTTCCCTTATCAGGGATGATACACATCACAATGACCCATAATATTAAAAAGCTAAGTGCCATACTATGCTCACGGTAATGAATGTGTCCTTCTTTTGTGAGCTTTAGTCAGACCATTCTCTCTCAGAAAGACAGCCCCTCCATCGGCTAATATTACGTTTCCACAGCGCCGGTCACCCAGGTCAGTTTTGAATAAATTTGCTGCTCAGGTTTAATTCTAAAATCGTATATTACCTGAGTGAGAGGGATCGAGAGTAAATGGGGTGGATTTTCATCTATTTTCTGCAATAACAAAGCAGCTCAGACAGAGATAAAAAAAATCTTTTTTTTATCTCTGTTTCATGTGAGTTTCATGTGAACGCTCCAATGCATTAATTTGTATCACTGTTAAATGGTAAATGGACTGCATTTATATAGCGCTTTTAACAGACCAATGGCCATCCAAAGCGCTTTACACATTGCCTCACATTCACCCATTCACACACCGACGGCGGTGTCAGCCATGCAAGGCGCCATCCAGCTCGTCGGGAGCAGCTGGGGTTAGGTGTCTTGCTCATGGACACCTCGACACTTGGTCAGGTGGAACCGGGGATCAAACCACCAACCTTCCGGTTTGTAGACAACCTGCATGAACCACTGAGCCACTGTTACTGAAGGTAATTCATCTAGCGCTCTGTAAAGGGCTATTATTTGTCCATTTGTGGCATTTCAGATGCAATTATAATGACTTAGTTCCACAGATTCCATTATGTTAAAAACACTTGCTTTTTATGACCCAGAATGAATCCAAAAACATCCCGAGCTTCAGTGGAAGCAAGAACATCACACGCTCAATGTTAATGAATGATGACCAAAACCTGAAAGTTTGTCTCTACGTTAAATCATAACTTTTACATATTTCAAAACCTTTCTAGATTGACACAAATGTCACAAACATGCCATTTTGTTACTTCAAAAATGTTGGCATTCAAACACACACCCCATCTGTCATTGGTCGAGCAAACAAATAGCCCCACCCACAAACTATGCCATAGAGTGCAAAAGTGCTCCACTTTTTCAGTAGCTTTTATTTTGGATTTTTAAATTCTAAATCAACAACATATAACGAAATAAGTGAAGTTCAAATCACAAATAAATGACTCTTTTGAGACGGTTGTTTTTAGTGAATCAAACATACAGCAGAACCAGTGTAGCCGATTCAAGAACAAATGACTCGTTAAATTATCATTGAAAAAGACTTACAAACTCAGCAGTTACCGTTTGAATCAGTCTGACGATTCACTGAATGAACTCAGGGCGGTTACTGGATTGACATTTGCAATTTTTTTTTTTTTTTTTTTTTACAACAAAACTGTTCTGAATGTTTATCTTTAACTGCACTTTGTCACATAAACAAAGTCAACCAGCCAAACCAGCCAGTAAACTGATTTAAGTCACACAGGTCTTAAGTGAAACAAAAAAGACAGAAATTCAACCACCAGAGCCATGTCTGAAATCATGGGAATACTGTCAGAAATACTGTCACAATTCAATCTGTCAGTGAGACAAGAAGACGGGAGCATCAGAGAGCCAAATATATACTATAGTTACAGACCCTGACATGGGCTCATGCACTAACCGAAACCCCCCTTCTTTTTATCTCCAGGCTTTTGTTCTGATGAGCATCTGTGTTTGTAGGGCTTCACTGAGCGTATTTCTGAGTGGCAGCTAATGGAGGAGGCTGAGGGACTGAATATGTTAGCTTCACCTCAGACAAAAATAAACCTGAATGTTACAGGCTAAACACAACCATGTCAATGTTTCACCTTTGCTGGAGAAAAAAAAAATGTTTTGCTTTTGTTTCATCTCTCTCTCTCTCTCTCTCTCTCTCTCTCTCTCTCTCTCTCTCTCTCTCTCTCTCTCTCTCTCTCTCTCTCTCTCTCTCTCTCTCTCTCTCTGTAAAATAACTAAGGATAAAAGCTGAGCTCTAACAGCTGTGAGCTTTACTAATGGCTTAGAACATCTATTTAAGCTGATCTGCCTTCCTCTTTTGTTTGACTTTTTATGTTACACATTGTTAAAAATGTCAATATCTAAGCCGCAATCTCATATTTGATCCAACATTTGCTTAAAGATCTCAAGTACTAAAGAGTTTAAATGCACTGTAAAACTTCTATGTCGGGTCTCCTAAAAATCTAAAATAAGTGGCTGTCCAAAAATTACTAAATAAATCTGAAGACATTAGGTTAAAAATTACAGAGTAGTATAAGTGTCATATCGGGTACAAATTGCAATTTAAATGTCAAGTGTAAAAATTTTCAACTCCCAAGGCATCAAAATCCGAAGTATAGTCAAGTGCTTTCCGCGACATATGTGTCAGATCAAGACACATTTTATTCTTTGCATTTGTAAAAGCAGACATGATTTTATTAATATTTTAATAATATTTAAAGGTTCCTTTTATATTTTGGAGCAGCTAACCCAACTTCTACCCTAAACCTTCCCACTTCTAAACAATATAAAACATGTAACAGGCAAATACAAGTACAGTCACAGGTATTTATTGCAAAAACTGATCAAAAACTGTATAAAAGTATTAACTCGTGTTGCATTCCAAGTCTTCTGAAGTCACACGATGTATTTATGTAAAGAACAGAGTTGATCTTAATGTTTTAATCGCTGAGATGATGATCCCGCCGCTCCGTGAACACACTCATTCATATTTCATTCAAATAATACACATGACATTTTAGCATGACACAATCAGTCACAAGACACACGAGAGCCAATGACATTTTACAATCAAAGCTGACATGACGCAATTGGTCATGAGACATACGAGAGCCAATGCATTTTCACTATGAAACCTGACATAACGGGCAATATTTGAAATGTAATGTGTTCATGATCTTCTGCGGATGGAGACGCTGATCGCTTTTGGGGATTTTCTTCACACAAATCAATCGCTTGGCCTCGGAACACTTGGAATATTTGTACTTTTTGAATAAATTGTGCATGCAGACGTATCTGCCTGTTATATCTGTGTTTTATATACCACACAAATGGGTAGGTTTAGGGATGAAATGGGGTTGGGTTAAATGTTAAAATGTGTCTAGATAGCGTAAATAAAATGATGCTGGCAGATTAAATTGAGAATTACACTCCAACATGTCATAATGGCAAAATCATAACCCAATATATGATCATCATGACAATAACGTTCCCATGCCCAATGCGTCTGTGTATGACACCAAAGGTTTCTCATTTAAATGAATGGAGCACCCTGCGGTCGATATAGTGACACCTAGGTTTACCTTTAGCGTCTTTATTGTGACGCGGAAAGCACTTGACCATGCTTCGGATTTTAACGCCTTGGAAGTGAAAACGGGTTGACATTTTTACTTAAAAAATGTTGACATTCAAACACAAACCCCATACGTCATTGGCTGAGCAAACAAATAGTCCCACCCACAAACAATGCCATAGAGTGCAACAATGCCCGCCCACTTTTTCAGCTGCCTTTATTTCTAAATCTAATTAAAAACCATAGAGAACTATAAAAACTATTGATTTAAATATGTTGATTACTGTGCATAGGACATATACATATTTAAGTAGTTTGAAAGTGTAGCGAGACTTCATGAGTGTGGGTGGGCACTAAAGTGTTATTTTGGCACAATTTGCTTGTCCTGATTCTCTAATTGGTGGAGATTTATCTGCAGAATCATGGGTAATATATAGTTTTTTTTACCAGGAGTTCCTCTGTTCAACATGATTATTTAAAAACTAAGTTGAAATAATGCTTCTAGAAATGTATAGCATTGATTAAGAACCTTTTTGCTCTCAGTAGGTCTTGGGGAATCAACCTACAAATGACTTGCTTACTTACTTACACCAATCAGGCAAAACATTGAAGTGAATAACACTGATTATCTCTTCATCACGGCACCTTTTAGTGGGTGGGATATATTAGGCAGCAAGTGAACATTTTGTCCTCAAAGTTGATGTGTTAGAAGCAGGAAAAATAGGCAAGCGAGTTTGACAAGGGCCCAATTGTCATGGCTAGAAGACTGGGTCAGAGCATCTACAAAACTGCAGCGTTTGTGGGGTGTTCCCGGTCTGCAGTGGTCAGTATCTATCAAAAGTGGTCCAAGGAAGGAACAGTGGTGAACCGGCGACAGAGTCATGGGCGGCCAAAGCTCATTTATGCACGAGAGGAAAAAAGGCTGGCCTGTGTGGTTTTGATCAAACAGACGAGCTACTGTAGCTCAAATTGCTCAAGAAGTTAAAGGAGAACTCCGGTGAATTTTTAAGTTAATCTTGATCATTATACCTTTGTGAGTACTGTCTATAGAAAAAAAAAAAAAACGAACCGGATTGGTGCTTGCAACACGGAGCTGTTACAGTTAATGCCCAGAGCTTTCGTTTCGTTTTTTTTCTATAGACAGTACTCACAAAGGTATAACGATCAAGATTAACTTAAAAATTCACCGGAGTTCTCCTTTAATGGTGGTTCTGATAGATACACAATGCATCGCAGTTTGTTGCGTATGGAACTCCATGCCTCAAAGGGTCAGGGCCGTATTGGCAGCAAAATTATATTCGAAAAAACAATATTAGGTCATAGGGCCCTATTTTAACGATCTGAAACGCAAGTGTCAAAGCGCAAAGCGCAAGTAACTTTGTGGGCGGGTCTCGGCGCTGTTGCTATTTTCCCGGCGGGATAAATGGCTCTTGCGCCCGGCGCAAATCTAAAATGGGTTGGTCTGAAGTAGCTTCATTATTCATAGGTGTGGTTTGGGCGTAACGTGAATAAACCAATCCGAGCGTCATCCAACATTCCCTTTAAAAGCAGGTGCGCAAGTTCCATTATGGATTGCTATTATTATGGCGTATTTACCAGGCGCACGCCAGGAGCGGTTCACAGCCGAGGAGACTGATGTTCTTGTAAGAGCAGTGAAAGACAGAGAAGTGAAGTTGTAATGTTGTACATTATGGTAAAGGTGATTTCACAGTCGTTTTTTTTTTCAGTCTTTCAGTTTTTTCAGTTTTTCAGTCGATTTTTTTTTTTCCTGGTTCTTGACGGACAAACCAATTTGTCAGATGTCCTTATATACATATATGTCTTGCCACTATTGGGCAAACAGGTCTTATCCTTAATTATTACAATTAGCCTGAATCATTTGTAAGCTAGATTTATGCCTATTTTTTCACATCTTCGTGGCACACCACAATGATTTCCGTCATCTCATGTGTTAATATTTTTTTAGTGTAACAATTTATGATTTGCAAAAATAACTGTTGCATCTGTGTAGATTACATGAGCAAAGTGTATGCGCGTTGTGCACGCTATACATTATGGTCAAGCATGCACCCTTAAAATAGCATAGTGAACAACGCGCAACGCGCCACTGACTTTAGACTAGGTTTTTTCTGGTCAGTGGCGCAATTGTTTAATGGAACAGCAAAATAGCACCAGGGATTGTTTGCGCCGGAACACGCCTCCTTTATTGCGCTGAACCGCCCAGGGAGCGCAAGTTCATTCACTAGTTTAGCGACGTGCTTCTGTGGAGGGAAAAGCGTGCTTTGCGCGGGTGCAAAATAGGAATGACACATGCGTCGGTGTACAAAGTCAATTGCGCTGGGTGCAAGATAGGGCCCATTATGTTATGCCTGATCGGTGTTTATTTTCCCCTGAATTAAAAAAAATACAAATAAATACATCATCTTTTAGATTTTTTTTTTTACATATTACATTGTTGCCTTTTCATAAAACAATCTTTGTTCTAAACAATTAAGTTTCTATAATCTCTTAGACAACAAAGATTCTAATTAAATGTCAAATCTTCGACTGCCGCCCCATATGCCTTCTTATTTTCCCCTCACATTTCTAACCATCTCTCGCTCCTATCTACCCATTTTTCCACGCTGTCCCTGAATAAAAATGAAGGGTGCATCCGTGGCTGCTCTGACACTCCTGCCATCTGTCCAGGGGCTCAGATTTACTCCCCAATATCTTCATAACTCACGCACAAACACACGGAGCGCCACACAAGCCAAAAGACAGTGGCCAATGACATCTGAAGGTCTTGGGCTTTAGCTCCAGGGATCCATGATTTGAGTGACTGATGTGTGTTTTAAACACCAGTGCAATGAACTCGCTGTTAATAGAAAGAGAGAGGACATGACATGAAAAAAGGAATGCTAAGAAGGGAGGGTGGCAACCTAATGTTGTGACTGGCTATGTTTGGAACAACAAACTACATACTGCACTTCCTCTATTTTATTATGAAATAATGGTTAGTGGTTAGAGTTTTTAATATTTAATTGTTTTAACTAACTATTTTACTATTTGACATCTTTAATTATATCTTTATTTAACAAAAATTGGAGGAATTATAAAATATATTCTGCACAATTTTCAGTAGGGCTGGATAAATACAAAGATATTTTTAATTACATTTTTACATTTGATCTCGATATTGATTCTTAAAATCTCCCAATTGATTTTTTACTCTATGCCAGTGTTTCCTATGTTTTTCAGTAGAGTAGAGGTGCAAAGAGGGAAAAAAAGGTTTCATTTGAGATGGGCAACATTTGGTGGCGAGATTTTTAAGATGGGCCGAGGATGTGATTTTCTATCTCTCGTCTGATTATAGAGCTATCGGAAATGTACTGGGGAATTGTGTTCTGTCTGTGCTCAAGGCTTAAGCACTTGTCAATTTCATTCCTCTACGGCAAACGATTACTTACAGACCCCTCCGACAGCAAGCTAATGGGCTCCTCAGATCTTGGCAGAGATTAGATGGTAGGACATTGCGAAAGATGGAGCAGAGGCTGAGAGGACATTTTTAAGGGAAATTACGCAAATGACCTTGGTCTACTTATCATTGCGCTCCTTGCCAGGAATGTAGATGGTCTCCTTGAAAATTACAAATGACCTGAAACTCACTTGAACCTTTTATAACTGGTGTGTTTCTTTATTTCTCCAAAAAAAAGAGAGAGAGAGAGAGAGAGAGAGAGAGAGAGAGAGAGAGAGAGAGAGAGAGAGAGAGAGAGAGAGAGACAGGGGCTGGAAGTGAAACATTGTTTTAACCTCTCCTCAGGTTATGACTGAATTTACAGGAGTATTTCAAGGTTTTCTAGACAGCGTCTGCGGCATGATTATGACTGAATCTTATTTAGGTTTTGTGAAAACAAACCGTGTCAAAAGAAACGTAGAAGTCTTTGGCTGACTGTAGGCTTTCATTTTTATTATACATAGACAGTATGCTACTATAGGAGATGCCCGGATTAATAATCGACTAATCAATTAGTTCTTCTACAGTTAAAGGGATGGCTCACCCAAAAATGAAAAGTATCCCTTAATTTACTCAAGACATCCTAGGTGTATATGACAGTCAAAGTTATATTAAAAACTATCATGACTAATCCAAGCATTATAATGGCAGTGAATGGCAGCCCAAAATTTGAAGCCCAAAAAAGTGCAACCATCCATTAAATAGTAATCCACACTTCTCCAGGGGGTTAATAAAGGCCTTCTGAAGTGAATTGATGGGTTTGTGTAAGAAAAATATCCATATTTGAAACTTTATAAAGTATATTTAGCTTCCGGCGGACCGCCTTCCGTATTCAGAACGCTTACACTACGTCTGAAGTCATCGTCGTGCCAGTTATACTTTTTCCGTAAGTTGAATACGGAAGGCAGTCCGTCGGGAGCTAGATATTTTAATTTATAACGTGTTAAATATATATATTTTTCTTACAAAAACCCATCGATTCGCTTCAGAAGGACTTTAGTAAGTCCCCCGAGCCATGTGGATACCTTTATAATGGATGGATGCATTTTTTGTTGTTGTTTAAAATTACACTTACCTAAAGGATTATTTGGAACACCATACTAATACTGTGTTTGACCCCCTTTCACTCACCTTCAGAACTGCCTTAATTCTACGTGGCATTGATTCAACAAGGTGCTGAAAGCATTCTTTAGAAATGTTGTTCCATATTGATAGGATAGCATCTTGCAGTTGATGGAGATTTGTGGGATGCACATCCAGGGCACGAAGCTCCCGTTCCACCACATCCCAAAGATGCTCTATTGGGTTGAGATCTGGTGACTGTGGTGGCCATTTTAGTACAGTGAACTCACTGTCATGTTCAAGAAACCAATTTGAAATAATTTGAGCTTTGTGACATGGTGCATTATCCTGTTGGAAGTAGCCATCAGAGGATGGAAACATGGTAGTCATAAAGTGATGGACATGGTCAGAAACAATGCTCAGGTAGGCCGTGGCATTTAAACGATGCCCAATTGGCACTAAGGGGCCTAAAGTGTGCCAAGAAAACATCCCCCACACCATTACACCACCAGCAGCAGCCTGCACAGTGGTAACAAGGCATGATGGATCCATGTTCTCATTCTGTTTACGCCAAATTCTGACTCTACCATCAGAATGTCTCAACAGAAATCGAGACTCATCAGACCAGGCAACATTTTTCCAGTCTTCAACTGTCCAATTTTGGTGAGCTTGTGCAAATTGTAGCCTCTTTTTCCTATTTGTAGTAGAGATGAGTGGTACTCAGTGGGGTCTTCTGCTGTTGTAGCCCATCTGCCTCAAGGTTGTGCGTGTTGTGGCTTCACAAATGCTTTGATGCATACCTCGGTTGTAACGAGTGGTTATTTCAGTCAAAATTGCTCTTCTATCAGCTTGAATCAGTCGGCCCATTCTCCTCTGACCTCTAGCATCAACAAGGCATTTTCGCCCACAGGACTGCCGCATACTGGATGTTTTTCCCTTTTCACACCATTCTTTGTAAACCCTAGAAATTGTTGTGCGTGAAAATCCCAGTAACTGAGAAGATTGTGAAATACTCAGACCGGCCCGTCTGGTACCAACAACCATGCCACGCTCAAAATTGCTTAAATAACCTTCCTTTCCCATTCTGACATTCAGTTTGGAGTTCAGGAGATTGTCTTGACCAGGACCACATCCCTAAATGCATTGAAGCAACTGCCATGTGATTGGTTGATTAGATAATTGCATTAATGAGAAATGGAACAGGTGTTCCTAATAATCCTTTAGGTGAGTGTATAATCATAATAATCATTAGAGTTGTTCCGATTCCGATACTAGTATCGGAAATATCACCGATACCACAATAAATTCTGGCATCGGTATCGGCGAGTACCCTACAGTATTGTAGCCTACAGTAGATTTAGCTACGTCTCTATGTAATAATAATACATCTCTGCTAATAATAATAATTATGCCTAAAAGGTTGTAAATATATTATTTTCTGATTAATATATATATTTTTTATATTCCTACATTTATTTGTTGCACTGTTTTTTATACAGTTTTATTGTAAAACTAAAATACCTTTTTCAGTTTGCAGTGTTAGATTTGTGGCTGCATTTTAACTTTTTCGCTTAAGAAAAATAAATAATATTACTGTCAAATGCATGTCAGATAATAAAAATACTGTAATAAATACAGTAGTTCACCATGTATTTGTTCATGTTTTATTAAGGGATAAGTCTGAAGCACACCATAAAATAAGTCCAGCAATTCATACAGGACTAGTAGTGTATACAGCTGTATATACAGATACACACCCAGGTATCGGATCAGTACTCGGTATCGGCCAATACCCTGAGCCCAGGTATCGGAATCGGTATCGGGAAGGGAAGGGAAAAAGGGTATCGGAACATCTCTAATGATCATTACATTTTTGCAATTACATGAACATTAAAATGTACATATTCAGTTCTATTTTAGTATGATTGAGATTTTTTTTTATTATTATTAATAGTTTAAATTAGTTAAAGTTTTAGTTTAAATTGTTATTATGTCTATATAGATGTATACATAAAACAAAATAAATAAAAAAAACTTTTACCTTGTATTTTTTTACTTGTATTTTACAGAAATATTCCATAAAATAATTTTAAAAGAATTCACACAACAATCTAACCTATTGTATATTACAAAGAGAGTGTAACAGAGACAAGCACTGGAAACAAATAACATTCACTCTTAAAAAACAAACTTCAATTTAATATGACACTCACTGATTACCCACCCCATCTTGGTGAGGTTCTCATTAAAAAGTTACTCTCTGCTTCTCTTTTCCTGTCATCAGACGCTCAGAAAAGCACTTTAATCACCAGACTGATTCTTCTTGTGCAGTCTAGTGCTACGAATTCCTATCTACTTTAAACCACAATATGTATAGACCTCTGTATTTGCGTTTGAATGGGAACGTAAGAAGAACTTTTCTGAAGAAAGTGTACATCATTATGTGGTTGTTGAGTGGTTAGTGTGCTACGGCCCATGAGGTTAGGGCCGGTGTTTGCTAGGGCATTGCTAGATGGTTGCTTAGTAGTTACTTTGGCTCTGGATATTACTCCATTCCATGTTATTTTTTGTCCATCAAATTGGGGTATTATTCATGTCTATAGCCCAAATGCCTAGGTTTTTAAATACCTAGGTTAGGAGTGAAAAGCATGTAAGTATGAGCAATAATAATAGTTATACTTGCCTTAGCAAGCACTAAAACACCTTAGAGCTACAACAGCACTCTCAGGAGAATAGCATTACTAGATTAGATTACCAGCAGACATTCTTAAATCATGTTATTTAGCTAAAATGAGTGTAGTGCATGTAAGGGATATTGCCACCAGTCCTCTCATGGCTGTTGGCCACCCAAAGAACGGGAACTGAATTAAGAGAAGCCATGCACCCTCTTTATTTATTGAATTCTGTGTTCTTTTCAGTGCTTCAGTGAGATTACAAGAAAAAGAATGGAGTCTTTCCCGTCTACCTGGCCATAAACAGTGAACTACAATCTCTGAGCTATAAAAGCTCAAGGTATCATAGATTATAAGTGATTTCAAAAATAAGAGCTATTCATGTCTCTCAACACACACTGTATTTCAATGCAAAATTACACATAAGCCAATGAAACCAAGCACTAAATGCACTGAAATAGTGAAGCACTAGTATATTATATATTGCAAATTATTCACGTAATTCAGCACTATTTGTACTATACAATATGTAGTTAAAGGAATAGTTCACCCGAAAATGAAAATTCTGTCATCATTTACTTTCAAGTTGTTCAAAACTGTTTTACTTCTGCTGAATAAAGAAGATGATATTTTGAAGAAAATGGGGAATAAACAGTTGATGCCATTGCCTTCCATATGTAACCCCTCCTGTTCGAACCGCCCCGCTCTAAGCGGGACTCGAACCCGGGTCCGCCGGCATGAGAGTCGGACGCTCTAACAAGGAGGCTAAAGGCTGCAACCTCTAGCGTCAGTCGCTAGAGCGTCTCTTGAGATCAGAGGAGTGAGGTTTACTCGCACAGCCACTACTAGCTGGCCTCCGTTACACTCACCCCCCTAAACCTCACTCCCATCCGGGTCACGGCACCAATGTAACCCCTCCTGTTCGAACCGCCCCGCTCCAAGCGGGACTCGAACCCGGGTCCGCCGGCATGAGAGTCGGACGCTCTAACAAGGAGGCTAAAGGCTGCAACCTCTAGCGTCAGTTGCTAGAGCATCTCTTGAGATCAGAGGAGTGAGGTTTACTCGCACAGCCACTACTAGCTGGCCTCCGTTACACATAGTAGGGGGGAAAATACTTTGGAAGTCAATATCAACTGTTTGGTTTATTGACATTCTTCAAAATATCTTCTTTTGTGTTCAGCAGAACTAAGAAATTCATACAGATTTGGAACATCTTGAGGGTGAGTAAAAGATGACATTTACTCATATTTATGTTTTCGTGAACTATTCCTTTAACATGACATCGAAATTGATTTAATTTATTTCTTAATGTACTTCCCTGGACTTATTGTTAATTATTCATCATGCATGTTAAGGGAAAAAGAGGTTTGTCTCTGTAATTATCAAGACATTTTTTAGAAAATAACTTAAATAACATTGCCAATTCTCCGAAATTACTTTTCTTGAAAATAGCTCAATTTTAGCAAACTCGCACTCAAATCTATTTTGGTCACCATCTGATAAATTCCCAATGGATAAAATCAAGTCCTGTTCAACATTTGTTCTCTTTAAATATCATGAAATGGTCAATTAAGTGCTGAAACAATGCAATGGAATTAAAGCTGCAGTCCGTAAGTTTTGCCTCTGTGACGCCATCTCTGCTTGAAACCTGCAATTGCAGTTATTTGCGGAGATATCATCTGTACGTGAGTTGTGCATCTTCACGGCTATTCAGCGCAGATGAATCTAATGTTTTGAGGAGCATGTGCAGCTTGCTGTCAGTCACCGCACTGGTGTGGATACTGTACTTCAGAATCACAGATTCTACGTCTTGGAGTATAACCTAAATAAAAATTTCACCAGAAAATGTCATCTGAACAAGTAACATGTCTGTCACTTTTGGGAACAAAACATTACAATAAATTGCGCTACCAACAGTGATTAAATCTAACGATCACTCATATAACATCAAACCGTGAAAATGATTATTATTGTTATGCTGCGTTCACACTAAACGTGAATAGAGCGTCAAAATTGCGTCTACCACGTCTAGTTTGACGCGTGAACATTTTGAATCCATTCGCGCGTCCGCTGCGAATTGGATGCGCGTAGAAATCGAGCGTTTGAAGCGAAATAGACGCGCGTTCAATGCGCTCCAGGAGAAATGTGTCATAAAACACCACTCTGCCTCTTTTCATTTTCATTAAAAATGTATATTAAACATTAATAACCACATAAATGTGGTCCAGGCAACTCCTACATTACCTTCACTGCATGTATATTTAAATATCCTTAAAAAATGAAGTTATGAAACTTCTCTTTGCCCTCAGTCAAAACGATTTGGCAGACAACAAATTATAGATTCATGACACCAAAGATCGCCCGTTAGATCTACACAAGATGCACCACTACAGGACATCAGAGCCAGCGGCAAACGTCAGAAGGACTAGCCGAGGAAAGGCTGCTCTTGCCGGGGTTATGAGCGGTGAGTGCCCGGTGATCGCCTGGATCTCACAACTCCAAAAACACAAGATTATTTTTTTTAAATAGGCGCTCTCTTTATAAATAAACTACAGATTTGAGCTTCAAACAACTACATTCTCATCTGAAAAAGTCTTAAAACTACATTTTGTGACACAATAGTAGTATTTTTAAATTATGCAGGGTTTCTCATCACGTCACTTTACCACGTGACAGCAGCAAGCAGGCTCCTGATTGGTTAATGAATTTGCTTCAAACGCGTGAATGCACAAAAGCACCACTCGCGTGTAACGAGCATATCATGCAAGATGCTCAATTCGCATCCAATTCGGGTCATTCGCACGAACTGGACGCGCGAATGAGGTGGATTCGCGTCCTTCGCGCCGAGGGGCCTCCAGACACGCGTCAACGCACATTTACATTGACTTAACATTGAAATCACTCGCGCCAGACGCTCTATTCGCGTTTGGTGTGAACGCAGCATTATACTTCGTTCTCAAAATGTTAATGTTAACAGCATTAGCATTGCTTGACTACGTGTATTTAGTGTTTATTAGCGTTACCTGTAGATTTCCGTTTCCGTACAGTCTATTCTTTTGCTTTTGACTATGGGTGAATCTCCAGATGTCACTCATGATGTCATTTGGGCCTTTCTGGATTACAATCCGCCATCAAAATGATACATTTAATTGCTCCAGCTGCTTTGAGAAAAGGCTATAAATGATCCGCTGAAGAACATGCTCCTCACGTGTGTTACTACTACTAGCCGGACTCTTTCTTTATATGTACAACCATGATGTAATGACGCAAAGACATGCTTGAATTTCCCGGGGAAATCCACCATACCACTCTAACTATAACACATTATTACAAGCTTACCGTTGTGAATGGGGCTAAGGTAAGGAGATATGTACTGGCTTGTTGTGTACTTGCTCAAAAATTGATTTTGGCTTTAAAAATGCAGCTTTAAAAATATTTTAAATATAAATAATGAATACAATAAATTCACATTTAAAATCAAATGTAAAAATTAAATCTATTTATATTATACTATTTATCAGGGCTCTGAACCGGTTCAAGGAACGAAAACGAAAACCGGAAACGAACGAAATTTTAAGAGGAACAAAAACGGAAACGAAATCAAAATCAATTTGAATCGTTCTGAACAGAAACGTTAATTTGAAATGACCATTAACCGGTTAATAACGTTATTTTATCGTTCTCTTTAATATTTTAATTTGGCAGTGACCAATCATGAAATGAGTAGTACAGCATGTGACGTTGACGGATCAAGCGTGAGTGAAATGCCCGCGCACCATCATCTACCGGTAACGCAAGTCAGTGTGAGCGCGCATTTTCATGCTTCAAGTACATTTCTTTCCCCGCTGAGGTCTACAATGAATGTGCAGGTATTGGAGGACATTCTTTTCGAACGTTTAAATAAGCAGTATGGACTTTAAGCTCAAATAGACTGATTTAGGATAGTTTATGGATTCCGTTTAAGCCTATCCAAGAAGGCTATAGCATCTATCAAACATTTTTCCTATAGTCTTTCAGATTGCCAATACAGGACAGGTCAATGTTTTCTATATAGACGGTTGATGCTTCGTATTAAATGGTATGTTATATTGCATTAAATGCAAGCTTTATTAGCTGACTGAATTTGATTATGTGATGCAAGAACGTGTTGCGCAGTGTTTGCTTTGAAATTAGCAGTTGACGGTGCATTAAAAGAGCAATGGTTATCCAGTTTATTTATTCTTTATTCATGCATTTTTTAAAACAAGTCGTGTTGAAAAAAAGTTATGTACAAAGAATGTTATCACTCTTCTGAAAATAATTCGGCATTAGAGGCCACTTTCGATTGTCTAACGCTCCATTAAAACAGGTCCGCTGTTTATGCCTTGTAATTAATGCATGTATTTCTGGTTTTAAAAATGTTATTAAATAAATATTCAAGTTTAATTACCATGTGTTATATTATTATTGAGTGAAAATAAGTCTATTTATACATATTTGTTTAAAATTTATACATATTTGTTTAAAGTATAGGCTTAATTAAATAACGTTATTAACCGGTATTTTTTCATATCAAACCGTTTTCGGAACAGTAATGTTTATTGAGGAACGCAAAAACCGAAACGCTATAATATCGATTCTGCTCGGAGTGAACCGATTGATATTTTTTTTCGTTTTTAAGCCCTGCTATTTATATAACAACTACTTTGCAACGGTCATAAATATGTTCAATGAGTTGAATTTCTGGTGTAGCACACAACATGTTTTGATGTGGCATTTTTAGATCAGAGAAATCAGTCTTTCCATTGGCATGAGCTGTTGGTTAAATGTTTAGACCCGAAATCTTTCATTCTAGCTCTCCAAAAACACATATTTTACCCCTAATTGTACATTTCACTCAAATCTGTCTCTTTTGCTGCTAATCTGTCTTCTCTCAACCATCAACCACCAATCTGCTCAAGGAGAGGAAGCTTTATAATATATTTTGTGCGGACAACCCACTTTCTAACTCATGCATGCGTTCGTGTGGGATTCGAGATCGATGAATACTCGCTAGCCTCACCATCTGGCCCCAGTTTGTTTTCTTAGCAAATGAAGCTAATTAGCGGGTACGGTAATGACTTTCAGGTCTATGGGGCGGTTTGTGTTTCCAGCTCCACCCATGCGATTCCAGACTGACGACATTGCATGGTCGCGCCACACTTGCGCCCTCCCATAGCGCTAATGAAATCACCTCCAGCACCGTGGCTCCTCAGAGGCGGCTGTGAAAGACAAAGGTTAAGATATCAGCACTTTGCTATATTGTTGTATTCGGTTACAGGTCACCGATTTGCTCTTCGGACCAACTTCTTTTGATAGAGGACTAATGGGTCCAAGTTCTAGAATGCAACAAGAGAATGCAATTCGCACAGGTTTTTCGCCTTCAAAGCTACAAATAACTTTGTTTTGTTGTCAAGCTCTTAGAGGACTGCCTGAATCCAACTTTCAAGTAGACCCAAGCAACAGCACTCTACTTTCTAAACTTTTCATCACACTATAATTTGAAGTCACCCTAGAGATTGCAGTTTTTTTGTCCCCAGTTTGTCAGTGTTTCTATGAAGAAGGAAAAAAAAAAACATATGTATGTGTTTGTCTGACTGCAATTCTAGTCATCCCCAAGCTGTCACGTTGAAGGAGGTGGATGGAAGACTTGGCACAAACACTGACATGTAGTAGTGATTCAACCGCTAAAAAAGATGGTTTAAAAAGTTGACAGACTGACAAGAAAACAGATGGAATCGGCAGTCATGTGTACTTAAACACGTTAATTGTTGGCGACGGAGCCAGACTACTACTTTAAACGCTGGAAGGCAGGCCGCCTCCGCGTCGCAAACGTCGCGTTTATCCTGCATTGATTGTTTACAAGAAACAGCCTTCCATCCCACCCATGGAGGAGGGTAAGTACACCGGAGCTTGATTTCTAGACAGCTGAAGTAATCAGGCCAATAACAGAGACAGCTTCCCATATGCTTGGCTCAAGAGAACCATTTCTGCAAAGACTGAGCGAGTGTGTCGATTGTGTGTGGATGTGAGCGTAATTCACTATCCAGCCTAATCAAATTCATGCCTAATCTCTCACAAAGGGGGAAAAAAAACCTTTGATTCTTCTGTCTTTGCTGTAGTTTAATTCAGTAATACACATCAGTGATGCTGATTTCCAGGGCATCATGATTTTTTTCGTCCTGGGGTTCGGATCAAGGCAGGGACAACACCTGACAAATCCATTATAGTGAATCACTCTTTAATTTACCAGCATTGACAAATAAACGTGCACGTACGCCAAGCCCGCCAGTAATTTCCTCCACTTGAATCTCTCGCAGGAAAGGCTCATCACTGTGTTTTTAAATTAGACAGTATATCAAATCCTGCTGGCCTACGTGGATGAAATCGCAATCGGCTGATAGTGGCGTCGTATGATGCACAGCTTTTGTCTGGCTGCAAACGCACCTTTAATAAAGAGCGGGCGGAATCTGTGCTTTGGCTACAGCACTTTTAATAACTGCAAGCGAACAGCAAACAAAAACAGAGCTTTCATGCAATTCAAGAGGCTTTTTTCCCCCCGAGGAGTAGCGGAAAAGAGATTCAGAAATATTCAGATACATGCCGCTGTTGTGACTACTTCAAACGCCGACGTGATGAACGATTAATTAATGCTGTTATCACAATAGCGAAAGGAACATTTCCTACATCAAACAATCTCTGCCTGGCGTGATCATTTCCTCAGATTCATCAGGTACTAAATACATCCGTTTATCATTCGCCGCTCAACGCTAACCTGTGGTCTGCTCTCACTTTTCAAAAAACAATCATGCTACTAATCAACATTACTGAGCTGCGTACCCTACTCTCGATCTGTAGAAGGCCGATAAGCAGCATTTTACTGTGTGATCCTACATAACTAAATTTACTGTGCAAAAGGTTTATTTGTGTTTACAAAGGGTGATGTATCTCCAGTGCATTCTGAACTCTCTTAATTAGGTTTCGTGTTATCAGGAAAACAACATTGTGTGTAAAACTACATTCAAATTAATTTAACAGCAGTCACAGAGTGTTTCAAATTTTTTTTTATTAATTGCTGCATCCAGAACACTTTTTTTTTTGTTATTCCATCAATCTATTACTGACTCCTTTTCATCATAAAAAGACATAAAACATGTGTTTGTTTGGATAAAATAAGCTCTCCAACATGTTTGGGAGATCTGAAAATACAAAATGGAAGAAAACAAAAAATACGGCCTGAATCTCTGATGTAATGATGCCATTACGTATAGTTTTCTCTCAACGCAATAATTTGGTGCATTTGTTTCAGCATGCATTCAGGTGATTATGTTTGCTCCCCACACACAACAGTCATTACTCTGTACTCCAGAAAAACAACCCTATTTAGCCTCCACCGCCTCTTAATATCTCCTTTCTGAAGCAGGCACTGCTGTGCTGATTTAGCTAATATTACATCCCCCGATTTTTCACCCATGTCAGAGGTAGCCATGACATTGATGTTAGCATAATGCTTTTATTGAAACCAAGTTATTTTGTCATATTTGTATAAATGTCAGCATCTGTAAACTTGCTTTTTGTGTATTCCAGGCAGACTCGCAAAAGCTGCCCACATGTTTTCTCTGTACTGTATTAAGTTTAGGCAAAAATAAAACTTGGGACTTGTGCAATTGTTCAAAAAATAATGTAGTTTGTGCATAAAAGGTGTGTGGGGGTTTGGGAAATCAATCAAAAGTTTGAAACGGTAAGAAAAAGTAGATGTTACAAAAGATTTCCATTTCTTACCTGTCCATCAAACAATCCTAATAAAAGTAACATGTTTTTATTAGGCGGCACAACGATTTTCAACATTGATAATAATAATAAGAAAATTTATAATGATAAGAAATGTTTCTAGAGCACCAAATCAGCATATTAGAATGATTTCTGAAGGGTCATGTGACAGAAGACTGGAGTAATGGCAAAATTTTGCTTTTTCAACCCAGGAATAAATTACTTTTTTAAATATTATAAAATAGAAAATTGACATTTTAAATTGTAATAATATGTAATATATTATAATGGTAATGGTTATAATATAATATTTAATGTTTAAAAACAATAAAAAAATTTTGGATCAAATAAATGCCGAGGTAGCACTTTATTTTACATTCATATTCCCCATGTACATACTATGTACTTATTATAGTAATTACAATAACTGGGTAATAACCATAGACTGTATAAAAAATGGACATAGTTTCAGTGACGTCACCCGTAGGTTTCTAAAGAGCATTTATTTAAAGGGTTAGTTCACCCAAAGATGAAAATTCTGTCATTAATTACTTGTCGTTCGACACCCGTAAGACCTCTGTTCATCTTCGAAACACAAATGAAGATATTTTAGTTGAAATCCGATGGCTCAGAAAGGCCTCCATTGGCACAATGCACTGTACACTCTCAAGACCCATAAAAGGTACTAAAGACTTCGTTACAAAGTCCATCTCACTACAGTGGTTCTACAATAACTTTATGAAGCGACGAGAATAGTTTTTGTGTGCAAAAAAAACCTAAATAACGACTTCATGAAGCTTTGAAGCGTTATCAATCAGTGAGTCGAATCATGATTCGGATCGCGTGTCAAACCGCCAAACTGCTGAAATCACTAGACTTTGGCGATCCAAACCGCTGAATTGACTCACTGATTCATAACGCTTCGAAGCTTCATGATGCCGTGTTTTGAAATCGGTCATCACTATATAATTCGTTATTTAGGGTTTTTTTGTGCACAAAAACTATTCTCGTCGTTTCATAAAGTTATTGTAGAACCACTGTAGTGAGATGGACTTTGTAACAACGTCTTTAGTACCTTTTATGGGTCTTGAGAGTGTAAAGTGCATTGTGCCGATGGAGGCCTTTCTGAGCCATCGGATTTCAACTAAAATATCTTCATTTGTGTTCCGAAGATGAACGGAGGTATTACGGGTGTCGAACAACATGAGGGTAAGTAATTAATGACAGAATTTTCATTTTTGGGTCAACTAACCCTTTAAGCCAATTTATATCTCGCAATTCTGACTTTTTTCTCGCAACTGCAAGTTTATATCTCGCAATTCTGACTTTATATCACACAATTGGCAGTTATAAAATCCAATTCTGAGGGGAAAAAAGACTGACTTGTTTCTCAGAATTGTGAGTTCATATCTCACAATTCGGACTTTATGTGTAGAAATTAGGGGAGCTCAGGACACAACCTAATGCGGGGTTTGTTGTAACATGCATGGGTTAAAACTTTCCACACATGCCAGGATGACGAAACTTTGTGTATCTATTAGTTGCCATATCAACATTATTTAGAGAAAAAATTGCGCCAAAATTTTACATTTATTTAACCATTGTAAAGTAAATTTCTTACTTGAGTTTATTTTTCATCTCAGTTTTTTGTGTTTATTTAAAAGAAGACAAATATGATATTATTTTAATCTTAATCTGTTATTTAACAGTTGAGATTGTTCTTTAATGCTGATCTAACAGCAGAAGACATGAGCTGGGTTTAAATCCCAGTTGTGTAGATGGGGTGTGTTGTAACATTGCGTTACAATGAGCCCCTATTAGAAGAAATATGCTATTATATTCTATACTTTTATGAATTCTTTTATGAGTCAATGTTCAGAAATTATTCATTATTATTATGTTTTTAGCTGTATTTAGCAATGTGTTTTTTGTCAAACTCAAAAAATATATATATTTTTATTGATTAAAAAATGCCATTATTTTATTTTTAAAAGTTAATCATTGTATTTTATTAGGAAAATATTTTAGTTTGTCTTGGATTTTTTTATTATTATTTTTATTATATCAGATAACATTTTAAGATGTCATTGGTCATGTTAAAATGTACCCCACCTATGGGGCATGTTGTCACATTTCACTTCCATTCTTTCGGGGTAAATCAAGAAAAAAGTATACGCCGTATTAATGAAACAAAACCACATAATTGTACTAGACGTGTGAAATTAATGTGGGAAAAAATAAAAACTCTAAAGCCCAAGTGGATTTACACAAGAAGCGTTAGGTTGTGCCCCGCTCTCCCCTACGTGTTATTATGTCAGAATTGTGAGGTATAAGCAATTGCTACTTTATATCTGTCAGGGTTCTGTCACTTCGTTCTAGTTTACTCTTGTCAAGTCAAGTCTTGTTTTTTTCCCCTCAGGGTAGTTTTGTTTTGTCTTGTTTTATTTTATTATTATTCATTAAAAGCCCATATTTTCTCTGCATCTGAATCCTCGCTCCTTTCCTTCACCAACCCTGACAATATCACACAATTCTGAGAAAAAAAGTCAGAATTGTGAAAAGTCACAATCACCTTTTTTTTTTTTTTATTCTGTGGCGGAAACAAACTTCCATACAATGCCATAATAATGAAAATGAAAAGAAAATACACTTAGAGAAAACTACAAATGGGATTAAATTCAAAAGGGAAAAGAAAAAGAAAGCTTTTCACTTTACAATGGGAAGTTCACTTTACAAGGGGGAAAACACACGGAAAAAGGAAAACAATTTGCAAATCACAATAACACTCGAATCAGTCTCTCTCGATATCACAATACACCAACATCCCCCTGCTTCCATGTCAGCATCCACAGCATTTCAAAGGACGCTCCACTCTCTTCTGCCAAGAGAGAGAAAGGGAGAGAACGATACAGAAAAAGAGAGACAGATAGACACACAAATAAGTCTCCCGACGTAACAGTACTGTAACATAAAGTGCAAACAATGCAGCCTTGGTAAGCATACAAGAATTTCAAAAACATTAGAAAATTTACAAACCCCAAACTTTTGAACGGTATATGAATATTTAATTGTTTGTAAATATATCATTGTATGGAAAATAGCATATAAATATCTAATTTTGTGTTCAGCAAAAGAAAGCAACCTTTCAGGTTTTAAATGACTTGAGGGTGAAACAATGACAACACTATTTTTATTTCTGGCTGAATTTATTTAATCTGATTATTGAATAAAACTTCTCCACCCCAGTTGGAAGGCATTTGTGGGTTGACTTCATGAAGAGTCTAACTAGTGCCTCAGTACTATCAAAACAAAGAACGACTTCTGGCTCAACCAATGGTGTGAGTTCGAATTTTGTCTGAACAATAACAGACAGAGAGATAGTCTCTTTCTTTGTCTTTTTTCCAGACGTTGTGGCAGAATTCCCAATAGCTATATAGAGACTCGCTGCACATCATCGCAGATCCCGTCTGTAATTCCCCCTCAGAGCAGTGAGGACGCACATCCTGTTTAATGGGAAACGGCTCACTCAGTTTCCTGCGCTTGTTGTTTTGAGTCTGTCTGATTTATGAAGGGCTTGGGTAACACTCACAAAGGGTTTCTGGGAGCGTCGGGTTGCAGATAACTACGTTGATTTGAATCATAATCTCATTTCGTCTTCACATCTAAGGGAATGTTGACCTGAAGATGAGTTTCAGTTTATCCTGGCTCTGTGTAAACTTCTGCTTCAGTGCTAAGAGAGAGGCAAACGAGCACACACACGCATTTAAAACCCATTAATTTCCATTAGGTCCCCTCAGGCTGAACACTGCGTGGTTGTTTCTCTCAGTCTTCTGTATTTAGGCTGCCAAGTCAATCTTGCACAGTAAGCTTATCTACACAGCGCTTAAAGACAGGCTCAGGATTAGCTGGGCCTGACTCACTATAGCAACGCACCAACAAACCATTCACACATAGATGTATACAATATGCATATTCATTACACGGCTCTCTGGAATACCTGATTTTATTTGGTCAATTGTAGCATTCTGTGGTCAAATATGTTTGTATAATGACCGTTAAACAGTATAATTGACCCTTGTCTCTGGCAACCAATCCAAGTTTCATATCATGTATAACTCCACAGTCAATTTCTTCTCACAAAATAAATAAACTTAATTAAAATCAATACTGAATATAATATATATATTATATATACAGTGAGGAAAATAAGTATTTGAACACCCTGCTATTTTGCAAGTTCTCCCACTTAGAAATCATGGAGGGGTCTGAAATTGTCATCGTAGGTGCATGTCCACTGTGAGAGACATAATCTAAAAAATAAAATCCAGAAATCACAATGTATGATTTTTTAAACTATTTATTTGTATGATACAGCTGCAAATAAGTATTCGAACACCTGAGAAAATCAATGTTAATATTTGGTACAGTAGCCTTTGTTTGCAATTACAGAGGTCAAACGTTTCCTGTAGTTTTTCACCAGGTTTGCACACACTGCAGGAGGGATTTTGGCCCACTTCTCCACACAGATCTTCTCTAGATCAGTCAGGTTTCTGGCCTGTCGCTGAGAAACACAGAGTTTGAGCTCCCTCCAAAGATTCTCTATTGGGTTTAGGTCTGGAGACTGGCTAGGCCACGGCAGAACCTTGATATGCTTCTTACAGAGCCACTCCTTGGTTATCCTGGCTGTGTGCTTCGGGTCATTGTCATGTTGGAAGACCCAGCCTCGACCCATCTTCAATGCTCTAACTGAGGGAAGGAGGTTGTTCCCCAAAATCTCGCAATACATGGCCCCGGTCATCCTCTCCTTAAAGGTCCCGTTCTTTGTGATCCCATTGTTCAAACTTTAGTTAGTATGTAATGTTGCTGTTAGAGCATAAATAATACCTGTAAAATTATAAAGCTCAAAGTTCAATGCCAAACGAGATATTTTATTTAACAGAAGTTCCCTTTCAAAGCCTACAGCGAACGGCCGGCTTGGACTACATCCTGGTACTTTCTTCATAAATGACGTCAGTAGAACAGTAGAACAGACTAACCTCCGCCCACAAGAATACGTGAAAAAAGAGGGTGTGGTCTTGTTGCTGTCCCACGTGGAGAAGAGGATGTGTCGCGTGGAGAAAAGGAATTGTTGCGTTTGAGTGTGTTTGTCGCCATGTCGTCGAGACGCTGTTATTTTCATCCCGGAGTCAAATCACCTTTGTTTGGCTTTCCCAGGGAGGCTGTAGAGCTCATTAAGCGCATACATCACCCCGTTAAGAGGCGTGACCTTTCCACGTGCGCTAAGCTGCTGTCGAATCACAACACAGGAACCGTGCCACGTTCGCTGCTGCGGTCAAATCACAACACGGGAACCGCTGGCACAATCAGAACTCGTTACGTATTTCTGAAGGAGGGACTTCATAGAACAAGGAACTCATCAACCCGTTTTTAGGAGAGTGAAAACAGCGGTATACAGATAAGTAAATTGTGTTAAAAATACTGTTTTTTTTGACACGCGAAACATGAATACATGTTATATTGCACACTGTAAACACAATCAAAGCTTCAAAAAAACACGAAGAACGGGACCTTTAATACAGTGCAGTCGCCCTGTCCCATGTGCAGAAAAACACCCCCAAAGCATGATGCTACAACCCCCATCCTTCTGTCACGGTTCATGAATTCACTATCTCACTCTCGTGTGTGTGTGTGTGTGTGTGTGTGTGTGTGTGTGTGTGTGTGTGTGTGTGTGTGTGTGTGTGTGTGTGTGTGTGTGTGTGTGTGTGTGTGTGTGTGTGTGTGTGTGTGTGTGTGTGTGTGTGTGTGTCAGGGATGGTGTTCTTGGGATGGTACTCATCATTCTTCTTCCTCCAAACACGTTTAGTGGAATTATGACCAAAAAGTTATATTTTGGTCTCATCTGACCACATGACTTTCTCCCATGACTCCTCTGGATCATCCAAATGGTCATTGGCAAACTTAAGACATGCCTGGACATGTGCTGGTTTAAGCAGGGGAACCTTCCGTGCCATGCATGATTTCAAACCACGACGTCTTGGTGTATTACCAACAGTAACCTTGGTAACAGTGGTCCCAGCTCTTTTCAGGTCATTGACCAGCTCCTCCTGTGTAGTTCTGGACTGATTTCTCACCTTTCTTAGGATCATTGAGACCCCACGAGGTGAGATCTTGCATGGAGCCCCAGTCCAAGGGAGATTGACAGTCATGTTTAGCTTCTTCCATTTTCTAATGATTGCTCCAACAGTGGACCTTTTTTCACCAAGCTGCTTGGCAATTTCCCCGTAGCCCTTTCCAGCCTTGTGGAGGTGTACAATTTTGTCTCTAGTGTCTTTGAACAGCTCTTTGGTCTTGGCCATGTTAGTAGTTGGATTCTTACTGATTGTATGGGGTGGACAGGTGTCTTTATGCAGCTAACGACCTCCAACAGGTGCATCTAATTTAGGATAATAAATGGAGTGGAGGTGGACATTTTAAAGGCAGACTAACAAGTCTTTGAGGGTCAGAATTCTAGCTGATAGACAGGTGTTCAAATACTTATTTGCAGCTGTATCATACAAATAAATAGTTAAAAAATCGTATATTGTGATTTCTGGAATTTTTTTTTTTAGACTATGTCTCTCACAGTGGACATGCACCTACGATGACAATTTCAGACCCCTCCATGATTTCCAAGTGGGAGAACTTGCAAAATAGCAGGGTTTTAAACTACTTATTTTCCTCACTGTATATATGTGGATGGGGTGGATGGGGGTTTAATATGCAAATGACACATTTCTGAGCGTGACTTAAAGAGAATGACACATTTAATATTTTAAAAATGATTGTATTTACAACACAGAAATGCCTGGAACTCAAGTAAATGTTGTGACGCATGACACAAAAAATAAAAGACTGACAGTAGGGGTGTAACGGGTACACAAAACTGACGGTTCGGTACGTACATCGGTTTTGAAATCACGGTTCGGTACGAGTTCGGTACAGCAGTTTTACAAAATTGCTTTTTATTTATTTTTTATATTTAACAGTGGTTTACTGAAGAAGAAAAAAAAGTGTCTGTCCTTGAATGAATTAAATTATATCTAAAAGTTTATTGAAGATATTGCTGTAAACTATATACAGAGCCCTTACTTGTACATTAATATTAAAGGTTAACAACAGAGCCCAAACTATTAGCCTAAATTCAGTTGCTATTTATTTTTAGGTATAATAATCAACACTCAAATAACACATTGTATGCGAACATGTAAACTTCACATAAGGCTTTTTTTGCATTAACTTCTAAATCTAATTATAAAATTGTTTTTTTCTCCAATTCGTTGTTGAAATATAATAATTTATATACACAGTGTCTGTCATTTTCATGACAGGTTTATTTAAAATGCTTGAAATAATCAAGACATCACTAACAGGTTAAATAGAATATAATGAATATATAGGCTAATATAGAGCATATATTTAGTGAAAGAGTTGATTTCTCTAGTGAATAAAATTTTGTGGACACTGAATGACTGCCTGAGGTAAATACAATGCTAAGTTACATGACAGTTATATTGACGTCTTTCCGCCGTTGAAACACTGATTTAGCGATTACGCCACATATATACATGACAGTAAGTTGTAATGTATCCTCAGCATACCTTCAGATGGTCATTCATGTTTATTCTTTAGTAAGAGATGATCAATCGCCTTCACAGATTATCGTGTGCGCGTCGCGCAGCCGCTTGAACTGTGATCAGTCACGCCACATAGATCGCCAAAACGGCATTTTATCGTTAAAATAGACTGAATACTTAATATGTTCGTGTGGGAACTCGAACCTGTATATATATATATATACAGGTGCAGGTCATATAACTAGAATATCATCAAAAAGTTGATTTATTTCACTAATTCCATTCAAAAAGTGAAACTTATATATTATATTAATTCATTACGCACAGACTGATATATTTAAAAAGTTTATTTCTTTTAATTTTGATGATTATAACAGACAACTAAGGAAAATCCCAAATTCAGTATCTCAGAAAATTAGAATATTGTGAAAAGGTTCCATATTGGACACACCTGGTGCCACACTCTAATCAGCTAATGAACTCAAAACACCTGCAAAGGTCTTTAATGGTCTCTCATTCTAGTTCTGTAGGCTACACAATCATGGGGAAGACTGCTGACTTGACAGTTGTCCAAAAGACAACAATTGACACCTTGCACAAGGAGGGCAAGACACAAAAGGTCATTGCAAAAAAGACTGGCTGTTCACAGAGCTCTGTGTCCAAGCACATTAAAAGAGAGGCAAAGGGAAGAAAAAGATGTGGTAGAAAAAAGTGTACAAGCAATAGGGATAACCGCACCCTGGAGAGGATTGTTGAACAAAACCCATTCAAAATTGTGGGGGAGATTCACAATGAATGGACTGCAGCTGGAGTCAGTGCTTCCAGAACCACTACACACAGACGTTTGCAAGACATGGGTTTCAGCTGTCGCATCCCTTGTGTCAAGCCACTCTTGAACAACAGACAGCGTCAGAAGCATCTCGCCTTTGCTAAAGACAAAAAGGAAAAAAGTGGTCCAAAGTTATGCTCACTGATGAAAGTAAATTTTGCATTTTCTTTGGAAATCAGTCCCAGAGTTTGGAGGAAGAGAGGAGAGGCACACAATCCACGTTGCTTGAGGTCCAGTGTAAAGTTTCCACAGTCAGTGATGGTTTGGGATGCCATGTCATCTGCTGGTGTTGGTTCACTGTGTTTTCTGAGGTCCAAGGTCAACGCAGCTGTATACCAGGAAGTTTTAGAGCACTTCATGCTTCCTGCTGCTGACCAACTTTATGGAGATGCAGATTTCCTTTTCCAACAGGACTTGGCACCTGCACACAGTGCCAAAGCAACCAGTACCTGGTTTAAGGACCATGGTATCCCTGTTCTTAATTGGCCAGCAAACTCACCTGACCTTAACCTCATAGAAAATCTATGGGGTATTGTGAAGAGGAAGATGCGATATGCCAGACCCAACAATGCAGAAGAGCTGAAGGCCACTATCAGAGCAACCTGGGCTCTCATAACACCTGAGCAGTGCCACAGACTGATCGACTCCATGCCACGCCGCATCGCTGCAGTAAATCAGGCAAAAGGAGCCCCAACTAAGTATTGAGTGCTGTACATGCTCATACTGTCATGTTCATAATTTTTAGTTGGCCAAGATTTCTAAAAGTCCTTTCTTTGTATTGGTGTTAAGTAATATTCAAATTTTATGAGATACTGAATTTGGGATTTTCCTTAGTTGTCTGTTATAATCATCAAAATTAAAAGAAATAAACATTTAAAATATAGCAGTCTGTGTGGAATTGAATGAATATAATATACAAGTTTCACTTTTTGAATGGAATTGTGAAATAAATGTGAAAAAAGTGAAAGTGAAAAATAAAAAGTGAAATAAATCAACTTTTTGATGATATTCTAATTATATGACCAGCACCTATATATATATATATATATAAATATATATATATATATATATATATATATATATATATATATATATATATATTAGGGGTGGCACGGTACATGGAAAAAAACGTGTGACGGAGCGTGTGACGGAGCGTGTGCGTCGCACGGTTCGCGCATGCGCAATGTATCCTCGTGCCCGTATGTTACCTCAGACAGTGGGTGTCCTTTTCGCGCGAAATAAGAGGTGTGTGTGGACATACAGTAAAGTAAAAGTGGAGTGCTGCAGGTCACGTCACATGTAGAAATGAAAGTGGGAGAGTTAAGGAAGGCTGCCCGGAGTTGGAGGATGCGCCAGCAACGTATAGCAGGGCAGATGTAGTGCGGAGAGCGGGAGCCGCGGCGCATACACACACACTGGCAGTGTTTGTCTCGCGAGTCGCGCAGCTGAACCGCGGCTCATGGATTGCAAAAACAGGCAAATATAGTCCATTTTGTCACATTTTTCGGTGTTCTCCTCCGACCCCTGTCTGTCTCGTGCTTTGATTTATGATGGACAACATACCGGTATATCTGCTGCAAATGCGACCGTGTTCCCCTCTGTCTCATACACACATGCATATGTTGTATATAAGTAGTTCACATGATAAATGTAACATTTAAAAGTTAAGATATGCTTCTAGTTCTAATAATTTAAACATGCCTTTGAAGTTTGGGCAAAAACTTCTGGCAGTGTTGTGTTTTCGTGTATTTTATTTTTTCACAGCGCTGGATGTCATATGGTGATTGTGACACTTCATGGTGAAATGTGTTAATCAGGTCAGCTGAATTAAAGCCACAGTGCATTGTTCTGATCAAAATTGATATGATTAACATGAAAAATGTTACGCCAATGTGTCGGACTCGGTAGACAGCCAGTTAGGAAACAACTTGATATAACAATTTTTAATACTGTATCCTAAATTGTGGATGATTAAGCCATATATACCATATGCTGAAGTAAATTTCTTGAGTGTTAACGATGAAAAACAACAACAACAAGAACCGTACAGAACCGAAAACCGTGACCTTAAAACCGTGATCAGAACCGAACCGTGGGTTTTGTGAACCGTGCCACCCCTAATATATATATATATAACATTGTGGTATTCCCCCTTTTGCTGCCAAAACAGCCCTGACCCATCGAGACATGGTCTCCACTAGACCCCTCAAGGTGTGCTGTGGTATCTAGCACCAATATGTTAGCAGCAGATCTTTTAAGTCATGTAAGTTGTGAGGTGGGGCCTCCATGGATTATATTTGTTTGTTCAGCACATCCCACAGATGCTCGATTGGATTGAGATCTGGGGAATTTGGAGGTCAAGTCAACACATCAAACTTATTGTGCTCCTCAAACCATTCCTGAACCATTTTTGCTTTGTGGCAGGGCGCATTATCTTGCTGAAAGAGACCACAGCCACCAGGGAATACTGTTTCCATAAAAGGGTGTACGTGGTCTGCAACAATGCTTAGGTAGGTGGTACATGTCAAAGTAACATCCACATGGATGGCAGGACCCAAGGTTTCCCAGCAGAACATTACCCAAAGCATCACACTGCCTCTTATATGTTATTTAATATCAGGTTCCCATTGTGAAAACTTGCCCTATATATGCCCTGCTATTTGGAAATACTGTCACAAACAGACAGTGTGTGTTCAACTTCAGCAAACTGGTAAAACAAATGGTGGAAATATTCATCGCATTTGGATATTAGGATATGTATGGAGCCTCTAAAGAGACATGGTGATAAAAAAATATGAGATGGGAGGAAAATTGGGACCCACTTTACATTAGGTGGCCTTAACTACTATGTAATAACATTTTAATTAATAATTTGATACATTGCACTTAATGTGTACATACATGTTTTACATTGTACTTACATTTTAAAAAATACCTGCATGTAATTACATCTGTAATTAATTTCTGTAGTTACATTTGTAATTACACAGTTGACACTTCCCTTACACCTAACCCTACCCTTAAACTTACCCACACCGCCACACCTGTCCCTAACTTTACTCTTAAACTTACCCACACCACCACACCTGTCCCTAACTTTACCCTTAAACTTACCCACACCACCACACCTGTCCCTAACTTTACTCTTAAACTTACCCACACCACCACACCTGTCCCTAACTTTACCCTTAAACTTACCCACACCACCACACCTGTCCCTAACTTTACTCTTAAACTTACCCACACCACCACACCTGTCCCTAACTTTACCCTTAAACTTACCCACACCACCACACCTGTCCCTAACTTTACTCTTAAACTTACCCACACCACCACACCTGTCCCTAACTTTACCCTTAAACTTACCCACACCACCACACCTGTCCCTAACTTTACCCTTAAACTTACCCACACCACCACACCTGTCCCTAACTTTACTCTTAAACTTACCCACACCACCACACCTGTCCCTAACTTTACCCTTAAACTTACCCACACCACCACACCTGTCCCTAACTTTACTCTTAAACTTACCCACACCACCACACCTGTCCCTAACTTTACTCTTAAACTTACCCACACCACCACACCTGTCCCTAACTTTACTCTTAAACTTACCCATACCACCACACCTGTCCCTAACTTTACCCTTAAACTTACCCATACCACCACACCTGTCCCTAAATTTACCCTTAAACTTACCCATACCACCACACCTGTCCCTAACTTTACCCTTAAACTTACCCATACCACCACACCTGTCCCTAACTTTACCCTTAAACTTACCCATACCACCACACCTGTCCCTAACTTTACTCTTAAACTTACCCATACCACCACACCTGTCCCTAACTTTACTCTTAAACTTACCCACACCACCACACCTGTCCCTAACTTTACCCTTAAACTTACCCATACCACCACACCTGTCCCTAAATTTACCCTTAAACTTACCCACACCACCACACCTGTCCCTAACTTTACCCTTAAACTTACCCATACCACCACACCTGTCCCTAACTTTACTCTTAAACTTACCCACACCACCACACCTGTCCCTAACTTTACCCTTAAACTTACCCATACCACCACACCTGTCCCTAAATTTACCCTTAAACTTACCCACACCACCACACCTGTCCCTAACTTTACCCTTAAACTTACCCATACCACCACACCTGTCCCTAACTTTACTCTTAAACTTACCCATACCACCACACCTGTCCCTAACTTTACTCTTAAACTTACCCATACCACCACACCTGTCCCTAAATTTACCCTTAAACTTACCCACACCACCACACCTGTCCCTAACTTTACCCTTAAACTTACCCACACCACCACACCTGTCCCTAACTTTACTCTTAAACTTACCCATACCACCACACCTGTCCCTAACTTTACCCTTAAACTTACCCACACCACCACACCTGTCCCTAACTTTACCCTTAAACTTACCCATACCACCACACCTGTCCCTAAATTTACCCTTAAACTTACCCACACCACCACACCTGTCCCTAACTTTACCCTTAAACTTACCCATACCACCACACCTGTCCCTAACTTTACCCTTAAACTTACCCATACCACCACACCTGTCCCTAAATTTACCCTTAAACTTACCCATACCACCACACCTGTCCCTAACTTTACCCTTAAACTTACCCATACCACCACACCTGTCCCTAACTTTACTCTTAAACTTACCCATACCACCACACCTGTCCCTAACTTTACTCTTAAACTTACCCACACCACCACACCTGTCCCTAACTTTACCCTTAAACTTACCCATACCACCACACCTGTCCCTAAATTTACCCTTAAACTTACCCACACCACCACACCTGTCCCTAACTTTACCCTTAAACTTACCCATACCACCACACCTGTCCCTAACTTTACTCTTAAACTTACCCACACCACCACACCTGTCCCTAACTTTACCCTTAAACTTACCCATACCACCACACCTGTCCCTAAATTTACCCTTAAACTTACCCACACCACCACACCTGTCCCTAACTTTACCCTTAAACTTACCCATACCACCACACCTGTCCCTAACTTTACTCTTAAACTTACCCATACCACCACACCTGTCCCTAACTTTACTCTTAAACTTACCCATACCACCACACCTGTCCCTAACTTTACCCTTAAACTTACCCATACCACCACACCTGTCCCTAAATTTACCCTTAAACTTACCCACACCACCACACCTGTCCCTAACTTTACCCTTAAACTTACCCATACCACCACACCTGTCCCTAACTTTACCCTTAAACTTACCCATACCACCACACCTGTCCCTAACTTTACTCTTAAACTTACCCACACCACCACACCTGTCCCTAACTTTACCCTTAAACTTACCCATACCACCACACCTGTCCCTAACTCAACCCGTATCCCACCTCAATATCAGCAAAGGTGTTTTGCAAGACAATATAAACATCAAAATATTTTTTGATATAAGTACATAGTAGTTAAGGCCACCTAATATAAAGTGGGGCCGAAAATTGTAATGAAAGCAAAGTTTCTCGAAATGCAAAAGCATTAACATATAATTTTATTTTGCTCACATCTCTTTTTTTCCACCACCATGTCCCTTTAGAGGCTCTGTAGATATGTTCCTATGCTAAACTAACATCACATGCGATCGTAAAAAGCGTTACACATTTAGTCAAAACGGAGTTATGTTCGAAACTGGTCAACCATGCTCATACAGGAGGGAAAACGAGAGCATGGAATTTGACATTAAATCAATCAAAACCTCGAAAAGCCATTTTCTCAGCTTTATTGCTGGCTTAGTTGCTGGATTTTGCAGGGCAGAGAATTTTACTTTCAAAAATAAACCCATACATTTATTGGAGTAGAAATGGTGTGACAACAAGCCCTGGTCTCCCCTGTGTAGTTGTCAGGAATGGTTTGTGCTCATTTTGCTGAGTCATCAAGCCACCATCTTCAGAGTCTGAGAATACCTTATCTCTTTTTTCTCATGTACATGTACGTACACACACACGCACCACCGTCCTTAGGGAACCAAAAACAAACAGTGTTAAATTGCAAACCATGCAGGTTGCTGAAAAGCCCTTGTCATCTGTTTATGAGTCAAATGTTTATTATCAGTCGTCAGGTGTGTGGTTGTAAAACAAAAGGAACTCCAGGAAAAAAACAAATTCCCATGTCAAAACTCTATCAGTGACCTTGCAGGAGTGACCTTCTGTCAGATTTCAGCTCTACTAATGTTTCTCAGCATGCCTCAATTTAGTCAAACTGTGAAGCTACACCCAAGCCTGTTTTAAATGCAAAATAAAATGCATGCATAGTTTATTAGTTTGCCATTTATCTTTAAAATTAGTTTTGATTAAAAAAGTTTGTAAAGTGAATATAGATAGGAATTGTTAAAATATGTATAGTATGACAATGATTAGCTTATCAATCTTTGAAATGAGTTGGTTAAATGAAGATGTGAGGAAGATGGGATGCTAACTTCATTTGAAATTATACACACCCGGCAAATTCAAATTCAGGCAACGATGTGTTAATATATGAGACAGGCTTAAAATAAGTAAATAAATAAAATGTATTAACAACAACAACAACAATAATTATTATTATTACATCTCTATTAACACTTGTTGTTATTATTAAAATTAGTAGTCGTAATAGTTGTTGTTGTAGAAGTAAAAGTAGTAGTAGTATTAATAATAATAACAATATGTTGTAATAATAATATTTGTTATTGTTGTTTAATAAATGATTTACTTTGTTTATTGTTGTTATTATTAGTTTCAGTAATAGTGATTTTGTTATTCATATAATAGTATTTATTTCAACCTGATCTCACAGAATTCCGTGAAATGAACACGGGACCCTTAACTCAAAATCCGTGGCAGTTTCACGGAATCGCCGAAAATTCCGTGATGGGTCCACGGAAGTGATGCCTATGTAAGTCAATGACAGTATACAGACGCGTTGGGCATTGTTTTCATCATGAAACTATGATTTTTTGCCATTATGACATGGAGTGTGATTCTCGATTTAATCAGCCAGCATCATTTTATTTATAATTATTTTCATTTTTTATTTATTTACAGTATTTAGACAGGTTTTGAACATGTAACCCAATCCCTTCCCTAAACCTACCCATTTGTGTATTATAAAAAAACAGGGTATAACAGACAGATACGACTGCAGGCACAATTTATTCAAAAAGTACAAATATTCCAAGTGTTCCGAGGCCAAACGATTGATTTGTGTGAAGAAAATCCCCAAAAGCGATCAGCAGCGTTGAGTCCATCCGCCAAAGATCAAAAACACATTTCAAATTTTACCGCCAGTGAAACGTTACGTCAGCATTGACAGCATTGGCTGTCGTATGTGTCGTGACCAATTGCGTCATTATTTTGGCTTTGATTGTAAAATGCCATTGGCTCTTTGTGTGTCTCGTGACAGATTGCGTCACGCTAAAGAGTCGTGTGTATTATTTGAATGGGACATGAATGAGTGTGCTCACGGAGCGGCGGGATCATCATTTTAGCAATTAAAACATAAAAATCAACTCTGTTCTTTACATGAAGACATCGTGTGACTTCAGAAGACTTGGAATGCAACATGAGTTGATACTTTTATGCTGTTTTTGGTCAGTTTTTGCAATAAATACCTGTGACTGTACTTGTATTTGCCTGTTATGTGTTTTATATTGTTGAGAAGTGGGTAGATTTAGGGTAGGAGTGGAGTTAGTTGCTCCAAAATATAAAAGTAGCCTATAAATATTCATAAAATCATGTCTGCTTTTTACTGTCATTGACTTGCATAGGAATCACTTCCGTGGACCCATCACGGAATTTTCGGCGATTCCGTGAAACTGCCACGGATTTTGTGTTAAGGGGCCCGTGTTCATTTCACGGAATTCTGTGAGACCAGGTTGATTTATTTGTTTACTTGTTTACTTGTTTATTTATTTATTTATTTATTTATTTATTTATTTATTTATTTATTTATTTATTTATTTATTTTGTTTATTATTATTTTAGTATTCATTAATGTTGTATTGATATTATTATTATTATTATTGTTGTTGTTGTTGTAAATATTATTAATAATTAGTATTGTTGTTGTTGTTGTTGTTGTTGTTGTTACTATTACTATTATTAAAATAATAGTTTACAACAACAACAACAAACATCATATGGCCATTCGATAGGCCCAAAGTGTAGGCTATAAAATAGAACATTGCTGCCCCCCAAATGTTAACGTGAACTACATTCTGACAAGCTAGACTTTTCCTGAATTGTTTAGCAATAATAGAAATCCATCAGCATGCAGTATGGAAATGTACAACTGTGGAATCTTCCATGAGGGAGCCTCCATTTCCCTGGCCCAAAGCCGTTGGGGCAGCAGTCTGCTGCAGGGGCCCCTTTCAGTCTAATTGACTACAGGGTCTCACCTGTGGCGGCATAATTACGGGTTTCAGCACTGCAATAGTGGCAGTTGCTTTCACTGCCTCCCTCCTGAGGTTATCCGCTGGGGTTAATGAATTTCAACTGATAGTGTACGGCCCGTTGTAATCCCCTGGGTCTTCCAACACAGCACGCACACTAATGCCCTAAGGCAATGCTACACCCTTTCACCACCAAAAAAAAAGACTTTTCAAATGGAGCCTAATGCCTACAGATGGTCAACAATGGGTGCAGAGGCCACACAGTCCATCTTGTCTACAAATTTGCAAAGAAACAGATTTCCTTAATCAGCTTCCTCATTATCAAGCTGTTCATGGTCTCTCTTCTCCTGCTGTTGGCCTATTCAGAGATTCTCCAGTCTGTTGAAGTGCTCCGTAGAGAGGGGCAGAGACAGGAACAGGATTTTGAAAGAAAACATGCATCCTATGCAAGCCAGTAGAATTTGAACGCTTGTGAACAAGGCTGCCATTGGTTCTGAGGTGTTATTTTTGGAGAACGGGTATGTGCAGAGCTGGCTATGCAAACACAACATGTCAACAAATATGACTAGCTCTTTCATATCCCAATATTTCTTTAGTGGTAAGGGTGGGATGACTAAAATCTTATATCACATTGCACAAATGTGATATCTACCGTGGTATAAGTACGAAATCAGATACAAATCAGGTACTTAAATAACAGATTGTTGCTAGGTCTGACATCATTATGAATTATTATGAATTGTAAAGTAGCCAACACTATAGTCAGTAAGAAAGATCAGTGGGTGAAGGCACAATATGTATTAAGAAAGTGTTTTATTTTATTATCAAAACTTGTCATACACTATCAAAGCGTTAAATATGTTAAAATATCAATTTAGGTTACTGATACTTCATGTGTGCAAACAAAATGTGCAATGACAAACAATAAAAGACGTCATAGGGAAAAATGCATGACATTTTTAAAAGAAGAACGCTATGCAAACATGCTAGTTTATGCTAGTTCTAGGAAGATACATGGGCATTAATTTGCATTATTTTAATGTAAAAAAATTAGCATAACCTAAAACGGTGAGGCAGTGATACGCAAATGTACATTCAAACATTACATAGTGGGCTTAAACAGCTCGCCTTTTTATATCAGATTTAGTTTACAAACAACTGACAGTCGTGACCTAAATATGATTTTCATTTACAATAATCAATCCTAGAATCCTAAAGGCTAATTATGGCTGCATACAAACAAAAGAATAATGATAAAAGAATAATCAAGATCATGTCTAATTTACGGCAGAAGTGTGAAAGGTTTGGCGAGTTCACCTCGCCAGGCATTAGACAATAGACAGCAAGTAGGTGTTTACAAGTTCTTAGGCTCCAGGCTCTCAGTTCTTAATGGCTTATTTTCAGTCAGACTTGTGAATTCATTGAATCTTGCATTAGAGATTTGATCTGAATGGATAATTTAATCAATAAGTTGTTGACTCAAGAATAGCAGCAAATGGAATCAGTTCATCAGTTCATGAATCGGACATTGCTATTGACGGGTCACGATTTCTTCCGTTCAAAATAACAAGGAACAACATGTCTTTAGTAAATGTAGGATTTAAAAAAAGTTCAATATTATGCTTTGGAGTGTAAAATGTATAAATAAAAATACTTAAAATGTATAGTAACAAAGAGAAAATGTGTTACTGTCCACTACTGTCAAGTTTACTCTACATTCTTCTATTTCATACCAACGTTTATCCGCCACACTTTATCTGTATTTTTTTTCTTAACCTCAGCCCTCAAAGTCTGGCAGTGAAAACTCAATTTGGTTCTTCTTCTAAATCCAATATTTGATTTGAAAATGTCACACTGGCTCTCATTAATGAGTCGAAAAAGCCACCCTGCATTTTGGTGCTATTTATTTGAGCCAAAGCTGCATTCCGATTCGATCAAAACAGACCCACCCACTCATTCTGCTGTAAGTTAATATGACTAGATGGATTGGTGCAGGAGACTAATAACTGGATATGTGATGGCAAAAATACATCAGGCATCTCTCTCTCTCTCTCTCTCTCTCTCTCTCTCACACTCTCTGGCACAAGATCCATGGTGGTTAAAAACTTTGATCTTCTGTGAGGGGATGAAAAGCCCATCTCTTATCACCTGCCTCACTGTTGTCTACTTAACACTTAGCCTCAAACGGAGGGCCTGACAGTTTCAAATCCAGTGCAAAAAGAGGCTTTTAAATCAACAAACTTTGGGAAATATTTAAACCACCTGCCGTTCTAAAAGTGACACTTGGCAATTCAAGCATGACAGCACTTTACATGAGTTCAATTGTAGTAATGGGTTTCACTGTACACATCCTACAACATTCATCTTAACCGATAATACATGCCTTTGCTTTAAAGCGATAGTAACCCAAAAATAAAAATTCTATCATTAATTACTCGCCCTCAAGCTGTTTCAAACCTGTATACATTTAGTTGTTCTGCTGAACACAAAGAAATATATTCTGAATATGTTTTGTATCAAAACAGTTGTTGGGCACCATTGATTTTTTTTTTCTCTTCATACTTTGTTTGGTTAGCCATATTCTTCAAAATATCTTCTTTTGTGTTCAGCAGATGAAAGAAACTCATACAGGTTTGAAACAAATTGAGGGTGAGTAAATAATGACAGTTTTCATTTTTGGGTAACCATAAATAAAAATAAAAAAAACCCGTCATAACTTATTCATCATTTACATATGTTCTGTAGAAGGAAAAAATCTTCAAAAAATCAGAAAATTACACACCGAAAAAATGTAGTCCACATGACATGCAGCACTCTATGTCAAGTTATCTAAAGGCCTAAATATTAGTTATGTTTTAATGGAAAATTATTGTTTTCTCAGTCTGATCATAAATGAGATTTCAGATATTCCTCACGTTATGACTTCAGAAGACTTGAAATATCCAGTAGCTATGATTCATTGACTAGTTTTATGGTGTTTTTTGTCTCCTCTTTTTTGGAGCTTTATGTCGAAAATATAAACTTTTTTTACCAATTCCTTCCTCAGATTTTGGTTTAATCGTAAAGTACTTTTCATGCATGTACAACATATTTATAACATTATAAACAGAATCAGCAGGAAGGCCTGAAAGAAAAATCACATTAATAATCTTTGTTTCCCACAGCTCTCTTCTCCCCCTTTCCTCCAAGTGTGAAATAGCACTTGCCTGTCTGTGAACCTGCTACTTGGGGTCAATTGTAAACAGCATCCACACAGCTGTTTGATTTCAAACGTTCAAAAAATGCCATCGCCGTGGCGACTGACCTGTTATGATTCAACAGTGAAAGCCTGTGATTGGCCAACTGCCGGAGGCTCCGCTATGTGTTTTTGTTTGAATAAACCAGCTGGCACGCGTCGAGGTGAATGAATGCATGAGGCCCCTCAAGCACACACACACACACACTTTGTGGGCAGGACTCATCTGTTGACATAACGATAGACTAAGGGCTCAGGCTATTCAAACGCTGGGGGCGTGTAGATGTAAGGAAATGCTGCCTGAAATATCTGTTGGTGCGTATTGTGTCTGAAAACAATGGCAGGCACGAGCGACCTATTGTCTGAGTGAAAGCGAGACATAAGGCACTCAACCACTGCCTCCTCCATTTAGCATCACACACCATAATGCCAAAGCCAAACCATAATGCCAAAACCTTTTTTTTACTGAATTTACTGAAGTAAATTACTGACTACCAGGACATTAATACTGCTCTGAATACGACCATTATAATTGTGTGAAGCTATTATAAATGCATGAAAGCCTTTATTTAAATATGTCAAAATGCCTTTTATAACCATACACTATTGTAGTATGTCACACAAATATGATGCACTGTAATATATATATATATATATATATTTAAAAAACTAAACTAAAGTGATTGCGTTTATCCAAAGAATTTGTTAAATGTATCTGAATTGACAAAATCTAAACTGTGTGTGTGTGTTTGTTTTTAGATTTATGAAGACAAATTTGTATAATGAGAAGGGTATTACACTGGTATTATGAAAACTTTTTTAGACATTAAGGGTCTTTACTTCTTGGGCCAGAGACATTGATGGGTGCTTTAGTATACAAAAATATAAAATATCGCAAAATGTAAATAAATGTCAATAATAATAACAACAACAACAGCAACAGCAACAATGGCAACAAAAATCTCACTAACATATAACCCAAACAGATTGTGTTATGGATCAAATGAATAATGGGTTGATTTCATATCAAACCAGTGGGGAAAAAAAATCCCACAATCATATGATGGTGGTGGAGAGAAAAGAGCAATTGTATGAGAGGGCATAAAGAAGAGAGAGAGTATTTTCATCACAATGTCGGCCATATGTTAGACAGTAACATTTACTGCTTCAGATTGGAGCGACTAGGATGTGGGTGTGTGTGTAAGTGTGTTTGCGTGAATTATGAGCACAGTGGAGGCCACACAGGCTGAGCGCGGCAGCCATAAAAAATTGGTCATAACGGCATAGCGAGCTCTCCCCGCGGCAGGGAGCAATCTATTTGGTGTGTAGAGTTGTGACAGTTGATGATTTTCCTGCCAATATTACCTGGGTGTAAAACAGATGTCAGTCCAGAGATTTGTGGTGGATGAACAAGATGAAATCCAAAAATGTTTAGAACATGCAATCATAGGAAACAGCTTAGAGGTTTCTGTAAAACAAGAAAGGTACTGTTTGAAAATAAGCGGTTGTGGCGGCATGCAATTTGCATGCCGGAAATGGCTTCAGTATTACTTCAGTTACAAATGAGCTATATTTTGTTTATCTGTCGACCAGATATAATATTTGTTTCCCAATATGTAAAATATTTGGCATTCTGCTACCGTCACAACATTTGTATAGATCTTTCTTTAGTGGCATTTAGTCAATGAGTGAAAGACCTACAATTCATACAAACACACAGAGATACTTGGCCCTCTATAATGGATTTTCATAGTTTAAGATTGAGAGTGTGGGAGTTTTGGACAAGAGTAAAACAATAAACAAAATCAGATAAAAAGCATTTAAAAAATAGCAAAAATTCATGATGAAGGCATGATAAATCAAGTCTTAATGTGAAAACCTGTTTTTTGAAAATCTGTAATTGTTGTTTTTATTGTGTAAATCTGCTTTTGCTCACTGTACAGCACTTTGGATCTATTCATATTGTGTTTAAATGTGCTCTATAAATAAATAAATAATGTTGTTGTTGTTGTTGATGCTATTTCCATAACACTGGCCGAGATGAAGCTTTTCTCTGTGGGGACACGAGCGCTGAAAGACCGCTGACAGTCTGGATCTTGCATCTGCAAAAGTGTTTGAACAAATTGTAAAATAGTCATTGTGTATGAGTCTCAATTAACTATTCTCACCCAAAAAAATGTTAAAACTACATTTTGTGACACAACAATAGTAGTATTTTTAAAACTGGTGGATTTGCTCGACCGCCATGACAGTTGTCCCAAGTGGAGTGATACAAACGGTGAAACGAAACTGGGTGGATATCGCATATATATATATATATATATATATATATATATATATATATATATATATATACAGGTCCTTCTCAATAAATTAGCATATTGTGATAAAGTTCATTATTTTCCATAATGGAATGATAAAAATTAAACTTTCATATATTTTAGATTCATTGCACACCAACTGAAATATTTCAGGTCTTTTATTGTTTTAATACTGATGATTTTGGCATACAGCTCATGAAAACCCCAAATTCCTATCTCAATAAATTAGCATATTTTATCCGACCAATAAAAGAAAAGTGTTTTTAATACAAAAAAAAGTCAACCTTCAAATAATTATGTTCAGTTATGCACTCAATACTTGGTCGGGAATCCTTTTGCAGAAATGACTGCTTCAATGCGGCGTGGCATGGAGGCAATCAGCCTGTGGCACTGCTGAGGTGTTATGGAGGCCCAGGATGCTTCGATAGCGGCCTTAAGCTCATCCAGAGTGTTGGCTCTTGCGTCTCTCAACTTTCTCTTCACAATATCCCACAGATTCTCTATGGGGTTCAGGTCAGGAGAGTTGGCAGGCCAATTGAGCACAGTAATACCATGGTCAGTAAACCATTTACCAGTGGTTTTGGCACTGTGAGCAGGTGCCAGGTCGTGCTGAAAAATGAAATCATCTCCATAAAGCTTTTCAAAAGATGGAAGCATGAAGTGCTCCAAAATCTCCTGATAGCTAGCTGCATTGACCCTACCCTTGATAAAACACAGTGGACCAACACCAGCAGCTGACATGGCACCCCAGACCATCACTGACTGTGGGTACTTGACACTGGACTTCAGGCATTTTGGCATTTCCTTCTCCCCAGTCTTCCTCCAGACTCTGACACCTTGATTTCCGAATGACATGCAAAATTTGCTTTCATCCGAAAAAAGTACTTTGGACCGCTGAGCAACAGTCCACTGCTGCTACTCTGTAGCCCAGGTCAGGCGCTTCTGCCGCTGTTTCTGGGTCAAAAGTGGCTTGACCTGGGGAATGCGGCACCTGTAGCCCATTTCCTTCACATGCCTGTGCACGGTGGCTCTGGATGTTTCTACTCCAGACTCAGTCCACTGCTTCCGCAGGTCCCCCAAGGTCTGGAATCGGTCCTTCTCCACAATCTTCCTCAGGGTCCGGTCACCTCTTCTCGTTGTGCAGCGTTTTTTGCCACACTTTTTCCTTCCCACAGACTTCCCACTGAGGTGCCTTGATACAGCACTCTGGGAACAGCCTATTCGTTCAGAAATTTCTTTCTGTGTCTTACCCTCTTGCTTGAGGGTGTCAATGATGGCCTTCTGGACAGCAGTCAGGTCAGCAGTCTTACCCATGATTTGAGTAATGAACCAGGCTGGGAGTTTTTAAAAGCCTCAGGAATCTTTTGTAGGTGTAATTTTGATTCAGATGATTAGGTTAGTAGCTCGTTTAGAGAACCTTTTCATGATATGCTAATTTATTGAGATAGGAATTTTGGGTTTTCATGAGCTGTATGCCAAAATCATCAGTATTAAAACAATAAAAGACCTGAAATATTTCAGTTGGTGTGCAATGAATCTAAAATATATGAAAGTTAAATTTGTATCATTACATTATGGAAAATAATGAACTTTATCACAATATGCTAATTTATTGAGAAGGACCTGTATATATATATATATATATATATATATATATATATATATATATATATATATATATATATATATATATATATATACATACATATATAAAGTGAGAAAAATAAGTATTTGAACACCCTGCTATTTCTCCCACTTGGAAATCATGGAGGGGTCTGAAATTGTCATCGTAGGTGCATGTCCACTGTGAGAGACATAATCAAAAAAAAAAAAATCCAGAAATCACAATATATGATTTTTTAACTATTTATTTGTATGATACAGCTGCAAATAAGTATTTGAACACCTGTCTATCAGCTAGAATTCTGACCCTCAAAGACTTGTTAGTCTGCCTTTAAAATGTCCACCTCCACTCCATTTATTATCCTAAATTAGATGCCCCTGTTTGAGGTCGTTAGCTGCATAAAGACACCTGTCCACCCCATACAATCAGTAAGAATACAACTACTAACATGGCCAAGACCAAAGAGCTGTCCAAAGACACTAGAGACAAAATTGTACACCTCCACAAGGCTGGAAAGGGCTACACGGAAATTTCCAAGCAGCTTGGTGAAAAAAGGTCCACTGTTGGACGTGCGTGCGTGCGTGCGTGCGTGCGTGCGTGCGTGCGTGCGTGCTTGTGTGTGTGTGAAGACTTCCAATGCAAAAGCCTCTAAAAGCCCCCTCGGTCAAAAATTAGAGTGAATGCTCTCCACACATAGTATACGTTCATCAAATACTTTCACTTCAAACCCACTCAATCCCAGCCTCAGCCCATTCAGAAGTACTGGTACTTGGGTAGAAACCTATACATAGGAGCCTATATATATATATATATATATATATATATATATATATATATATATATATATATATATATATATATATATATATATATATATATATATATATTCTGGTTAGGCCTAAACTACATTCCGTTGCCTTGTACTTGTGTAATGACAATAAAGTTGAATCTAATCTAATCTAATATAGGGGTGTTGTCCTGGTAAAAACTATCTCCTGAGCTCCAAACTTAATGTCAGAATGGGAAAGAAAGGTGATTTAAGCAATTTTGCGCGTGGCATGGTTGTTGGTGCCAGACGGGCTGGTCTGAGTATTTCACAATCTGCTCAGTTACTGGGATTTTCATGCACAACCATTTCTAGGGTTTACAATGAATGGTGTGAAAAGGGAAAAACATCCAGTATGCGGCAGTCCTGTGGGCGAAAATGCCTTGTTGATGCTAGATGAATGGACAGACTGATTCAAGTTGAAGAGCAAGTTACAACCGAGGTATGCAGCAAAGCATTTGTGAAGCCACAACACGCACAACCTTGAGGCGGATGGGCTACAACAGCAGAAGACCCCACCGGGTACCATTCATCTTCACTACAAATAGGAAAAAGAGGCTACAATTTGCACGAGCTCACAAAAATTGGACAGTTGAAGACTGGAAAAAATGTTGTCTGGTCTGATGAGTCTCGATTTCTGTTGAGACATTCAGATGGTAGAGTCAGAATTTGGCGTAAACAGAATGAGAACATGGATCCATCATGCCTTGTTACCACTGTGCAGGCTGGTGGTGTAATGGTGTGGGGGATGTTTTCTTGGCACACTTTAGGCCCCTTAGTGCCAATTGGGCATCGTTTAAATGCCACGGCCTACCTGAGCATTGTTTCTGACCATGTCCATCCCTTTATGACCACCATGTACCCATGCTCTGATGGCTACTTCCAGCAGGATAATGCACCATGTCACAAAGCTTGAATCATTTCAAATTGGTTTCTTGAACATGACAATGAGTTCACTGTACTAAAATGGCCCCCACAGTCACCAGATCTCAACCCAATAGAGCATCTTTGGGATGTGGTGGAACGGGAGCTTCGTGCCCTGGATGTGCATCCCACAAATCTCCATCAACTGCAAGATGCTATCCTATCAATATGGGCCAACATTTCTAAAGAATGCTTTCAGCACCTTGTTGAATCAATGCCACGTAGAATTAAGGCAGTTCTGAAGGCGAAAGGGGATCAAACACAGTATTAGTATGGTGTTCCTAATAATCCTTTAGGTGAGTGTATATCAGTATGCATAGAGGTCAAATCAACCTCTACAGTGGACCCTTGCACATCATCCTATACATGGCCACCAAGTGGCAAGCCGTTGTATGTAGATTTTTTCCCCCTCCAAATCAAGATGGCCAATGGCCAGTCAGAAATGCCAAGTTGCTCGGGAATATCCATCTATACCTTCTATCCTTGGAGACTCTTGCAGGTAAAACAAATGTTGTAGCATTAAGCAATGTCTAATAAGTCATTCACAGTTAAATTTTCCAAGCATTAATTTTAGATTGGGAGAAAATTCTGATTATTCATCTGTCCACTATAGTGGACATCATGCATCAATAGCTATATTTCAGCTACAATTCATATTATTACTGTGACTGTTGTTTTTTTAAGATACTTCATCTGCAGAAACTGATTTTTTGACTGTAAATAAATGATAAATAAATAAGTAAACACATTTGTGTGATTAGAATGTAATTTGCATTAACATCAAAAAAGTAATGTGATTACGTAATGTATATGACTTGTGATGTATTACTTTACATTTTAGATCAAAAAGTAACCTGATTAAGTAGTGCATGTTGCTTGTAGTTCATTACTTTACTCATTAGATCAAAAAGAAATCTGATTACAAAATGAATGTTACTTTTCATTCATTACTTTACTCGTTAGATCAAAAAGTAATCTGATTAAATAATGCATGTTACTTTTAATGCATTACTCGTTAGATCAAAAAGTAATCTGATTAAATAATGCATGTTACTTTTAATGCATTACTCGTTAGATCAAAAAGTAATCTGATTACACAATGCACGTTACTTGTAATGCCTTACTTTACTCATTAGATCAAAAAGAAATCTGATTACATAATGAATGCTACTTTTCATTCATTACTTTACTTGTTAGAGCAAAAGGTAATCTGATTACATAATGAATGTTACTTTTAATTCATAATTTGTTAGATTAAAAAGTAATCTGATTACATAATGAATGCTATTTATAATTCATTACTTTACTTGTTAGATTAAAAGGTAATCTGATTACATAATGAATGTTACTTTTAATTCATTACTTTACTTGTTAGATCAAAAAGTAATCTGATTACATAATGAATGTTACTTATAATTCATTACTTTACTCGTTAGATCAAAAAGTAATCGGATTACATAATGAATGTTACTTTTAATTCATTACTTTACTCGTTAGATCAAAAAGTAATCTGATTACATAATGAATGTTACTTTTAATTCATTACTTTAATCGTTAGATCAAAAAGTAATCTGATTACATAATGAACCAACACCTCCAGCCTGGTCAAGAAGGCTCACCAGCGCCTTTTCTTCCTGAGGACACTGAGGAAGAATCAGCTCTCCTCGACTATCCTGGTGAACTTCTATCGCTGCGCAATAGAAAGCATCCTGACCAACTTTGTCGCAGTATGGTATGGGAGCTGCTCTGTTGTGGAGCTGCTCAAGGCACTGCAGCGGGTGGTGAACACTGCCCAGCGCATCACAGGGACTCCACTACCTGCCATCGAGCACATCCAGAGGAAATGCTGCCTGCATCGAGCTCGCAGCATCCTTAAGGACTCCTCTCACCCAGCCCACAGACTGTTTTCTCTTCTGCCCTCCGGCAGGCGTCTCAGATGCCTCCGGACCAGGGCCAGCAGTCTAAAGAACAGTTTTTTCCACAGAGCTATCTCTTTATTGAACTCTAACCCTCGCTGATCCACTCCCCTCATATACTGCCAACTCTCCTACCTCACATCTGCCTTCACTTTGTTATTTGCACTACTGGAAAAACTGTTTACTTATGCATCTTGCACTACCATACCTTAACTGGATTATGCTCATTTGCACTGCCGACTGTATTCACAGTACCAACTGTTTATATTTGCATTTTGCACCGTACATCTAATTGTAATATGCAATCACTTCCACTGCACTTTACACTTTTTTCCGGATAGCTTCTGTCCATACTTCATTGCACTACCTTATTCCACTGCTATATTCCTCATCTTAGCCTAACATATTGTATACCTCTATCTGTAAAATTCTGTTTATAGTAATAGCCATCTGTATATTATATTATACTCACAGTACATATTCACCTGTAAATTCTGTTTATAGTAATAACCATCTATATATACAGTGAGGAAAATAAGTATTTGAACACCCTGCTATTTTGCAAGTTATCCCACTTGGAAATCATGGAGGGGTCTGAAATTGTCATCGTAGGTGCATGTCCACTGTGAGAGACATAATCTAGACAAAAAATCCAGAAATCACAATATATGATTTTTTTTAACGATTTATTTGTATGATACAGCTGCAAATAAGTATTTGAACACCTGTCTATCAGCTAGAATTCTGACCCTCAAAGACTTGTTAGTCTGCCTTTAAAATGTCCACCTCCACTCCATTTATTATCCTAAATTAGATGCACCTGTTTGAGGTCGTTAGCTGCATAAAGACACCTGTCCACCCCATACAATCAGTAAGAATCCAACTACTAACATGGCCAAGACCAAAGAGCTGTCCAAAGACACTAGAGTCAAAATTGTACACCTCCACAAGGCTGGAATGGGCTACGGGGAAATTGCCAAGCAGCTTGGTGAAAAAAGGTCCACTGTTGGAGCAATCATTAGAAAATGGAAGAAGCTAAACATGACTGTCAATCTCCCTCGGACTGGGGCTCCATGCAAGATCTCACCCCGTGGGGTCTCAATGATCCTAAGAAAGGTGAGAAATCAGCCCAGAACTACACGGGAGGAGCTGGTAAATGACCTGAAAAGAGCTGGGACCACCGTTTCCAAGGTTACTGTTGGTAATACACTAAGACGTCATGGTTTGAAATCATGCATGTCACGGAAGGTTCCCCTGCTTAAACCAGCACATGTCAAGGCCTGTCTTAAGTTTGCCAATGACCATTTGGATGATCCAGAGGAGTCATGGGAGAAAGTCATGTGGTCAGATGAGACCAAAATAGAACTTTTTGGTCATAATTCCACTAAACGTGTTTGGAGGAAGAAGAATGATGAGTACCATCCCAAGAACACCATCCCTACTGTGAAGCATGGGGGTGGTAGCATCATGCTTTGGGGGTGTTTTTCTGCACATGGGACAGGGCGACTGCACTGTATTAAGGAGAGGATGACCGGGGCCATGTATTGCGAGATTTTGGGGAACAACCTCCTTCCCTCAGTTAGAGCATTTAAGATGGATCGAGGCTGGGTCTTCCAACATGACAATGACCCGAAGCACACAGCCAGGATAACCAAGGAGTGGCTCTGTAAGAAGCATATCAAGGTTCTGGCGTGGCCTAGCCATTCTCCAGACCTAAACCCAATAGAGAATCTTTCGAGGGAGCTCAAACTCCGTGCTTCTCAGCGACAGGCCAGAAACCTGACTGATCTAGAGAAGATCTGTGTGGAGGAGTAGGCCAAAATCCCTCCTGCAGTGTGTGCAAACCTGGTGAAAAACTACAGGAAACATTTGACCTCTGTAATTGCAAACAAAGGCTACTGTACCAAATATTAACATTGATTTCCTCAAGTGTTCAAATATTTATTTGCAGCTGTATCATACAAATAAATCGTTAAAAAATCAAACATTGTGATTTCTGGATTTCTGGATTTCTTTTTTAGATTATGTCTCTCACAGTGGACATGCACCTACGATGACAATTTCAGACCCCTCCATGATTTCTAAGTGGGAGAACTTGCAAAATAGCAGGGTGTTCAAATACTTATTTTCCTCACTGTATATATATATATATATATATATATATATATATATATATATATATATATATATATATATATATATATATATATATATATATATATATATATATTCAGTACATATCCATGTTCTGCACTTATTCATCCATTGTATATCATGCACTTATGCAACCGTTGTATATCCTGCACTTGCTGCTACTGCACTTCTGGTTAGACCTAAACTGCATTTCGTTGCCTTGTCAAGTCAAGTCAAGTCAACTTTATTTATATAGCGCTTTTAACCATGTAGATTGTTTCAAAGCAGTTTTACAGTGTTAAACAGGAAAACAATGCAGCATAATTTATTAAGCTGTATAGCCATTTGATGTCATCAGTTCATTTCAATTTCCATACGGTGACAGTGTGGGCTTTAGAACAATAATTAGATCAGTAATTTAGTTTATATGGTTAATTTAGTTTAATAATTAGATTTATTTCGATGTTTAGTTGAAAAATGTAGTGTCCCTAACTGAGCATGCCAAGCCAGAGGCAACAGTGGCAAGGAAACCAAAACCCCATTAGGTGACCTAATGGAGAAAAATAAACCTTGGGAGAAACCAGGCTCAGTCGGGGTGCCAGTTCTCCTCTGGCCAATTAACAAACAGCGTATTATTATTATTATTATTATTATTCTGGCAGCTTTACAGGTCAGAGGTCATAATAGATCGGAATATTCGAAAGACCGGAGGCAACACGCTGGAGACGGGTTTATTGAGGATGATGTTGATTAAATAATTATTAAAGTGCAATATTCGAATGATCGGAGGCAACATGCTGGAAACGGGTTTATTGTGGGTGACATATCGATTTAAGTATTATTTAATTGTAATATTCGAACAATCGGAGTCATCATGCTGGAGACGGGTTTATTGAGATGCTGTGTCGATGAGGCAGTTGCAGGGGGAGTCTAATCACGGTCTCTGCGGACACTTCGGGGTCCTGTGTTGGTCTTCTCTGGGCGCAGGTCCACCATCTGATCTGGATACGGCCCGGATCTGCCTTGTACCAGTACTTGTGTAATGACAATTAAGTTGAATCTAATCTAATCTAATGTTACTTTTAATTCATTACTTGTTAGATCAAAAAGTAATCTGATTACATAATGAATGCTACTTTTCATTCATTACTTTACTTGTTAGAGCAAAAAGTAATCTGATTACATAATGCATGTTACTTTTAATGCATTACTTGTTAGATCAAAAAGTAATCTGATTACACAATGCACGTTACTTGTAATGACTTACTTTACTCGTAACATCAAAAAAGTAATCTGATTACATAATGAATGTTACTTTTAATTCATTACTTTACTTGTTAGATCAAAAAGTAATCTGATTACATAATGAATGTTACTTTTAATTCATTACTTTACTTATTAGATCAAAAAATAATCTGATTACATAATGAATATTACTTATAATTCATTACTTTACTCGTTAGAACAAAAAGTAATCTGATTACATAATGAATGTTACTTTTAATTCATTACTTTACTTGTTAGATCAAAAAGTAATCTGATTACATAATGAATATTACTTATAATTCATTACTTTACTCGTTAGATCAAAAAGTAATCTGATTACATAATGAATGTTACTTTTAATTCATTACTTTACTTGTTAGATCAAAAATAATCTGATTACATAATGAATGTTACTTTTAATTCATTACTTTACTTGTTAGATCAAAAAGTAATCTGATTACATAATGAATACTACTTTTCATTCATTACTTTACTTGTTAGAGCAAAAAGTAATCTGATTACATAATGAATGTTACTTTTCATTCATTACTTTACTTGTTAGATCAAAAAGTAATCTGATTACATAATGAATATTACTTATAATTCATTACTTTACTCGTTAGATCAAAAAATAATCTGATTACATAATGAATGTTACTTTTCATTCATTACTTTACTTGTTAGATCAAAAAGTAATCTGATTACATAATGAATGTTACTTTTAATTCATTACTTTACTTGTTAGATCAAAAAATAATCTGATTACATAATGAATGTTACTTTTAATTCATTACTTTACTCGTTAGATCAAAATGTAATCTGATTACATAATGCATGTTACTTGTAATGCGTTACTTTACTCTATAATTCAGATGAGATTGAAAACACTTGATCGCTAGGTTTTTTCAGAGGAGAGCTATGGTAGAAATGTGTCCATCTTGAACATAATCAGAATTATCAGCTAATAAGGGTAAATTGACATACACTGGAGGGAGCATCTGGGTTGGGTTTCCACAGTTGTACCTTGACAGGTTGTAGAGATATTTGATGGAATCACATCCTCAAGTTCTGATATCAAAAATATGCAACTTTTATGAAGTTCAAATGCATTTGCAATATTTTGCATTTATATTTTTTGTATACATTCTATAGTTTTCACATGATTTTATATAATTGTATTCATTGGTTTGTTAAATATACATAATATTGATGTTATTACTGTATTATGTCAAATACAGTATATATAACCATAAACGCATAAATAAATCTCTGAAAAAATATGTGTAAAATAAACATTACATTTCAAATCTTGCTTTTCATGCCCGAAACATATAGGGAAAAAATCCTAAATGAGGTTATCATCATTCATGCATGAAAGGGATATATACACCAATCAGGCATAATATTATGACAGGTGAAGTGAGTAACACTAATTATCTCTTCATCACGGCACCTGTTATTGGGTGGGATGGGCAGCAAGGGAACATTTTGTCCTCAAAGTTGATATGTTAGAAGCAAGAAAAACGGGCAAGCATAAGGATTTGATCAAATTTGACCAGGGGTGTGATGGCAAGACAATTGGGTCAGAGCATCTCCAAAACTACAGCTCTTGTGGGGTGTTCCCGGTCTGCAGTGGTCAGTAGCTATCAAAAGTGGTCCAAGGAAGGAACAGTGGTGAACCGGCGACAGGGTCATGGCCAAGGCTCATTGATGCATGTGGTCCGATCAAACAGACAAGCTACTGTAGCTCAAATTACTCAAGAAGTTAATGCTGGTTCTGATGGAAAGGTGTCAGACAGTGCATCGCAGTTTGTTGAGCATGGGGCTGCATAGCTGCAGACCAGTCAGGGTGCCCATGCTGACCCCTGTCCACCACCGAAAGCACCAGTGGGCACGTGAGCATCAGAACTGGATGACAGAGCAATGGAAGAAGGTGGCCTGGTCTGATGAATCACATTTTCTTTTACATCATGTGGATGGCCAGGTACACGTGTGTGACTTTTCTGAGGAGCACATGGCACCAGGATGTACTATGGGAAGAAGGCAAGCCAACGGGGGGGGCAGTGTGATGCTTTGGGCAATGTTCTGCTGGGAAACCTTGTGTCCTGCCATCCATGTGGATGTTACTTTGACACGTACTACCTACCTAAGAATTGTTGCAGACAATGTACACCCTTTCATGGAAACGGTATTTCCTGGTGGCTGTGGTCTCTTTCAGCAGGATAATGAGTCCTGCCACAAAGCAAAAATGGTTCAGGAATGGTTTAAGGAGCACAAGTTTGGGGTGTTGACTTGACCTCCAAATTCCCCAGATCTCAATCCAATCAAGCATCTGTGGGATGTGCTGAACAAACAAGTCCGATCCATGGAGGCCTCACCTCGCAACTTAAAGGACTTAAAAGATCTGCTGATAACATCTTGGTGCCAGATACCACATCACTCCTTCAGGAGTCCATGCCTCGATGGGTCAGGTTATGATTGAGAGTGTGGTGTCTGGGACAAAGGTAAAACATTAAAAAAGTCACATAAAAGGCATTTAAAAAATAGTACAAATAAATGATGAAGACATGATAAATCATTTCCAAGACAGTCTTAATGTGGCCATCAAGTAACAAAGAAAAAGTTGAAATCTAGTAATTTTAATAAAAATCATCCCTCGGACATAAAGGTGCCTGTAGGTTAAGAAACACCAATATTAAAAAAATGACTGTTTCGCTCTATCTTGCTCCAGAAATATCCCGGCAATAATGATTTGGTAACATAAATCTTGTTTGGTGACACTTTGCACATCAGGCAATAAACGACCTCTGTGTAACAGAGCCAACAGTTGGGACCTTCCAGAGGAAAAGCTCTGATGGAATAACAGCACTCATGCATAAAAGAGAGCAATCACTCACTCCATCTCTCTCTGACAGTCTTCAGTTATGGGCCCTGAGTAATCTCATTTCGTTTATCATCAAGTATCAAATTTCTCTCTCTTATTGGCAAAGCCACACACTGACGGAATTACTGGCATATATAGGGCCCCAAAATATCACAGGCTCTTTATCCCAGTGTCTCTTGACACCAAATGTCACCCTCTAACTTTGTTATGGCTTTAAATATTACAGTGGCCCAGCGCTCTGGGAGTTCTCCGCAGCCGCAGGTGTTTATTTTTTTTCATGATTTAAGCAAGAGAGCGAGATAAAGAGTTTGAAGGGTTTGTATCGGGGTGTCACTGTGACACTGAGCATCTGTGATTTTAACAACATGAAAGTTCTTTGAGCTGCAAAGTTCACAAAGAGCGACACGGGGAAAGCAAGAGATTACACCGAATGAACAGAGAGACAAGACAAAAGTGAAGTGAGATGAAGAACCCAAGTTCACAGACGGATGTGATTTCGTTATTTTTATTTCAAAGATTCAGCCGTCTGTGGCTGTTCATTTTTTATTTTCACAGGTACATTTTTCTTCTGATCTAATATCAAAATATTACTCAATTAAATATCTGCTTTAGTTATATCCAGAAACAGAGACCTGACCTAGCCGTATTTTGACAGTCTCAGGTAAATTTGCATTTCACAAGTACTTTAAGCGTGAAACCTATATAAAAATAAGTCTCCTCTGTGATAAACTCTTTATTTCGATGGTCCACTTTAGACATTCTACTAACTATAAGTAACTTTGCAGCTACATGTCAACTAACAGAGTAGACTGTTGGGTAAGAGTTAGTTGTTAGGGTCTAGGATAGTAATAAGTTGACATGTAGTTGCAAAGTTACTTATACAAAATGAAGTGTTAGTAGATATTAAGCAGACAGACTATTAATACTCTAATGAGAGTTAGTTGACATGTAGTTGTAAAGTTACTTATAGTTAGAAGAATGTAAAGTGGACCATCCAAATTAAGCTGAAAATCATGCATTAAGACTTAAGGATTTTCTTAAGGGTTGTGACATATCTTTTATTCAGGCTACGACATGTATGCACTGCTGCTAAACTAAAACATTACCTGAACCATATTTTAAGGAAATTACAACCATTTTTAACTGTGGTTCTCACTCCAAAAGCTTTACTAATGGCCCGTTTCCACTGAGCGGTTCGGTACGGTACGGTACGGTACGGTACGCATTTATTTGCGTTTCCACTTTCAAAAGTTGTGACTGGTACCAAAATGCCGAACCGTACCGTACCACTTTTTTCGGTACCCTTCCGTTGGGGTACCTAGCACAGTGGTACGGTACTAAAGGACTCACTGCAGAATGCTGATTGGTTGACAGAGAATCGTCACTTGTGCGTGCGACAGGGGGATCGACAACGCAAGAGGCACCATTTTTAAATCACAAGATTGCAAAACAATGTCGGCGCGCAGCTTAACGTTACCGTGGTCGACCCAGGAGGTGCAGATTTTGCTGGGTATCCTCGGTGAAGAAAGGGTACAAAGGGAACTCGATGGCATGGTGAGAAACGAAAAGGTTTTTCAGCATGTTTCTGAGAGGATGGCTACCTAGGGGTTCCAGTGGACGTCCGAGCAGTGCTGCATTAAAAGTAAAAAACTGCGGAGTGACTACCTTAAGGTGAAAGATCACAACAGCCGGAGTGGTGTTCACAGAAAGAAATGGAAGTGGTTCGATATGATGGACGCCATCTACGGACACAGACCGGCGAGTTTGGGAAGAGAAGGAGGCATCGATACGGCCAGCTCGTTGCTGGAGTCGATGATGGAGTCTGTCGGTAAGTTCGTATAACTAGTTGTGAAATAAAGTATACGACGATCATGGTAAAGCTTACTTTCAATGCACAACTTTTGAGCATGCCTTTTGTTTGTGTGTTTGTTTGCAAGCCAGTGAAGTATCAACCAAGATTTGCAAGCTAGCAAGACGCTAGTTTATTAGCCAGTGGTGGACGGAGTACAAATCTAGAAACGTACTTAGTACAGATACCCTAATAGATATTACTACTATTATTACTACTAAACATATTCTATTAAAGATATATGGGTATAATGATAGAGCTTAATATAAGAGCTCAGTCTGAAATCATTATGCAATATCAGAGATGGGAAAATATGCCCACATTCAATGGGCTTAAACAGTACAGCAATGTTGTGGGGTAAAATGACAATATTGTGCTTTGGAATGTAGTGAAGTAAAAGTTTCTCAAAATAGAAGTACTCTGATAAAATAGAAAAATTAAAAAAATTATTATGTACAGTAACAAAGTAAAAATGCTTTTTTACTGTCCACCGCTGTAATTGGCTACCCACTCAGTCCTACTATGTTGTATGTTCTCTATTTGTTATCTTAAACTGTATTTTTGCAGTGTGTGTAATTAACATGACTTTTTAGTGTAACTTTTCAGTTGAGGATCCTAGCTGTCAGGAGGAAACAGAGGGACTTGATGAGATGTTGTCCACCCCTGAGAGCTCATTTGAGCGTCTGAAAGTCCAAATGGTTGGTCTGCAGCGCCGATTTTGCACCAGATTGATAATCTAAAAAAAACACATAAAGAAAACAATGTTAAAACAATGTAGCAGTGATGGACGGTGTGTTAATGTTCTTTAATTAAAAGTTAAACTATCATAGACTGGCTGAAACAATACATAGTCAACATGAAATTACAGCATTGAAAGTGTTACTCCACCAGAGAGGGCACTTTCATTGAAGCACAAAGAAACACTAGCCAACAGATATAGACTAACTATTTTCGCAAAATTACAGGCAGTACAGATAATCAGTCATTACCCACAACTAGTATTGCACTTGTAATAATATAGGCATTATACAGATTCATGTGAGTGATTGATGATCTCAAAATGTAACCTTCACAGTTTTTATTAATATAATGAATAGACTGTAGTTTACAGTTATCACAGTTGTATGATTTTTACAGATAAAGGACTGGTTTCACTGGCAGGGCTTATTGTACTTATTTATTCTTACTGTAGGGTTATTTAATTTATAAGAATATTTGTTAGTTAGCACATGACAGTGCATTTTGTAATACACAACATAAAAAAGTTAGCTTGTTTAAGCTTACCCTCCTGCGCCGTTGTTTTTGTCTTGCCGCGGTTGTCCGTCTCGTCCCAGCTCCTTAACATTTCCCGAATTTCCCTGTATTTTCTGGCTGTGTTTTTCCTTGCAGACTGCAGCCTTTTATCAAACAAAGCGTGTCTCCTCCTTGTTATAAACAGCCACATGCCGAGAAGCAAGAACAAGATCTGCTGTAAGGTCTCCATCGTTCTTCTTCACGCGCACGAATGACGTCAACCGATGCTTTCCGTCATACACCACGCCTATCAAAAAGGGTACTGTTGGCAGTGGAAACGCTCGCCGAATTCATGGTTTACCGACCCGAACCGTACCGTACCGTACTGTACCGTACCGCTCAGTGGAAACGAGCCATAAGTGGCTATAGTTCATTTCAGTTTCCTGAGCCAAGCATCCTTTGTACTGTAAGGGATATTCGGATCAAATAACTCTTTTGGGGAATTGATCCACAATTAAAAGAACCGAATCACCTATATGAATAATTCAGAATTAATATTTAACACATCATCAACTATTCGTCCAGCGATACGTCGATATTAGAGTTACCTTATCAATCCTGGTCAGAATATTACTCCCTGGCCATCGGAGATAATATCATTAATTTTATGTTCATTGATATGAGTTATATCAATGAACATATGAGCACGGTAACGTACGATCCACAGTTTAATGCAACAACTTATGAGCATGAAGCACAAGACACACGTTTAGATGAAAAAATGAATACAAGACTTTATTGAGCTATTCTAAGACATACAATCTAAAATAATGAAAACACACACATACTCATTCATACAGTTTGCAGGAAAAGGGTGATATTTGTTAGAGGAGTTGAGTCCCAACCTTCTAGCTTTAGCAGCTATTTCTTAAACTGCGACCTGAGAGAATCAAGAGTAACTCAAACTTAGTGTGTCTGCTCGACACAGTTTCCAACCGCTCGGCTAGAAATGGAAAGCTGTCTGACTGCTCTTTGAAGCGCAGGCTCTTTTCATGAGGAAGGGCTGCGGCACTGATTGGCTGGCGGGCGGTCATGCCGTTTGCAGGCTGGGCGCTCCGGGTGTCGAGTATGGCTCCGCCAGGAGGAGCTTGTCTCCGGTTCCGGGTTGCGCTGGGTAAGGCTTCATCGTTGCTACGCAACCCGGCTTTCTCTCACTGAACTTGTTGAGTTCAGAAAGAGCTTTGGTGGCTCTTAGTGCTGGTGAAACGTGCAGGCAAGAAGATGATGAAGCCAGCACGAGTCAGCCACAGTGTGATCACTGCAAACAGTGGCTAGACGAACGAAACAATGTCAAGCAAAAAGCAAAGTATCAACTGTTGATCTCTCCATTTGGTCCGCCCCTGGAGGTGTTCCAGCCAATCAGATATTGTTGTGGGTGGGTCTCCCGCCCAGCACTCCCGTTCTCGCATATCATTAGCGTTTTGCCTCATGTGATAAGTGATAGCAGATTCCGCTGGCTTCTGACGAGCATTTCAAACGCATCCTTTTCATATTGCAAATATGGTACATTATACAGAACTGTGCTCATGGGTCATTTAACTATTTCATACATACCAAACAGCACGTGTTTCCCATATATGGAGGGCATGATGATAGTGATTATGATGGGGTAACTGTCTAGTTATATAACACTCCGCAGATCCTATGAGACATACATAATACACGTTGTCAGGAGATTTCTTAGTGATTTCCCCGGTACTAAAACGGTGCAAAAAAATGCAAAAAACGGTGGCACTGAAATTGTTTGACCCTGGACAAAGTCAGTTCCTAGTCGGTTACATAGAAGTCTTTGTATGTGGATTACAAAGAGGGTCTTTGAGAAATGGTCATTGTCAAAGGAGGGGGAGTGTTTTAACCCATATTTTTGGGATCTCCTGAATGCTTGCTAATGGCCCATTCAGGAAGCGTTTAGCACTCTATTGGGTCCAGGTAATTTCGTTACTTTACGCTGGGATGATAAATGGTGTCTGGTCCTTCCCGGGCCATCCACAAGTACCCACTGTTCGTGGAACAAAGGAATGTCTGCCTGTTGTTTAACGTGTCCTTGTGAATTGGGTTTGAGATGGGCCGGACATCTGGACGTCCAGACGTTTGGGAGGACTAGTTTGGCAAACTGCCCCCAGGCTGAGTTTTGTGACTCACTCATCAGAAGATTGACAAAGGGGGTCAGGGAGTCCCTGAAGTCGAATGTGTCTGTGAATCGATGCCTGTTCCATAGATAATCCTACAGTACCAAGTACCCAAATGGTCATTACCTTCAAAAGAGTCAAACAGCAGCCCTACAGCAGTAGTCAAAAAAGATTTTCAACAGCACTTTTGGGCCAACCGCTCCATGTAATCGAGATGTGTCTGATCCGGACCGGAATTAAATTAACACACAACCCTGCAATTGATTTAAAACTCTAGGTAGTTCAGCCAGGAAATTTCTCCTGTGTGGTGGGAGAAAAAAAAACATTTCTGATTCAAACAGCAATAAAATCACCAACTGAGCCTGTGAATGATGAAATTACATCACATGTAAAATAATTACCATTCGAATAGGGTTACAGACATACTTTTTGATTTTAATCCCATCCAAATCCACCACGTTTTTTTCCTTCAATATAAAATGGCGGTTTCAGCACTGCTTGCTATCCATTCAAAAAACCCACAAAGATATCAAGCCAGACATTTGTGTGTGTGTGGTCCAGATAAACCCTACGTTATGAGGACAAAATGTCTCCACAAGGATGGCAATATCCGAAATTCTTGGACAGTTTTTGGTCCCCATGAGGAAAAGTGCATAAAAATCTGACTAAAATATTTATATAATTTGGAATGTAATACATTTACAGTTTGTACAGTGTAAACTATTCATCAAATAGTCCAGAACTATTCATCTATTCATCAAAGAGTCCAAAAAAAAAATTATCATGTTTTTTAACATTGTTAATAATAAGACATGTTTCTTAATCACCAAATCATCATATTAGAAGGATTTTTGAAGGATCGTGTGACACTGAAGACTTGAGTAATGATGCTGCAAATTCACGCTTTCCCATCAAAGTACTAAATTGCATTTTACAATATATTAAAATAGAAAATGGTTAATGATATTACACAGTATTATCATTTTTACAGTATGCAACCTTGGTGAGCATAAGAGACCTCTTTCAAAAACATTACAACATCTTACCGAACCAAACTTTTAAATGGTGTTTTGTGATGCATGCATCATTGAAGTTCCGTAATGCCCACATAGAAACAACACTCCAACCATACTAAAAGATCTCATTACCATCTGAATCAGTACATAAAACCGCAGACATCCTCTGTTAATAACTGCAACTCAAACATTATTTGGAAAACTAATCCTGCTTATGATTCTGATACACACACCTCTCCTGACGATAAATGTCTTCATATATTAATCTTCATGACATCCATGTTCAAGCTCCATTACACATAACACACTACACATAATTACATATGAACAGTTTTTGCTCTTTAGCTCAGAGAAATATGTCTATTACAGCAGTTTCATTACTATGAGCGTCTGCTCATCAATTCAATCTGCTGGAATAATTAGAAATGATCTAGGTATTATTTCGATTTACAGCGAGAGAAAGAGAGAGCGAGGGAAAGGCAGAAAATGAGAGAAATCAGTATTGTGGGCTGTGTACACATGGATTTATGTACGTCTGCAGGAACAGGTGGAGAGAGTGTTTTGAGCCCTGTGGTGAACTGAGCTGCATTGTTTTATTGGGTAGGAAAATTAAAATCTGTGACTGGAAAAGTTTGGATATCTGATTCTGACCTAACCATTTCAGAAAGAGAATGAAAATGAAAGTTTTCAGAAAACACTGAAATGCATTTCGACCTTGGTAGAAAAATGGTAAACAAAACACGACACTGGCTTATTTGCACTGGTGGTTCAACATAGTTCAAGCCCCTTTTATCCAGGATTTTCAGTGTTGGAACGGTGCCTATTGTATTGCTTTGGCAACACCTCATTAACACATCAGCAAATGTAAATGAACACACGCTCCCTTACTGTACAACCAGGGCCGTTTCTAGCCATTTTGACGCCCTAGGCGAAATCCTTATTGGCACCCCCCAGCCAAACCTTAAAAAGCAACATGGTATTACTGGTATTAATATTAATATTATACACCTGCTGGAAGAGGTGATGGCGGCGCGTGCAGACGCAGCGGCTGCTCTCTGTCCCAACCGTGCGGTGATATGTTCGTTTACAAAGTGTTTGTCCGATTGTTTTACGTGTTTGTCTCGTCTGAAACAAAAGTACAGTCGACAGGCTCTACTAGACATCAGCAGAAACAGGATTTATAACGTTTTGGACTATGCAACAGAGACGTTAAGAGAGTTGGGACTACTGCGGCCGACGATAACACCGGACTTGCCTGCTACTCCTCCCCCGGAAAGGAGGCGTCGGAAGCGGTGTGCGAGGAAGCAGAAGAGGGGCAAGCGCGGAGGCATCCGGGCCGGGCTAGCAGCTAGCCCAACTCGCCCAGCCATACCATCCATTCTCCTGGCAAATGTACGATCACTGGACAACAAAATGGATCACATACGACTGCTGAGGTCAGTGAACCGGACAGTGAGTAACTGCTGTGTGCTTATCTTCACTGAAACCTGGCTAAATGACAACATTCCCGACTCTGCTGTACAACTGGAGCAGTTAGTATGCTACCGGGCGGACAGGGCCCTCATAGACAGAGGAAAGACGCGTGACGGTGGAGTTTGTGTCTATATCCGAAACAAGTGGTGCCGAGACACTATGGTGGTGTGTAAACATTGCTCCCCACTGGTGGAGTTTATGATCATAAAGTGCCGACCATTCTATTTGCCTCGGGAGTTCAGCGCGATCTTGATAGTCACGGTTTACTTGCCTCCTACTAACAACAACAGCGAAAGGAATGAGGCACTAAATGAACTGTACCAGGCTATCAGTGAACAACAGACAGAACACCCAGACGGCTTCATCATCCTTGCAGGGGACTTCAATCATGCTGACCTCAAGACTGTCCTTCCAAAATTACACCAACATGTTGATTTTACAACAAGGGGAAATAACATCTTGGACTTAGCATACACCACACACAAAGGAGCTTACAAAGCTGCCCCCCTCCCCCACCTCGGACTCTCTGACCACATCACTGTTATGCTAATGGCAGCATACAGACAGAGAGTGAAAGCCATCAAACCTGTTAGGAAACAGGTAAGGGTGTGGCCAGAGGGAGCATCTTCTGCTCTTCAAGACTGCTTTGGAAAAACAGATTGGGGAATGTTTAAAGAAGCAGCCACCTACAACAACCAAACAGACATTGAGGAATATACAGACACTGTGACCTCCTACATCACCAAGTGTATTGATGATGTGACCCACACAAAAAACATCATCACTCGGGCTAACCAGAAGCCATGGCTGACAGGTGATGTCCTTGGGCTGCTGAGAGCTAGAAACATAGCCTTCAGAGCCGGGATGAATCTGGACTGAAAACAGCGAGAGCCAACCTGTCCCGTGGCATCAGGAAAGCAAAACAGGATTACACACACAAGATAACCGCCCACTTCAGAGACAGCAGAGATGCACGGAGCCTCTGGCAGGGCATTCAGGCCATCACAGACTACAGGCCTGCGAGAGCAACCCATCTCTGCTCAACAGCCTAAACAGTTTCTTCTCACGCTTTGAAGAACAAAACAACACAAGGCCTCAGTTCAGCATTCAACACAATAATTCCACAACAACTCATCTGCAAACTCGACAAACTAGGACTAAGTACTTCACTCTGCAACTGGCTATTGGACTTCCTCAGTCAGAGGCCTCAAGTAGTGCGTGTTGGCAACAACACCTCAAACAGCACCACACTGAGCACTGGGGCCCCTCAAGGCTGCATGCTCAGTCCGCTGCTCTTCACGCTGCTGACACACGACTGCACAACAACTCATAACACTAATCACATTATCAAGTTTGCGGACGACACAACTCTGGTGGGTCTCATCACCAAGGGAGATGAGACTCACTACAGGAACAAGGTAGACCTTCTGACCACATGGTGCAGAAACAACAACCTCCTGCTGAACGTCAGCAAAACCAAAGAGATCATTGTTGACTTCCGGAGAGGTCACACCGAACACCTGCCACTGTTCATCGATGGTGCCGATGTGGAGAGAGTGAGCAGCACCAAATTCCTGGGGGTGCACATCAGTGAAGACCTCTCCTGGACCACCAACACTGTATGTCTGGTGAAGAAGGCTCAGCAGCGTCTCTACTTCCTGCGCAGACTCAGACGCGCAAGTGCTCTACCACCCATCATGAGCACTTTCTACAGAGGCACCATTGAAAGCATCCTTTCCAGCTGCATCACTGTGTGGGGCGGGAGCTGCACTGAATACAACAGGAAAGCTCTTCAGCGCATAGTTAACACAGCCGGAAAGATCATTGGTGCCCCACTCCCCTCCATGAAAAACATATACTCCACCCGCCTCATCCGAAAAGCGACCACAATTGTGAGCGACACAAGTCATCCAGCTCACAATCTGTTCAGCCTCCTGCCATCTGGGAAGAGGTACAGGAGCCTCCACTCTTGCACCACCAGACTCAGCAACAGCTTCACCCACCAGGCTGTTAGGACGCTGAACTCTCTCCCCTCAGTCACCAGGCCGTCAAGAAGATGACTGTCCTTGCACTATCAGGCCATTTGCACATTTTTTGACTGTTCCTGCACTATCATGTCACTCGCACACCTTTTATGCTGCTATGATTGAACTATCTTTGCACTACAATGCCATTTACATACTTCAGATGCTGCTTGACAAACTGTCTTTTGCACTACCATGACATTTGCACACTTCTGATGTTTACTATGACCAAACTGTCTTTGCACTACATGCCACTTGCAGGCTTAATTTTTAATTTAAATGTCTGTATATATTGATATTGCACTCTAGTTTTAGTTTTTTAACTCTAGTCTAGTTTAAATTATATGTCTTGTCTTGTCTTCACCGTGGGATGGAGGGAAACGTAATTTCGATTGCTTTGTATGTCTGGAACATGTGAAGAATCGACACTAAAGCTGACTCTGACTCTGATTATTTTTAATCCTTATTAACAAATATATACAAATACAATTTGGAAACTATGTATAAAAGCTGTTCCAGTCACATGAAAGTAACAAGAATAAATACTGATTCAGTGCGGTCTTTGTATCTCATTGGCGCTTGAACTTCCCCTTTAAATAACGCAACGCTATGCCCTGTACGACACTATTAGAACTGAGTGAATCGATTCAGCTTTCAGCACCACCCGTAAAAATGCATTAAATTCGACAAAGCGGTTTAATTAAGGATAATAAATATTGTGAATTAGCACATTTTATTATACTATTTTTAAATTGGCCTTTGAAGTTTTACATGGGACAATTACACACTGATCCTTTAACAATTCATTAGCGCAAAAACACACACCTTTTGGAGGTGCAAGTAAGAGAAGAAAGCTTCATAGAGTCTAAATATAATGATATCATGAAATGCTAAAGTGAGTGTGGTTAGCCTATATCTTGCCTCTATAATACACACCGAGCAATATTACACTATCTGCCCATTTCACAGCATGATTTCTCGACTGCCACAAATACGGCCCTAACAAAATACAGAATTGTGCACTTTTTATTGTACCTGTTTTTTTAATTGGTCTTTGAATTTAGCTTTATTATGTGGTTAAAAAAAGCGTTACCTTGCCAAAGCTTTGACCGAGCTCTTTGATCTAATGGTGTTGAGCGCTCCAAATGCAAACTTTACATGCAACATTCAGACAGTAATTGACACTACTCTGATCCAATAGTGTTATGGGAACCAGTGGAGGCGGCAATCATATTTCAGGGTGGCCTTGACACCCTTTACACACACCCCTGATATGCGTTCATTGGCGCCCCTTCAGCTGATGGCGCCCTAGGCGACCGCCTAGTTCGCCTATGCCTAAAAACGGCCCTGTGTACAACAGACACACAGAGGAAGGTGGTCCTCATTAAGGCCCAATCCCAATTCTATTTTATACCCCAACAGAGTGCCAAGGAGAAATGGGACACCACTAATATACCATTACACATCATCATACCCCGTTTCTTTTATTAGTGTCCTGTGACATTTAACCATTATGAACAGCAATGAAGTGCGTAGGCTATATCTAACAGAAATCAGGCGCGAGCACGTTTAACAAATTACTCACTCCTGACAGAGTTTTGCGCTGTATTTGGACTTAATAAAACGGCGCTCGTTTTCAGTTCAAAAACGCATGAGCCAGAGTTTCCTAAGATGATACAGAATGATACAGAACATACAAGACTAGTGGAGCCGTTTTTCCATCGGGCCAAACTGTTCTCTTTGTTTATTAACCGTTCCATTCCGTGCTGATCCGAGCCGGCCTGTACGGATATGCCTTCGCTATCTACTGTGGTGCTGCGATAATGTTCATACGTTATATGTCAAGTCAGTCATTGTCTTGGTAACGCAAGAGTTTACAGATGATATGTGATGTAAATATCGACTGCGTTATGAAGGATGACCAGATATATATATTTTTTTAACTATTATTAATATGTGTTCAAATCCCTCAAATAGTGCGTTTAGCAAGCTACGGAGAAACTAGCAGCCAGGCTAACAGCACGGAAGTCGGTGGAGGGAAACTCCTCATACCCCTTCGTTCGACGTGTGGTCCTGAAAAATCTTTATTTGAAGGGCTATCTGGCCCTTCCCCTTACCCCTACTACTCCAGCCAAAAGAGAATCGAGACACCCCTACCCCTTCACTTGAACGCGCAAAACGAAGGAGTAGGGGAAAGGGAAGGGCTAAAGGGTAGAAATGGGATTGGACCTAACTCAGACAGGTACAAATTTTCATCTGAGATCAGAGTCAATGGTGATGGTAATAAATTGTCTTCAGAAATGTCCAAAACACAAAGGAAGCACGTCTCATGTAGTTCACCCAGTCTGTTTTCAATCTATCAACTGTCAATTATTGATTAAACTGCCTTCCACCCTCTGCAGTGAAGTCACTTTTGGAGAATGACTGCATCAGAAATTGTTGAAAATACAAATTGGAGCCCAACACAAACTGACCTGGTTTCATAAACCTCAATTTACTCAGACTGGAGTCCACTAAACGCTTAAACATTATGTGCAGAGGTTATAGAGAAAGTGGAAAAAGACGTGTTTTTTTCCTTTTAAAGTAAGAGGTGCAATTTCCGCCATTTTGCAAGCTTTAACCTATTTTTTCTGTCCTTTGTTATGCAAAAACCTTCATGTTTCTGATTGGCTAACAATATGTGACTCTTTCTCTTTATTACTTGTAATAAATGAATAAGACCAAGTACACACTACCGTCCAAAAGTTTGGGGTTTCAAAATGTTTTTTATGTGTTGTGAAACATTATTACCATTTAAAACAACGGTTTTTGAATATATCTTAAAATGTGTAATGTATTCCTGTGATGTCCAGTCCAGTCTTTAGTGTCACGAGATCCTTCAGAAATCATTCTAACATTTGGTGCTCAAGAAACATTTCTTAATATCAATGTATATCTTTTTTTGACATAGAAGTATTTTGTTACATTATATAAGTTTTTGCTGTCATTAAGTAAATGCATCCTAGCTGAATAAAAGTAGTAATTTATTTGCAATGGTAGTGTAAATATTAATTATTCCAAACAGACGTCCATACACATATCTTTGAGAGCCCGCAATCCACACATGAATAGTATAACATAGGAATTAATATAACACAGTTGACACATTTATGCGGCCAAGTTTAAATGGAATGATTGCAATCCGATCCATCAATACACATAAAACGACTAAGTATAAACATGCCCTTTTTTGCTATTTACAGGGCTATCATAAAGAGGTGCAATTTCTCCAGACACCTAGATCAATGATATCTGACACAAAGAGGGACATTTTATGTGTGGTATTCCAAAGAAAATGAAAAATAAAAACTTCCCTCCATCCACTACATTTCTGAGAGTGATTGCATCAGAAATTGTACAAAATAAAAATTGCCGTTTATGAAGCACAACTCAAAACCGACCACAGCGATCTGGTCTCATCAGCGCCATACACCTCAATTTACTCAAGAAGCGGGTCCGCTGAACACTTTATTATGCGCAGAGGTTACAGAGAAGGTGAAAAGAAATGTGTTTTTGTCCGTAGTTAATAGGAGTAATATGTGCTGAATGACTGATCAGACTCTCTAACCTCTTGCTCACAACATAGCAAGATCACAGTGACATTCTTAGAAAAAGCTTTCTATCTCTCTCTCCGTTCTTAAAAGACTTTCTCATATGAACAGGCTTTTATCTGCCCTTCTCAAATGCATGCTGTAGGTATTTCCCTCGACGAAATACAATTAGCCAAACTAGATTTTCTGCAAGTCCCTAAAAAGCGGCGCTCGTCACGGATAATTTACACTATGGGTATTTTCTTCATTAATCTTGGCCAATTTTATTAATGGGAATGAAAAGCAAAATAATGGAAATATAATTGGCTAAATTGACAAAGAAGCATGGGGCACCTGCAGAGAGGGGAATGGGGAGCCACTGGTGCGTTTAAGCCAGACTTGACTTCCCCTGACAAGTCATTGACTTTGCACACATACACATACACATGGACACAGAGTTTAACAATACTAATCAAACAGTCAAACACATTTTTTCCCTCCTCTCCCTGTGTGCAGGCAAATGATGAAAGGGTCGGCAACAGGCCTACAAGTTAGAACAAGATACGTGGTCTTTTAACCAGATCCCACGCAGTGAACTCTGATAGCTTAAGGTGGCTTCACACGATTTGGTGTAATTGTGATCCACGACCACGCGATTGAAAAACCGCAAGCCAATATCGCAGCTGGGCGGTACTGGGCTGAAGCAAATTATGAAGTTTAGCTTTCCACAGATTCTGGAACCAAATAAATGTGGGGGAAATAGAGACCTGGACCTTGGCACTGGGCTGTAAAAGTGGGAGAACAAGTGAGGAATGATCAGATTCCATTCAACATTGGCAATAAACACACTCTTTGCTTCGTTTTAAAAAACAATGAGAGGACTGAATCGTTTCTCCTGTGTTACCCTGCAATTTGCAGCAAGCAGATTCAGGGATTAATGTGTGATTCGACACCCGTGAGCTGGAATAAGTGGTCGGTCTCCATGGTGAGCAGAACCCTGAGGAGTTCAGAGAAAGCAACGCCTCCATGCCGAACGCCGCTGTTAAATCTACTCACCCAATATAGAGTTCAAAATGGAATTAGTCTACAGTACGTACATAATAAGCAATTTAACTCCAAGACAAATGCCAGCAGCCCCCTTGGAGATCTTAAGTAGCACTCTCAGGGAAATTTATTTTAGGGTGCGGATTCTCTACGAACAAAAATGCAGACAAGGGGATTTAAAGTGCTTTTATGCTGCCCCCAGGCCTTGATTAGGTGGTTGAGAAGTAATATGTTCTCTTATCATGCATTTAATAGAGTGTCTTTGGTGTGGGAGGCATGTGTTTACCTGTGTGTTTCAGTAGGACGGCAGCATTTCATAACCATAAAACTGACTGTCAAATTACCTGTGTGAGAGACAGCATGATTTTTTATTTTATTTGTTTGCATCACATGAACAACACTTTTAAGGGAAACAAAATTACGCATTACAAAATATAAAAATAATTTCTGAAGGATCATGTGACAATGAAGACTGGAGTAATGATGCTAAAAATTCAGCTTTGCCATCACAAGAATAAAGTACATTTTAAAATATATTCAAATAGAAAACAGCTCATAATATTTCGCAATATAACAAAGTATTTTTATCCCAATATATTTAGCATAGGTGAGCAAACCATTTGAAAAATCATACAGACCAAACCTTCGAACAAACCTTTGAATGTGTGTATATAATATAAATATTGGATATGCTATTGGAAATGCATTTTTTTTTGCTGAGGACAAGTTCTAACACCACTGACTATTGCATGCAATGACAATAAAGGGGCATTTCCTGGCAATGTACTGCTCCTTTGAGGATCTACTGCTCCAACACCCAGGGGCGTAGCACCAAATTTTGGGCCCTGGGTACAAACCATCTTGCTGGGCCCCTGTACCAAATACCATATACCAATGGGGTATTGCATTTTTATCATAAAAACACTTAAAATGTAAACAAAATAAGCCACACTCTGATTAATATATTTTTGTTTTATTGTCAAAAGTACTACTACTTACTAGGGGTGTAACGGTACACAAAACTGACGGTTCGGTACGTACCTCGGTTTTGAAGTTACGGTTCGGTATGAGTTCGGTTCAGCAGTTTTAAAAAATGGCTTTTTATTTATTTTTTATTAAACAGTGGTTTACTGAAAAAATTGTGTCTGTCCTTAAATTAATTAAATTATAACTAAAAGTGTCTTAAAGATGCTGTAAACTATATAGGGAGCCCTTACTTGCACACTAATACTATAATATTAAAGGTTAACTACAGAGCCCAAACTATGAGCCTATATTCAGCTGATATTCATGTTTAGATAATAAGCAACACTCAAATAACACATTGTGTGCGAACAACTTCACATAAGGCTAGTTTTTGCATTAACTCCTAAATCTAATTATAAAATTATGTTTTTTTCTCCAATTCGTTGTTGAAATATAATCTTAGTGACTGTCATTTTCATGACAGATTTATCTAAAATAGCATTAAATAATCAAGACATCACTAACAGGTTAAGTAGAATTAATATATATATATAGTGCATATATTTAGTGAAAGAGTTGATTGTTGATTTCTCTAGTGAATTAACAGCTGTGGACACTGAAGGACTACAGACTCAGAGGTAAATGATACTGCGTGACATTGTTTACAAGCTTCTTTGTACCTTAAGATAGTAATTCATGTTTATTCTTCTGGAAGAGATGATCGTGTTCACTCGCGCACTCGCGCGCCCCGGCCGCTTGAATTGACGCGCCTATACAGTGATCAGTAGTCACATTATGCCTGGTTCAGACTACACGATTTTAGCCCGAATTTGGCACGATCTGTTTGACGTATGGTGTCGTAGGGATTCGTAAACGACAATGGACGTCGGGACGCAAGAATTGATCGTATCATCTCGTATAGTGTGTCATAGTATACGACAACCGAATCCGCGTCTGCGATAGTTCACGATGTCACAGCAGAAAGACTAGAATGTTGAATTTTTTTTTCACGTTCCCCACGACGGGTTCCGTCACATGGGTGACGCTGACCAATCGGAGCACAGAATATATATTCTGACAGGATTCAAACATGGCGAAACGCAAGAGAGATGATGGTGCGGCTAGGTGGAGTTATGAAATAGAGGAAAGGTTCGTGGAGATGTGGCAACAGTACTCTTGCCTGTACGATGCTTCATCGAGGGACTAGAGAGAGAGGTGTGAGTGAGTCTGGGTGCGCGCGTGTGTGTGAGTCTGACTGTGAGGGTGTGTTTGTGCGTGACTGTGTATATGTGTGTGAGTGTGAGAGATTAACATCAACAAAGATAAAATAAATGGTTTATAGGAGCAGTTCATTATTAGTTCATGTTAACAAATGTAAAGTGTTCCCAGATTTTTTTTACAAATACGTTGTAGTGGCAAGCTTTCACTACTGGCTAATAACAAAATATTTAATATAAAAAGAACGATTTTTTACCTCAAGTTCTCCTTGGAGGATTGACAGCCCATACTGCCCTCTTCGAGCAAGCCAGGAACGTGTCTTCTTTCTTTTTTTGCGCTTTTCTAGACACAAGACAGCCAGTACAAAACACGCCGCAGACATTGTTTACGCTCGTTTGTTTCCGGAATTCAGTCGCTAGTTTCGCCTTCTCGATGACATCACGCGCGTCGTTAAAGACAACAAGCGATCATTGGTCGCAAAGCAACGTGTAGTCTGACATGTTTCTTATCCAGGACACGACAAGATTTTAGGAGTCAAAATCGCGTAATCTGACACAGTGACTATCGTAACAGACAAAAAAAATCGTGTAGTCTGAACCAGGCATTAAAGAGCGTCAAAACGGCATTTATCGTTTGAATTTCGTGATAAAATGGACTGAATACTTAATATGTTCGAGTGGGAACTAGGATTGAAGTGTGTTCCGTAAAATAAAATAAGTAATTTTCAATCATTAAGATGTGCATTAAACTGAGAACAATCCTGTACTTAATGTAAGAGCGTGCGCAAGCTAATTTGCATAATGCGGTAACGATCTGTGTTTTCGTGGGTGTTAGATTTTGACAATGGAGGGAAATATACAGTGTTTTCATGTAAACTTCTGACTCTTGGGGAGAACTGCAGCAGAAGAGGAGACAACGGAGAAACGGAAACAAGGCAAACGGAGCCAAATATTGCATTTATTTCACTTCAGCTGATAAAGTATGCAAACACAGCGCGAGCGTCACTGCGGGAAGCAGAAAGTGTCCGACTTCACGTCTCCGTTTGCCGCTCCTCTCCGCCTGCACGCGGCTACTCTCACCGATCAGTTGCATCCATCCACAGCCGATGTCGAACACACCTGTTAACTGATTCACCGCAGGTCCGCAGCAGAAGCACCTGACCTGCGGGTCGTACCATTTACATTGATTCGAGAGGGGTGGTGGGGCCCTGCACAACATGAAAATGACTTTTTTTTTTTTAAAAAACGAAACCAGTGCCTAACTACAAGTTTAGTTTTGCACAGGAACTTTTTTATATGTACATAAATGCTATACAAATGTTAGTGCATGTATATGTATGTATAGAAAACTGACTTCTAAGGGCCCCCCCTCTGCCTCGGGCCCTGGGTACTCGGTACCCTTTACCCCCCCAGTCCGACGCCCCTGCCAACACCCCCATTTTGTTGTTTTGTCAGCTACAAATGAGTAAGACTGGATTTTGCTGAAGTACTCTGATTGTTACGGTGGCTGAGAGAGCTCAACGCGCTGCAACTGAAGAAAACACGTGCAAATAGAAAAAAACACCAGCAAATAAAGAAAACATCTTTATCAGTTTTACAACACATGTGCTGCAAAAGTTCACAACACAACCAAATACAGGAATGCCCTGCAACCATTCACAAGGCGACCAAATACAAAAACATGCTGCAAATACTCACAACGCACCCAAATACAGAAACTGTTACGTGGAAATAAGGCAGGATACAAATGCAAGTCAAAAGTTAGTTTATTAGACAGTATGTCGTTGGTAGTCACCAGAAGACATAAATAGAAGATCGGAGCGTAGACCGCAGCCGAACTCAATGATCGTAGTGAGGCGAGGAATGTAGTCAGCAGACACGAGGATCAGCGTGTGCAGGCGGATGCGTGGCAGAAAAGTCCAGGTAGCACAGGGACGCTGTAGACAACCCAGTCTGGTGAGGATGGTGTGGAAGAATGACGATGAATCCAGAGTGACAACGAATCCAGGGTGAAACACGGAACACAGGAAGACAGGCAGGGCAGGAACACGAAAGGCACAAGCAGGAGACACGCGACACCCATCCAAAACAACGCTCTGACAAATGACAAAGGGAACACAGACAGACTAAATAGGGTGCGCTGATGATCTGCAGCTGGAGCGCTGATCAGCTGCGACAGGTGTAATGATCGTCAGCCAACCAGCGGCTCCACCCCAAACAAACACACATACACACGTACCAGAGTGAGATGATGAATTCATGAACCGTGACAGTACCCCTCCCCCTAGGAGCGCCTCCTGACGCTCCCAGGAGAACCTACCTGTTGATTGTAATCATCAATAAGGGAGTGGTCCAAAATGTCCCTAGCAGGAACCCAACTTCTCTCCTCCGGACCGTAACCTTCCCAGTCCACCAAGTACTGGAAACCTCGTCCCCTCCGTCTCGAGTCCAGAATACGATTTACCGAATATGTTGGTTCCCCATCTACGAGTCGCGGCGGTGGGGGAACCGGGACTGGCGGATTAAGATGGGAATGAAAAACGGGCTTCAATTTGGAAACATGAAAGGCGGGGTGAATTCTCCTGTACGCCGGAGGAAGTTTGAGGCGGACTGTCACCGGACTAATGATCTTGGTGACAGTGAACGGGCCGATAAATTTGGGAGCAAGCTTATTAGACACGGAACGGAGCGGAATGTTCTTGGTAGAAAGCCACACTTTTTGACCCACGACGTATACGGGAGGCTTCGACCGGTGGCGATCGGCCTTAGCCTTAGTGCGCGCCCCCACCTGGAGCAGAGTCTCACGGGCTCTGGTCCAAGTGCGGTGGCACCTCTGGACAAAAGCGTGAGCGGAGGGGACCGCGACTTCAGATTCCAGACTAGGAAAAACAGGTGGCTGGTAACCTAAACTACACTCAAAAGGAGAAAGGCCCGTGGATGACACTGGTAACGTATTGTGAGCGTACTCCACCATAGAGAGCTGTTGGCTCCAGGATGAAGGATTCCTGGAAACCAAACATCGCAACACTCTCTCCAGATCCTGATTGGCTCGCTCAGTTTGACCATTGCTCTGGGGGTGGTAACCCGAAGATAGACTGACTGTCGCCCCTAGCAATTTACAAAATTCTCTCCAAAATTTGGACACAAATTGGGGACCTCTGTCGGAGACCACGTCCATCGGGAGGCCATGTAACCGAAAGACGTGGTCTATAACAGACACCGCTGTCTCCTTGGCTGAGGGTAATTTGGGCAAGGGAATAAAATGTGCAGCCTTCGAGAACCGGTCCACTACGGTTAAAACAACCGTCATGCCATTAGAGGGCGGGAGGGCGGTAACAAAATCTAGCGCAATGTGGGACCAGGGTCTCGAAGGAACTGCCAGCGGCTGTAGTAACCCATCCGGGGGTCGATTAGACGTCTTACCAACGGCACAAACTGAACAAGCCAACACGAAACTGCGAATGTCGCAAGCCATACCTGGCCACCAGAATCGTTGCTTTATTAAACTGCAAGTACGGTTTACTCCTGGATGGCAAGCGATCTTGGAACAGTGACCCCATTGAATGACTTCGGACCTCAAACTCTCCGGTACAAATAAACGACTCGGTGGGCAGCCGGGCGGAGGCGTTACCCCTTCTAAGGCCAATTTGACCTTCGACTCGACCTCCCATGTGAGTGTAGAGATAACTATCTTCTCTGGCAAAATGCACTCGGGAGTAACCGGGCGTTCGGAAGGATCAAAAATACGAGATAAAGAGTCGGGTTTGATGTTCTTGGACCCGGGGCGGTACGAGAGAGAAAAATCAAAACGTCCGAAAAAAAGTGCCCACCGAGCCTGCCTGGAATTGAGTCTTTTAGCAGATCTAATATATTCAAGGTTCTTATGGTCCGTCCATACTATAAAAGGTACCCCCGACCCTTCTAACCAATGACGCCACTCTTCCAAAGCCATCTTAACTGCCAACAACTCTCTGTTACCAATGTCATAGTTACGTTCAGCAGGTGTTAACCGGTGGGAAAAAAACGCGCAAGGATGCATCTTATCATCCGAAGCAGAGCGTTGGGAAAGAACCGCACCTACCCCCACTCTGACGCATCGACCTCCACCACGAACTGACGTGCTGGATCAGGGGCGACTAAGATGGGAGCCGAAACAAAGCGGCTTTTGAGGTTGGCGAATACAGCCTCAGCTGTATCGGACCACCTGAACGTCACTCGGGGAGAGGTCAAGGCAGTCAGAGGCGCGGCTAGCTGGCTGAAGTTGTGAATAAAACGCCGGTAGAAATTGGCGAATCCCAGAAACCTCTGTAGGGCCTTACGGGAATCTGGACTTGGCCACTCTACCACAGCCTTAACCCTGTCAGGATCCATACGCACTCCCTCGGATGAGACGATGAACCCTAGGAAGGGAACCGACTGTGCATGGAACGCGCATTTCTCCGCCTTGACAAAAAGCCCATTCTCTAGCAACCTCTGAAGCACTCGTCTGACGTGTTGAATGTGTTCCTGGAGAGACGAAGAAAAAATCAATATGTCATCCAGGTAAACATATATGAACTGATCTACCATGTCTCTCAACACATCATTGACGAGTGCCTGGAAAACCGCTGGGGAGTTGGACAGCCCGAAGGGCATCACCAAATATTCAAAATGGCCCCTGGGGGTATTAAAAGCAGTTTTCCATTCATCCCCCTTCCTGATGCGAACCAAATGATAAGCGTTACGCAAGTCCAATTTTGTGAAAACGGATGCTCCCTGCAACCTCTCAAAGGCTGAAGACATCAACGGCAAAGGATAGGTATTCTTTACCGTGATGTTATTCAGCCCTCGGTAATCAATGCAAGGTCGCAGAGAACCATCCTTTTTCCCCACAAAAAAGAACCCCGCCCCCGCTGGAGAAGAGGAAGGACGGATGAACTTGGAAGCTAGAGAATCAGAAATGTATTTCTCCATGACCTCCCTCTCAGGAACAGAAAGAGAGTAAAGTTTGCCTCTAGGCGGAGACTTACCTGGGAGTAAATCTATGGCACAGTCATAGGGACGATGCGGAGGAAGAGAAGCAGCGCAAGACTTACTGAACACTTCCTTCAGGTCGAGGTACTCAGGGGGCACGTTAGACAAATTCACCACCTCCTTCTGAAAAACAGGACGAGAAACAGACAAACAGGCAGAAACAAGACAAGACTGATAACAGCTTTCACTCCACGAAGAGACAGTGTGATGTCCCCAGTCGACCCGAGGATTATGTTGGACCAGCCAGGGGTGACCGAGGACAACCGGAGCCAGAGGGGAATCCAGGAGCAGGAATGAAATCTGTTCGGTGTGATTGCCAGAGGTGATAAGTGTCAGAGGTCTGGTGGTGAACGTGATGGGTGGTAAATCCTGACCATTCAGTGCATTGACGGATAACGTGTCCGGGAGTGAAATGATGGGAATGTCAAGTGAACGTGCCAGAGTAATATCCATGAAGTTACCTTCTGCCCCAGAATCCAAAAGCGCTTCACAGTTGTGAGACCGGGCCGTCCACAGCAATCTTACCGGGAGGAGAGTTGAGGATGAGGTCTTATTCACGGAGATCCCGCCCGACAGTAGCCTTCCTCTTACCGCCGGGCGTGGTCTTTTACCGGGCAGTTGTTCAGGAAGTGGCCCTCTCCACCACAATAGAGGCAAAGACCACGGGATCTCCGTCTCTCTCTCTCCCCCCGGGAAAGCCGAGCTCGACCCACCTGCATGGGCTCGGGATCGAAGTGAGGACTGACCGCATCGCTCCCGCTGACTTGGCTGTCCTCGGCGCCGACCGACTGGAGCGGTGGTCTGAAACGACGTTCCAGCCGACTCAGATTGGCGTCCATACGAAGTGCCAAGTCAATAAGTGCGTTGAGTCCTACCGGAAGATCCAGCGGCAACATCTCTCTTTGGATGCGGTCAGCCAGCCCATGCAGGAACATGTCCCACTGTGCCTCCTCGTTCCAGTGGCACTCGGCAGCCAGGGTCCTGAACTCAATCGAATAATCCGAGACCGAGCGGTTACCCTGACGAAGGTCAGCGAGTTGACGAGCTGCCTCCCTGCCAGCCACCGCCCGGTCAAACACCCGCTTCATCTCATCCGAGAGTGCCTGGAACGAGGAGCAGCATTGATGTTGGTTCTCCCACACCGCCGTTCCCCAAAACGCAGCCCGTCCAGAAAGTAGCGTGAGCACGAACGCCACCTTACTCTGCTCAGTACTGAACGTAGACGGTTGGAGAGCAAAAAACATCGAACACTTAGTTAGGAAAGCTCTACAGTAGTTTGTCTCACCCGCATAACTCTCAGGAGTGGGTAGTCGCGGTTCACGCTGGTGGCTGGTGGTAGATGGTGTGGGGGGAATCGGCGGTGGGCTGGGCACAGCGGGACAGACGAGACGTTGTATCTGTTGGGTCAGCTCGGACACCTGTGCTACCAATACCTGCACCGCACGTCCTGTAGTGGCCAAGTTCTCCTCCTGCCGGTCCATACGGGAACTGCTGTGAGTCAGGTACTCAGTAATATCCTCCGAACTTGCTGTATCCATAGTGGTCAGAGCGTTCTGTTACGTGGAAATAAGGCAGGATACAAATGCAAGTCAAAAGTTAGTTTATTAGACAGTATGTCGTTGGTAGTCACCAGAAGACATAAATAGAAGATCGGAGCGTAGACCACAGCCAAACTCAATGATCATAGTGAGGCGAGGAATGTAGTCAGCAGACACGAGGATCAGCGTGTGCAGGCGGATGCGTGGCAGAAAAGTCCAGGTAGCACAGGGACGCTGTAGACAACCCAGTCTGGTGAGGATGGTGTGGAAGAATGACGATGAATCCAGAGTGACAACGAATCCAGGGTGAAACACGGAACACAGGAAGACAGGCAGGGCAGGAACACGAAAGGCACAAGCAGGAGACACGCGACACCCATCCAAAACAACGCTCTGACAAATGACAAAGGGAACAAAGACAGACTAAATAGGGTGCACTGATGATCTGCAGCTGGAGCGCTGATCAGCTGCGACAGGTGTAATGATCGTCAGCCAACCAGCGGCTCCACCCCAAACAAACACACATACACACGTACCAGAGTGAGATGATGAATTCATGAACCGTGACAGAAACGCGCTGCAAATACTCACAACACAACCAAATACAGAAACACACTGCAAATACTCACAACACAACCATATACAGAAACACACTGCAAATACTCACAACACAACCATATACAAAAACACACTGCAAATACTCACAACACAACCAAATACAGAAACACTGCAAATACTCCCAACACAACCAAATACAGAAACACACTGCAAATACTCACAACACAACCAAATACAGAAACACTGCAAATACTCACAACACAACCAAATACAGAAACACACTGCAAATACTCCGAACACAACCAAATACAGAAACACACTGCAAATACTCACAACACAACCAAATACAGAAACACACTGTAGATACTCACAACACAACCAAATACAGAAACACACTGCAAATACTCACAACACAACAAAATACAGAAACACACTGTAGATACTCACAACACAACCAAATACAGAAACACACTGCAAATACTCACAACGCAACCAAATACAGAAACACACTGCAAATACTCACAACACAACCAAATATAGAAACACGCTGCAAATACTCACAACGCAACCAAATACAGAAACACACTGCAAATACTCACAACACAACCAAATATAGAAACACGCTGCAAATACTCACAACACAACCAAATACAGAAACACACTGCAAATACTCACAACACAACCATATACAGAAACACACTGCAAATACTCAAAACACAACCAAATACAGAAACACACTGCAAATACTCACAACACAACCAAATACAGAAACGCACTGCATATACTCACAACACAACCAAATACAGAAACACACTGCAAATACTCACAACACAACCAAATATAGAAACACGCTGCAAATACTCACAACACAACCAAATACAGAAACACACTGCAAATACTCACAACACAACCATATACAGAAACACACTGCAAATACTCAAAACACAACCAAATACAGAAACACACTGCAAATACTCACAACACAACCATATACAGAAACACACTGCAAATACTCAAAACACAACCAAATACAGAAACACACTGCAAATACTCACAAGACAACCATATACAGAAACGCACTGCATATACTCACAACACAACCAAATACAGAAATGCGCTGCAAAACAAGGCCTGGCGATCTCAAGCCCCCCTCTGCGATGATCTGAATGATGATGATGATGATGATGATGATGATGATGATGATGATGATGATGATGATGATGATGATGATGATGATGATGATGATGATGATTATTATTAGGCTACTTTTATAATTCAATTAATAATATTACAATTAATTTGCTCTGCAATAATATCATAGTGCATCACCGCATAGCCGACGCGATTAACTACTCAGTTTTTTTTTTAAAACAACAACCCGAAATAGCCTACATCTATTCTATTTTTTACCTTAGGGTACTTATGGGCCACGAGAGAAATATTAAGAAAATAAATAAAGTTATATACTGTTATCAGAACATATTCAGCTCTCATCATTCAGTTTTTAGTTTCACATTCTGCAGTGAATAATTGACTGGGATTTCAGACTTCTTCACCAGCATAACTAGCGCAACGTTTGCACATTGCTTGTGTGATACCCATTTAAAATGCAAACATTTCCAATATTGTGATGTGACATTTGTCTTTATCAACAATGATGGACAACGATTCACAGCGCACATCCCGTGATAATACAATTAAACAAATTATTATTTATTATTAACAATTTATTAATTATAATAATAATAATAATAATAATAATAATAATAATAATAATAATACATTATCATGGATGCCCCCCTGAGAATTGTAAAATGGTTAATAAAATGGCTGGGACCGCTTATTGTTCAGTGTTTCTACGGTGGTGTGGTTGATGATCTGAAAGTGAGTTTTTTTTATTTTTTATTTTAACATCCTGATCGTATGTGTACTGTTGCGCTGTGAGCACTTGCAGCGTGTTTTGTATTTGGTTGTGTTGTGAACTTTTGTAGCACATCTGTTGTCAAACTGATGAAGATGTTTTCTTTATTTTCTGGTGTTTTTTCTATTTGCATGTGTTTTCCAGTATTTTTAAGCTTTTAAAACATATATCTTGAGATGCGGTGAAAGAAAACTTTTTTGCACTCTGTACATCACTAATTAGCATGCATGACACACACTCAAATTAAGCATCGCACTACTGCCAAACAATGGAAGTATTTAAATTTGTGTGCATTAGTGTGTTTCAAAAACATCGACAAGAGCATGTGCAAAAGATACCACTTGGGTGAAAGTGTATGTCCAATACATTTCCCCTTAGACAGCATTCTAGAGGTGTGTGTGTCTGTGTCAGGACTTTTCTCGTGGGGCGCGTCAGAGGGCAGTGGTGTTAATTACTCACCACACTGCGACGTCAGCAAAACACCCTCATTGCTTTTAATTGGCCCATAGCATCCTCTCTAATCTGTTCATTAGTCTCTGATATAAGCATGCAAGCATCTACGCTAACACATCACAGGTACATGCCGTATATAGGCAATAAATGACTGGCCCACAGCAGAAAAATATTAAAGGCAGGGTAGGCAATTTTCAGAGAGGCTAGCAGAGCGTCTCCAAATTGCCTCCTTCAAAACACATGAACGTGTACAGCAGGGAGCAAACAAAAGCATCACGAGAGACGGCGTTAAACTACCTCATGTCTCAAAGCATATAACATATCACAAAAATAATGAACATAAACAACTTAAAGCTTAAAACCACCTGACTGCTGCAGATTAATTTCGGCATTGATAGTGTTGCCATTGAAACGCATACATTCGAGTCACAAACTGCTCCAAGTATAACGTCACGGGTTTCCATCTCTTACAAATTACAGTAGTTGTGGCGTGAACGTATCATACGCTCGTTGTTTTGGTTCAGGAGTAACTGTAATGGCGACTGTTTCAGTTGCGGTGCTCAGTGACTGACGTCTGTCTAACTTTACATAGCATGAAACGCGCTGATGACGTGGGATGTCTGTGTGGAGATATGGAAACCCATATGTTGAGGGGAGGTAGGGCATCATATCATTGCATTCGGACCAAATTCGATGATTGGATTAACATTTTCTGGTCCTACACCTTCCACAGACAATACATTTAGACAACTTAGTGATTGCTATCAGGATGTGAAGAGACTTTCAACTAGCATAACAAAAAATCTTTCTGGAACAAATCACCTACCCTGCCTTTAAGAATATACTGTATGTAAATGACATGTTCACACTGAAACCTCTATATCTGTATCTATAGACAAAAATACTGATTAAAAATATTTTTTTGCAGTAGGGGAGAGCTGGGCACAACCTAACGCATTTTGACTTTCTCAGTTTGTGTAAATCCACTTGTAAATTCCCACATTAATTTCACACGTCTAGTACAATTATGTGGTTTTGTTTCATTAATACGGCATATACTTTTTTCTTGATTTACCCCAAAAGAATGGATTGAATTGGGACTACATGCCCAAAAGGTGGGGTACATTTTAACATGTGAGGGGAACTTATGGCAGCTTAAAATATTTTCTGATATAATAAAAAAATGTCTATGATAAACTAAAATATGTTGTCGATAAAATACAATTATTAACTTTTTCGAATAAAAATAATGGCATTTTTTGAGTTTGACAACAAACACACCTCAAAACAGCTATACAGCACAGTTAAAAAATAATAATAATAAGTAAACATTTCTGAACACTGACTCTCAGTCTTTATTCACCTTTTTCTCATGGTTTCTCAAAATAATTCATAGAAGTATAGAATATAATAGCATTGTTCTAATAGGGGCTCATTGTAAAGCAGTTACAACGCACCCCATCTGCGCAACTGGGATTTAAACCTGGCTCGTGTCTTCTGCCAGTTAGACCAGCTGTTAAATGTTCAGTGATATCTTCCAAAGGTTTTTTAAATTTTGACGCAATTTTTTCTCTATATAATGTTGAAATGGCAACTAGTAAATACACTAAGTTTCGTCATCCTGGCATGTGTGGAAAGTGTGAAACCATGTTTGTTACAACTAACCCTGCGTTAGGCTATGCCCCGCTCTCCCCTATATCATGCCAACAGCCCACTCAATGAAGAAAGGTGCACTAAATATTGCGGTCAAAATGATTTATTAAAAACAAACAGGTATACAACAGGAACGCATGACAGCTTCAGATCTGTGATTGCAAGCGACATTCTGCTGGTGTCGTGGTGTTGGTTTGTCACATGTAGGAGTGATCAAAAAGAGACTTTGCTTTCACATTGTGTTAGACAACACAATGAAAAGAAACCTAACAATAGACTGTGTCAAGTCTGACGCTTACAAAGAGCAATACTGCCAACTAAGAGAGGAATTCAATTTAATATGACAAACATTTGAAAGCAGCAATCCATCATCTTAGTCATTTCAATTCTTCTTTTTCAAAAGTTGCACTCAAAGAAAGAGACGAAACGAGCCTCTAAGTTTCAGCAATTCAAGAGCGATACGTCCGGATCCTCTTGGAACAAAGAGTTTTGCCTTCGCCATAATAGGTAGTCGAGTTTGACAAAGTGGCGTGTCAGACTACCTCAGTGAGAAATATATCTTAAACATGATATTTCATTGGGAATACAGTTTGGGAAGAGTCTTTACCTGTCCTAGTACGGGAGTCTTGTGGGGATTAAATTAATTTCTTAATAACTTTTGAAGCTTGCGTCTGAGTAGTTTGTGAATGTTAACTCTTGTGGCAATGAAAACAATAGATGATTTAAGTGAAAATAGGTCATTTCCTTTTTCTATTTGCGGCTCATAGAACAAATGTGCCTTCAGATTATAGCAAATTGCTACATAGGGTTAGATGTGAAATATACTCTTAAGCTCAAAGTTTTTCTGAAGAATGGAAATTGTAAAAGTAACTGAAATCCCAAGACTTAATTTTTCTCTTGGGGGATTTCAGTGCTTAAACATGACAAACATTAGCCGTTAGATGTATGTAATTAATTCAGAACATGTAACACAGGCCAATTATAGATTTGCTTTGCTTTTCTATTGTCTTTGTCTCCAAGAGGGTGCACAACATGTCCCATTTAACAGGATCTCTACTCCTTCCCTTGAGTTGTGTTCATGTTATTCCCAAGCTACAGCCAAGTCTTAAGGCATTTCATTTTTCTTTAGGAGGGCGAGAGGGTAACCCAGGCCAGGGGGTGCTGGGGGATTTTGGCTCCACCCATTGGGCTTCAAAATTTGAGTTTGAAACCTCAGAGGTCAGCCTGAATAATGGGCTCATCCTCACTAAAATGGGCCATGTCTGGAGCCTAGAAATGACTGGGGAATTCAAAGGAAAATGAATTAGTACTTGTTATGGCGAGAAGGATGCTATAATAACTGTGGAACCAATATGTATAGATGTACAACATTCAAATCCATTTAGTCATACAATCTAGTAAAGGTCCTTTCACAATTCTCGTCTGAAATTTCCGGGCAAAAAAAAAAGTATACATTAAAAAAAATTGGATCGGGTTCAATTTTCAGCATTTTTCGCATTCATAAAGCACAAAGCTTATTGGTTTAGATGGTTACCCATGTATGAAATGAATCATTTTATATTAATTAAATTATTATATAATAGTATATGCACCTGAGGTATGCATGTTATTAGGTACATAAATAAAAGCAAAATAATAGACCATTCAACTCTATTTGGAAACATCAGTCACCCATTATGAACTTTCCTTGCTGTCCTCCTGTAAGTGAATAAAATATTTCTCTTCATTATATTCTTCTAGATTAAAATGCATTGTGTGCAGTTTTTACACATTTGACAAATGTGAAGCATTCATGATAAATTATTCACCTGAAGCAGACCAAAAACGGCTTATGGACACAGATTTTAGTTATGGTTTGGATGTTCCATCAAGCAACCTGTCAAACATAATTGCATATTCTCTGTTGTTGCTATAAGCTCACCAAATACCTTTTAATTCAGAAGTTTCTGACAGGGTGTTTTTTTTTTCACCTGATGCAGGTGATTCTGGTCTTCATTTGGCCTCTGTAATTCATCTGACGCACATCCGCAAGTCCTGCTGTCTCTTCTCAAATCAATCTTTTGGCAGCTCCGGGTATGAAAACATATGACTGCTGTGTTTATCCTATTCTGGAACTGCACTCATTGCTCATTCCTTCAAGGAGGCAAGCTTTCAGGTTTTGGAGGCCACTTTCCCACAACAGAAAACAAAGGTTGTGACAGTAATGTTTACATATGAGCCTTCATTTTTACTGTAATGTCATGTGTATCAATGCACTACAACTGTGTTAAAGCAGGAATTCAGGACATTTTGCAAGTCTTTCCCACACAGATGCGGCATGGGATCTTTTAATAAAATATTTGGTAACACTTTAGTTTAGGGTCCAATTCTCACTATTATCTAGTTGCTTATTAGCATGTATATATAGGATAGTGGCTGTTTATTAGTACTTATAAAGCACATATTAATACCTTACTCTAAAAGACCATTTTCTACATCCCTTTATCCTACCCTAAACTTAACAACTACATTACTAACTATTAATAAGCAGTAATTATGAGTTTATTGAGGCAAATGTCATAGTTAATAGTTAGTAAATAGTGAGAATTGGACCCTAATCTAAAGTGTGACCAAATATTTTTTCTTGTGCCAAGATTATGCAAATTATTCACAAACAATCAAGCAGCATTTAGGTTTTATGTAGTAAACGAACATTATACTGTACTAGCTGTTGAAAATTTATGAATAAATAAATGACTTTTTATTTTGTTCAAGTTTTATTAGCACTATGTAACATTTTTTCAGTAAAATATCCAAAAACCACTAGGCTAGTGTTATATATTTTGTTCAGTTGAGTACTTTCAATATCCCAAGTGTTTCCAACTATTTGTAAATTGTGAGAAAATTGCTATTTTAACCAAGGAACCGGGACGTGTGAGGAAGTCGCCTGTCAATTGCGTCATATCTGCGTTACCCTCGGTTTCCGGTTTTATTTTGCAGAAACTATATACTCCTACTGCAGTATGGAACAAGGGTCATAGCAGCGCACCGAGCGAACGCAGAGAGTAACGTCATAACTTAATTTTCAACACACTCAGATGTATCTAATATGATAAACAGAGCTGCGTTACCTCATACTCATGACCGGAAAAGTGGAAGTGGCGCCATAATATCATAATAACAGTCCAGCTGCTTGCAAGGCGTGTGTTCCGCTCTTCTTATTAACAATCGCTCCACCGGCCTTGCTCAGCTCCACAACACTCGGTCCTGCTCTGCTTCATACTACAGTAACATTAATAATCGCATTCATGAACATGATTTCTGCCCGAGTCCTATCCCGATTCTTTTCCACCGGCTGTGAGGTGAAGATTCTGTGCTCAAGATTCTGGCAAGATTCTGCGCTCAAACGTGGCACCATCAAATTACGCCTTTGTTTTTAATAGGGGACCTCTAGTGGCCGGAAAAGTTACATAGTGCAGCTTTAAAGTCGGTATGAGACGGAAGTTGTTATAGTCTTTTCTTCCCTATGGTGACATATATCCGTGTGAAATGACTACACAAACAATCAAAATTGTAGGGCCGGACTAGATTTTGTCCATTGGGAATTGATTGGATGGTTGTGGTTTGTTACTCATGTGATGTCATGTGATTGACAGATTGTCCCGCCCTCACGGCAGTAAACACGTCATCAGAGATGAGAAGAGATGTTGCTGCAAGAGGAAGGGGGGTATTTTGATTAAAGATTACGAGGGCACATGAATTAATAATAATAATAATAATAATAATAATAATAATAATAATAATAATGAAGTGCATTTAAAAATCATTTATAATAAATACCGCAATATTCCATTAAAAAAAAGTCAATTTTGATTTCATGGTGACTTTAATGTCACTTACAAAAAGCTTGTGTAACTGTGTTAAATACACATGATGCCTTCCTACATTCAAAATAAATAAATTTCTTAGTTTTGTCTCATAGAGCTATAATCCTACATGACTAAAACTCACCTGCTCTGTTAAAATGGTGCGAATCTCCACTGGTTTTATCGATTTATGCAGCTTTCTAAAGATAAATCCATTGACTGCAGGCCAAACAACCAGGTGTGAATCCCTGCATTATCACAGAGCTAATCTCCTTCTACGTGTCCCACTTCAACCTGGGCTGGGATCCCCCAGCATGTAGGATGAGTTTTGACCAGGACACACTCCGTACTGATGGAAGGAGAGAATTGAAAGAGAAGAAAGTGAGGGAAAAGAGGATTAGCGGTGCACTGAGCTCAGGACATCTGGGTAGGCCTTTATTAGTCTCGGCATTATCCCACAAAAAGAAGCCAGAAGGGTTGTTTCTCCGAGAGATGATTGGAGAGAGATTCCCAGCGTCCCTCAGTGCTACAGGAAAGGATCTGAATAAGCTCTCTACGGAGCCTCAGCGGTATCAGAGGCCACGCTAGGACGTCATGGCTCACAGAGCTAATATGAACCCTCTGAGACACTTTCGCCTCTTGCAAGCGAAGCACTCCAACTGTTTCTGTGTGCTTAAAGACCACTCACCATATAGACTTCTTTGGCAGATTGTCAGATTCTCCATGTGGACAGAAATCCAAAGTAAACCTGCCTCCAGATCTAAAGCCAATTTCATATGGTCGATATTTTATACTGAACACCAAAGGCTTTTGCTTAAAACAGGCTGTATATAACAACGACCACAGAAAAATGACTATTTTTCATAGCAGAACATGATTGAAGCAAATATATAACTAAGATAATTACAATATCAGACACTGAAATGCGTGATATACTGTATACTGCTGGTCAAAAGTTTTTTTTTAGTTTTTTTTATGTTTTCTTAAAGAAGTCTCTAATTCTCACCAAGGCTGCATGTATTTGATCATGCAGTAAAATATTGTAAAATATTAGAATTTAAAATAACCGTTTTCTATTTTATTTCTGTGATGACAAGGCTGACTTTTCAGCATCACTACTCCAGTCTTCAGTGGCACACGATCCTTTCGAAATCCTTCTAATATACTGATTTGGTGCTCAGTAAACAATTTTTATTAAACATTAATAGCCACACAAATGTGGTCCAGGCAACGCACTACCTACATTATCTTCACTGCATGTATATTTAAATATCCTTTAAGTTATGAAACTTCTCTTTGCCCTCAGTCAAAACGATTTGGCAGACAACAAATTATATATTCATGACGCTAGTGGTAAACAAATAGAGCACGATGAATCACACTTTAGAAATTGTGGTTTTCACGTGCCCTGAAGCGAAAGAGGAGAATATGGACGTGGTCAACACTGTCAGAAAATTATCGCAGGCTATCTTTGGTCGCAAGACCGTGACAACAGCCGTCTTTAAACCTCTCAAACTGTACCACCGTTTAGGAGCCACGACCGCCACGATTGGTCATCTTTCATTATACGTGTACCAGGCATTAGACTGAAATCCTAGAATCTCCACTGGATTAAAGCCTCTCCGTTATCTTCTCCACACATCCATGTCTCGTCGAAGTACTGATAATCCAACAACCACTTGCTGTTCCGTCACACAGCCAGTAGATATTTATGAAACCCTGGTTTCATCCTGAGAGTAAAACGACAAATTTCCTGACAACTGCATTTCCTATATAGATTGATCAATCCTTGAATATTTGATGGGTCGATATTGTATAAGGCAAGGCATAAATCTGCGGTAATCTACTCCATTACAGCCATTCGGGGGAAAGTTGTTTTATTCAAAGATGGTGGAGTTTTCCCCAGTGAAGCTGTGAAGTTTGTGCGTTCGACCTTGATGTCTATTTTTGGCTGGATGTTTTGTTTGATTAAATAAGCTCTGGTATGGCTGTAAGAGGCAATCATACAGAGATTTCTGAAGTGCCTTGAGAGGTCTAGTGAGCAGCGCAGACCAACTTGAGTGCTGTTATATAGTGAGATTTTTATGTCTTGCCAGAATGTTCCCTGAGTTGAATTGCAGCGGTAGAGTTATGGAATGTTGAAGCGAATAGAGGCGAATATGTACAGGTAAGTTCAAACAGCTGAGAATGAACTGTATTTATTGTAAATTAATTGTAAGGTTTGAATTTAAATTTTAATGAATGTAGCCAACAGGATGCATAATTGCAATTCACCCTTCGTCGTAAGTTTGATTGACAGGTGATCTGACCAATCACATCGCCGAATCTGCCGTTTTGTCCGACAAAGCAGTCAGGAGAGTTAGGAGATGAGATTAACGACGGTGGAAAAACGGTGTGTATTGACATCTTTCCGCAGTTGAAACAACATTTCTTTTAGTGTTCATTCATGTTTATTTCATGCTTATCAATGAACTAGAAGGAAGAGATGATCGGTTCACGAGCACGCTACGAGGCGCTACAGCAATCACGACACATTAAAGAGTCACAAAACGGTATTTATTGTTTAAATTTCTTTAAAAAATGACAATTTGAAAGTTGAGACTTTGTTTCATATCAAAAGTAACCTGCTCAGTCCTGTCTGTCGGCATGTTGTCAGTATCCTCTTTGCTCCGCGATGTATTTTCTCTACGTGAGAACGTGTGTGGTGTGACAGCGCCATGGCTTGTCGGACATAGCAACAGTAACTAAAAGGATGGGTCTCTGCGAATGGTCAATTTGAAAGAAAGTACAATTGAAAATAAAATAAATACATATAACTAAACAACTAGAAATGCAAAATTTGTCAAGACAAACTTAGATGTCTAAAATTCAACCTATAAATATTTTTCAGTAAATTTCCATATTAATATTCCATTAAAAATGTATAATCTATCTATCTATCTATCTATCTATCTATCTATCTATCTATCTATCTATCTATCTATCTATCTATCTATCTATCTATCTATCTATCTATCTATCCATCCATCCATCCATCCATCCATCCATCCATCCATCCATCCATCCATCCATCCATCCATCCATCCATCCATCCATCCATCCATCCATCCATCCATCCATCCATCTATCTATCTATCTATCTATCTATCATCTATCTATCTATCTATCTATCATCTATCTATCTATCATCTATCTATCTATCTATCTATCTATCTATCTATCTATCTATCTATCTATCTTTTTAAGCAGAAGTCTTTAGAACATTCTGTAAAGCTTGACAGAGTTAGCAACAGTACACGGGGGGCTTAAAAAGCTGAGGATGAACGAGTATGGACAAGTTGAGCATAAACAGCTGAAAATAAACAAGCAAGTATTGGCAAGTTAAGTGTAAACTGCTGAAAATGACCAATTAAGTATGAACAGGTGGGACTGAACAAGCGAGAATAAACAGGTGCGTATGGACAGGTGAAAATAGACAATGAATATGGCAAGGGCTTCTACCCTTTTGGTTAGCCACCTTCATGCTCAATTACCTCATCCACCATGCTTGGTACACCTGACAAGCAGCAATTCAGGAGGGAAGACAGGTGGCCAAGGCATTTTTCAGACAGGACAGAAATGTATGCAGGCTTCTCTCAGCTTAGGTTGGAATTCACAGCCCCCACCTGGATATCAGCTGTAAAGAAAGGTACAAATTCATGAGACCATTTTAGCATTAAAGCTGGTAAACGGGTCCTATTATGCTCATTTTCAGGTTCATCATTTTGTTTATGGGGTCTACTAGAATACGTTTACATCATTTAATGTTATTCTTAATGTTATTCTCCTTATTATTATTCTTATAATTAACAATGTTGCAGCACCTGTTTTCACCCTCTGCCTAAATTCTCCATTTTGGTGTTCTTTAAAAGCCAATCTTCTGAAAAGCGCAGTGTTCGCTGATTGGTCAGCCAGCTCCAGTCTGCTGGGATTGGTCTACCGCTTACAACATTAAACACTAAGGGCCCTATCATACACCTTGCACCATGCAATACCAGGTGTGATGTGGCACGTTGTTTGCCCAAATGCACTCGTGCCCATCTGTTCGCCCATAGGCGTGCTGGTCTGAAAACGAGGCGTGTTCAGGTGCATTGTTGTCGTGTTGCTATTTTGAGGCAACTGAAAACAACTGCTCCATTGACCAACAAAAACCTGGTCTAAAGTCAATAGCGCAGTATTTTCTGTGCTATTAAAAGGGTGTGTTAGTAACGCGTACACTCTGCTTATTACACAAACATTTTTAAATATGAAAAATATTAAATAGCAAATCTGCCATGGTGCAAGCGCAACTGGCTTTTTAAGGGAATGGGAGATGAGACTCTGATTGGTTTATTGCACGTCACACGTCCAAAACACACCCATGACTCATTAAGAGACTAAGTACAACCCTTTTGGACCATGTGCCTGGTGCGCCGACTGTTTTTTCCGTCGTTAAATTAGAAAAAAAGGATTCGGACACGCCCTAAGTGCACCTGTGTCATGCACTTCAGACTATGCACTCAGATCGTTAAAATAGGGCCCTATAAGTTGACTTTTGAATGATGTCAATGATTCTGCGTTTCGGATGACGTTGGGAAGATCGTTCCACCAGCTGGGAACGTTGAATGAAAATGTTCTGGAAAGGGATTTTTTGGTACCACAAGCCGTCGTTCCTTTGCTGAGCGAAGGCTTCTGGTGGGGGTGTGGATTTGTAGAATGGGGTCAAAGTAAGCAGGAGCTGAGCGCGTGGTGGCTCTGTATGCAAGCGCCAGCGAGCAGCGAGTGGTAGCCAGTGCAGGGAGATGAAGAGAGGTGTGACGTGGGTCCTTTTGGGCTCGTTGAAGACAAGACGTGCTGCTGCATTCTGGATCATTCAAAGTAGTTGGTGATGTAGTTGGTGATGTAATTTTGTACAAAAAAAAAAAAAACCTACACACCTATTGAGTGATCATGCAATACGCATGCATATGTTGCCACTGTTTTCACAAATTTGCGTTTTTGTAGTTTACACGAAGATGATAATGGTATCGTTCTCAAAAACTTGCACTTTGAAATTTGTTTTCAGCATTCTCTGCTCTCAAACGCTGGGGGCATGCCCGCTGTTGGCGCTGAAACCACGCCCAATCGCGGGAAAGGTGCCTTAAGCACACAAGGCAACACTCAGGTACAGTTCACGATGGCACCATATGTCGGCGGGACGGGAGGATGAAGCCCAGCGCGGGAAATAATCGGTTTGGCCCCATTCTGCAGCAGGTTATCAATAAATCCCAGTTGTCTCTGATGAACGTTTGTAAACCTATCCGGTGTAAAGTCACTGCAGAGGCAGGTGTTGATCCTCAGCTCTCCATAAAGGTAGCTGTTCACAAGATTAATCCCCCTCTTCTTGATATCATCGTTTTTGTTTTGTAAGTTCTTTTGTAAGTTGTAGGCTGTAGTTACTGACGGTACTGACAGTAACTTGCGATTGAGCGGGCGAACTGATGTGGATGTGCTCTAGTTATGATGCCACAGTTTTAGCCCTGCCTAAAAAATCCTTAACACAGCAATGGTGAAAAACTCCACCATTCAGTACTACACAGTTCACAGTCTTTGTAACGTGTTTCAGCAATACATTTCTAACATTTATAAACAAATCTCAGAATTGCCTTTACAGGGACTTTCAGAAAGCTGAAAATGTAAAAAAGCATAATAGGACCCCTTTAAAGAAAAGATCATTGAATACAAAATCACTTCTTTGCATGTTGGTTGTCCTATATTACGTTCTATACTTGCACCTTAATACTGCAAATATGAACTTGCAGTATGAACCTATATCCCAAAATAAAAACAGCTGGTGAGGATGTCAGAAATTGACGTGATTGCTGATGTAAAACGCCCAGTCAGTGCCATCAATCATGACAGAATTCATAAGATGTATCATACAGGCTGGCATTAAAGAGCATTGATGTTGAAACATCTGCCTTGGCTTTTGCCTACAATCCCCCCAGGGTCATATTGTACAATGTGACAAGCAACAAACGTAAGGGACAGATACCGTAGTGCACACCAAGCTTAAAAGTTTTTTTTCAGTGCACATGAATCCTGCCATCGCTACAGGCTTATAAAATGCGCATATAAACTTTTCAGACGTGTGCAGGGAACAGTCTGACAGGGTCAAAGCCATTTAAACGTCTTCACTCTTTGGCTTTGTTGTGGCGTTTTGTCAGATGTCTTTTCTTTTTGCTTCTTCATCTCTCTTTTCTCTCTCTGTCCTCCCCGCATTAGAGAGTGAATGCATAAATAGAAGCACGTTTCAAAGCGTCCCGGTTGTCTTTCTGTCTCTCTCTCTCTCTAGTCCTCCAGGGACAAGGCACCAAGATGAGCTCTACAGGGGCCACGGAACAAGGAGCTGGGAATGAGACGAGAAGGAATTTATAACCGCTGTGAGTTATGGAGCTTTCTAATGTGCTGATGATCAGTCTGCATGGCAGGGTGTTAACTGACCAAGCCAACAATTCATTTAAAATCTCTTAACTGGTGAACTATCACATCAGAGCAGTGATCTAACCAAAAATGAATTCTCATAAAAAGTAAAAATGAGGTTTGGTGAGTAAATTTGTTGCATAATACATCAGGGACGGCAGTGGCCCAGTGGTTCATGTAGGTTGTCTACAAACTGGAAGAAGGTTGGTGGTTCAATTCCCGGTTCCACCTGACCAAGTGTCGAGGTGTCCATGAGCAAGACACCTAACCCCAGCTGCTCCCGACGAGCTGGATGGCGCCTTGCATGGCTGACACCGCCGTCGGTGTATGAATGGGTGAATGTGAGACAAGATGTAAAGTGGTGTCATTATGATTCAGGCTGCATCACAAGTCAGAATTCAGATTGGGATCAGTAGCATTCAAATATTCATCCAGTTCCTTTTGCTTTAAAAATCGATTCTTCATGCCAGGTCCACCATCTGATCTGGATACGGACCGGATCCGGCTGACTACAATAACCTCGGGATAAGGATGAGACAGACAGACAGACTAATATTAGCGTAGATGCCATTTTTCTTACGATTACGAGTACATTGAGTGTTATAGGAAGTGTTCCCGATTCCAGTTGACCTAATTCATGCAGTTTAGCAATCATTTAACTGGTTTGAATAATAGAAATTGATCATGTGTTATGTGTATGCCAGGTTAAAGAGATGTGTTTTTAGTCTTGATTTAAATTGTGTATCCCAAACAAGGCTAGGAAGACTATTCCAGATTTTGGTTGCTAAATAGGAAAAGGATAACACCTGCAGTTGAATTTGATATTCTAGGTATTATCAACTGGCCTGAATTTTGGGATTGCAATAGATGTGAAGGACTATAATGTGTTAAGAGCTTGTTCAAGTACTGAGGTGCTAAACCATTTAGTGCTTTATAAGTAATTAACAAAATTTTAAAATGTATGCAGTGTTTAATAGGGCGCTAATGCAGTGTTGACAGGGGTAATATGGTCGTAATTCCTGGTTCTAGTAAGAACTCTGCTGCGTTTTGGACCAGCTGGAGTTTGTCTATGAAGCCCACAGGGCAACCACCCAGTAGAGCGTTACAATAATCTAGCCTCGAGGTTATATATGCATGAACTAACTTTTCTGCATTTGTCATTGAGAGCATATGTCGTAATTTAGATTTATTTTTAAGATGGAAAAATGCGGTTTTACAGATGCTAGAAATGTGGCTTTCACATCAAAGAGCACACCCAGGTTTCTAACTGATGACGAAGACTTGACAGAGCAGCCATCAAGTGTTAGACAGTATTCTAGGTTATTGTGTGCAGAGGTCCAATAATTCGATTATTTTACTTTTTTCAGAATATAAGTGTTAAAATGTTAATCTATTACTCACAGATGAAAGTGAACAATACAAATCAAAGAATTTCTCAATAGAAAAGTTACCATCATGAAAGGAGTTTGTAGTAATATATTTTCAAAGCATTAATTCACCAAATTGGACTGTGACAAGTGCATTTTTAGACTCACCTGTGACACATTGACCTGCTCTGTTTGTCATTATTATACAAGAAAAACAGCTAAATAACCATGTTGTTCTTATATTTTTACATAACTATTAAAAAATGTAGGGTCGGTAAATTTTTAAAACATTTTTAATGTTTTGTGTGTGTTTTTTATTTTTATTTTTTTAAGTCTCTTAAAGGGATAGTTCACCCAAAAATGAAAATTAGCCCATGATTTACTCACCCTCAAGTCATCCTAGGTGTATATTACATTCTTCTTTCAGACAAAAAAAATCGGCGTTATATTACAAAAGTCCAGGCTAATCCAAGCGTTATTATAGCTGTAATAGTTGTTCTGTTTTTGAAGTCCATATAAAATGCATTTGTCCGTCAAATAACGTGCTCCACGCGGCTCTGGGGTGTTAATAAAGGCCTTCTGAAGCTAATCGATATTTTTGTGTAAGAAAAATATCCATATTTAAAACTTTATAAAGTAAAGTTTCGGCCGAACGCCTTCTGTGTTCAATTTATGGAAAAAGTGTTGAAAGGTCCTCTGCCGATCGAAAGACTAACGCGACCAGGTAGGCTCGTCATGACGTCACGTACGCATCTTGAGTTTCACTTTCAACTTTCAACACTTTTCCATGGAAGGCGATAGGCTGGAACTTTACTTGATAAAGTTTTAAATATGGATATTTTTCTTACACAAACACATCCATTCGCTTCAGAAGGCCTTTATTAACACCCCGGAGCTGCGTGGAGCACGTTATTCGATGGACAGGTGCATTTTTATGGACTTCAAAAACAGAGCAACTATTATTGCAGTTATAATGTTTGGATTAGCCTGGACTTTTGTAATATAACTCTGATTGTGTTCGTCTGAAAGAAGAATGTCATATACACCTAGAATGACTTGAGGGTGAGTAAATCACGGGATAATTTTCATTTTTGGGTGAACTATCCCTTTAAGTTCACTATGGCTGCATTTATTTGATCAAAACAGTAATACTGTGAAATATTGCTCAAATTTAAAATAACTGATTTATATTTAAATAGAAAACAGAAACATTAGAAAACAGAAACATTTCCTAGCATCACAGCTGAAAACAGTTGTGCTGCTTAATATTTTTGCAGAATCCGTGATACATTTTTCTTCAATAATGAATAGAGTGCTCAAACAAATATAATTTATGTGGAATATAAATATTTTGTACCATTATAAATGCCTTTACTGAATAAAAGTACTAATTTATTTAAATACAATCCTACTGACCTCAAACTCTATATGTATGCTATTATATTTATATAATAATATAAATGTTTGTATCTACTAAAAAAATTATTGTGGACCCTTTAACCAAATATAGATAGAAACTACACCATTATGACATAATGCAAAATGTTAGAAAGATAGCCTCTCTTTTTAGTACTATGGTTTGTAATATTTTTTGCATTGTTTTGCACAATGTGAGTTAAGGTAAATCAGAAATCTGACAGAAAAGATGCATTTTGACAGGTGAGGATGGAGAACCCGTGCTCTGGGTCTCATCGTGAAGTGTGCCACCACAGTTGTCAGTCAGAACTGATGTAACAAGCGTGAAACACATTTGTTTGCTTTCTCTCACTCTCCCTTTCCGACTGACAACAAACAGACAACTGCAAGCACACATACTTTCTATCCGCAAGAGGGAAACCAGTACTGTACATCAACATACAGCAGAGAAAGCTGTGCAGGTTCCAAAAGCATGAGTAATACTGACAAGAAATACCAGAATATGCATGGTATTACTAGGTTCTTTAAGCATTGTACACTGACAAAAAAATTATATGGTGTAATCATGGAACAGTAGTAGTATTAGATAGTAATACCATAGTACAATGGTGCTTTATGGCAATCATTTAGTACTATGGCATACATGGCATGCCCATTGTACCACCAGAGAATGGGGAAAATATGCCACATTGCACATTTTCCAATTTTATCATCTCACAGTTACGCTTGTTAAATGCCAGACGGTTCCCAGCATCCTTTTCTATTTAACACTCATTATACTAAAGAGTTCAGGTGATACTTCAGATACATTTAAAAATAAACAATTTAGCTGAACAAATGTTCTTGATATAACAGAGAGTAAAGAGAGATGGAATAAAATAAAATAAAAAAAGTAAATTAACAGTACCGGATGATTTGGGCTAGTGGCTGTTCTGTTATTCACGGTTAAAACTCATGGTCTATTCATAGTTTGAGAGAAACAGATTGAGTTCTGCTATGGCAAAATTCCCTTAACACCCTATTTACTGCCAAAGGTCATCCAAAACAAGACACACTCCATTAAAACAAAAACATTCCCAACACATACAAAATGATTAAATATTCACTTCTTACAGTTTATGCTGCAGGCCTATCATTATTAGTAGCATAGGTTTAAAGGGGTCATATCATACAATTTTTTTATTACTTTTTTTTTTTCCATGAGGTCACTAATAGAGGGGTTTTTTTGTGCCATAAACAGCCACAATGTAGTTTTTCATGCCCAATTCATGCACTCTCAGACCCTTAAAATTAAATTGAATGTTTTTGCTTCTGGGCCTTAAAAAATCTTCAAGGCTATGTACGTAAACACCCTCATCATGTGTGAAATGAGAAACAATGCTCACACATGTTATGTCTTTTGAAAATGAAATTAAATCAACTGCATCTTTGCAAAACAATCGGCACTGAAATGTTGAAACAAAATTAAGATCAGACTATAGTGAATATTGATAAAAAAATTAACTTCAGCCCCATAAATGAGCAAATTATCTCTAAAGTTGTGATCCTTCAGAAGGATACATAGGAAGATTTTCAGACAGTCAGGAACAAAAACATGTGGACGAGTTGTGAAGTTTTTGACATCAGAAATCAAAATATATCAGGGCAAGTCTCTTTCTGCAAGTTACACATAAGTAGGTGGCACTGAATCACTTCCATATTCTAATGCCTTGTGGGCACTTTCATATTTTAAACGAGTAAGCCAATGAATCATTTGTTCAACCGATTCATTTAAAACGTTAACTCATTTAGGAGTAAAACAAGTAACTAGCTGTATCCAAAATTTCATACTGCATAGTAGGTTCTACATTTGTTTTGAAACTGACAGTTAACTCTTTCTCCGCCATTGATGAAAATTCTTGTCATTTGTGAGTAAACGCTTCCCTGCCATTGACAGAAATTTTCCGGCTTTCCGTGTTTTTACTGTTATACGGTTGGGGGCGCTATGACACATCTTCTGAAATAATACAGAATCTACTGATTTAAACATGTGAAGAAGATGCAGAAACAAGTGATAGCATATGTAATCATATGTAAAATTATGTGATCATAAACATTAAAGGTCCCGTTCTTCGTGTTTTTTTGAAGCTTTGATTGTGTTTACAGTGTGCAATATAACATGCGTTCATGTTTCGCGTGTAAAAAAAACCCAGTATTTTTCACACAATTTACTTATCTGTATACCGCTGTTTTCACTGTCCTAAAAACGGGCTGATGAGTTCCTTTATTCTATGAAGTCCCTCCTTCAGAAATACGTAACGAGTTCTGATTGTGCCAGCGGTTCCCGTGTTGTGATTTGACCGCAGCTTAGCGAACGTGGCACGGTTCCTGTGTTGTGATTCGACAGCAGCTTAGCACACGGAAAGGTCACGCCTCTTAATGGGAGATGTATGCGCTTAATGATCTCTACAGTGTCTCTGGGAAAGCCAAACAAAGGTGATTTGACTCCGGGATGAAAATAACAGCGTCTCGACGACATGGCGACAAACACACTCAAACGCAACACTTCCTTTTCTCCACGTAACCGTCCTCTTCTCCACGTGGGACAGCAACAAGACCACGCCCCCTTTTTTTGCGTATTCTTGTGGGCGGAGGTTAGTCTGTTCTACTGTTCTACTGACGTAATTAATGAAGGAAGTACCAGGATGTAGTCCAAGCCAGCCGTTTGCTGTAGGCTTTGAAAGGGAACTTCTGTTAAATAAAATATCTCGCTTGGCATTGAACTTTGAGCTTTATAATTTTACAGGTATTATTTATGCTCTAACAGCAACATTACACACTAACTAAAGTTTGAACAATGGGATCACGAAGAACGGGACCTTTAAACAGCATATAGATCAAAGATGTCTAATGTTTCTGAAATAAATGTTGACCCAGGACGAGCTATAGGACTGGGAAGCTTTGGGGTGTTGATGGACTTGATCTACTCCATCTATGTATTGTTCCATTCTGGGTGTAGCCTTTCACACAAACTTGATTTTCTCATCTTTTTACTCAAAATGTTGCATTTTTATGAAACTTACCCACATTCAAGTATTAATTAAAAAAAAAGAATGCATGAAGCTAGAATAAAACAAATCATTTTTAAAAGCAGATGCTCTGTTCTTTCTTTTGACATATTGCATGTTCAGATATTCATACAACACAATATTCTGGGGGCCATGAAAATTTTGTGAAAATTATGAATGCGGTGGTCGGCAACATTTTTAACAAAACTCTGGCGGGGAAAGAGTTAAATAAGTATGTTCTATATAGTATGAAAGTGTGTAGTATGAATGATATTCGGACATACCTTTGTCATCAGTTGTGTCGCTTCACTGCCATTCAACAATCGTCTCCTGCAGCCTCATGGGATAGTAAAGTGTCCAATGGATTGCAACTTCCGAATCTTCCAGGAAGTAGTAAGACAGCAGCTGCATCCAAAATTGCATACTTCCCTACTATATAGTAAGCGAAAACCGTATAATTGAAAAAAGAAGTATGTCCGAATTCACAGTACTCATAAAAGAGTTTGCAATAAGTACCCGGATATATCCTACTTCTTCCGGTGAGATTTTGAAATGTGCATAAGATGGATACTTTATCCCATGAGGCCACAGGAGAGGATTTATGAATGACAGTGAAGCGTTGTAACTGATGCTGGTAGGTCACATGATAATGACAACATGGTGGATATAGTACATACAGATTTTATTCATAGTACACACACTCATACTACTGTATAGAAGGTTTCATCGGACGCACGCGCGTTGCCACGGTTACGTGCCTGGCCCGAAGTTAACTTCCGGTCTGTGTTTGTTTATCGGTCTGGCAAGGGGATAGTATGGCGCACTACTCAGTAGAAACACATTTTTGACGTACTATTCGTGGATAACATGATATAAAGGTTAACGATCAAGCAGAGAGAATATGACACCAGCGCAAAAACAGTGTGTGCGACTCACCAAAAAGCCTTAAATGCTTCATAAATATCCAGCATACGAGAGCAGCATCTAATGTAATTTAGACTGTATGTCTAATGTAATTTACTTATTATTTATTTTGCTTGTTATCAGAAATAATCTACTCTAGAGGTAACTTATTCTGGCTGCGTTTACACTTGGCATTAACATGCGATCACCGTGATCATCAGTCAATCAGGACACGGCGAGTTTACATTTGTTCACATCAAGTGATCGCCATCTGGATGACTGATCGGATTTATGTTTCCCGCAAAATATTTAAATGTGCCTTTATCACGGAGTGCAAAACAACTTTCGCTTTGTCCTCTATTAATGGCAGTGCCCATAGAGCATGGGATTTTTTGTGATGCATTCATATACAATCAATCTCAAATAGGGTACTTTATCTACAAGTAAAGTTTCCCAACATTAATCTTATATTATGAAACAAAGAAACATGTTATTCCGATGCATTGCATGACTGAAGGCGAGCGCGCAAGCATTTATATAAGACACTGTACAGAAAACGGCATTACACGGTCCTTAAAGGGTTAGTTCACCCAAAAAATTTAATTCTGTCATTATTGCTTTCCCTCATGTCGTTCCAAACCTGTAAGACCTTTGTTTATCTTTGGAACACAAATTAAGATATTCTTCTTCTCCACGGTCTTACGGGTTGGGGTCGACATGAGGGTGAGTAATTAAAGGATTAGTTCATTTTTAAATAAACTTTTGCTGATAATTTACTCACCCCCCTGTCATCCAAGATGTCCATGTCTTTCTTTCTGCAGTCAAAAAGAAATTACGTTTTTTTGATGAAAATATTCCAGGATATTTCTCCATATAATGGACTTCAATGGGCTCCAAACGGTTCAAGGTCCAAATGACAGTTTCAAATGACAGACGTTCGTCTGATAAGAGGTAAAATAATAGCATAAATACTGCTCGGTTTCTCACAGAAACTGACCGTTTGGCTAGATAAGACCCTTGTTCATCGTCTGGTATCGTTTAAAGCCCTTTGAAGCTGCACTGAAACTGTCATTTGGACCTTGAACTGTTTGGAGCCCATTGAAGTCCATTATATGGAGAAATATCCTGGAATATTTTCATCAAAAAACCTTTCTTTTTGACTGAAGAACGAAAGACATGGACATATTGGATGACATGGGGGTGAGTAAATTATAGTAAAGTATTTAAAAGTGAACTAATCCTTTAATAACAGGATTTTCAGTTTTGGGTGAACTAACCCTTTAAGGGATTTAAGGGTTTCCCCCCCTCTATATTGCAGACAGAAATGGGAGATTAGTTATAATAAACATGCTGAAACAGTAAAAACATGTAAATTAAGATAATGTTGCCCAATATAAACGAAAGATGATTGCGCATAAGAAAGATAACGCAGCCTCTGTTGTTATTGATTCTTTGCGACCGGCTACCGCAAGTTAAGTTTGGGCCACAAAAGCGCACATGCGCAGTAATGTTTGTTTATGTTGTTGCCGTTGAAACTGTCTATATAGAACATGCTTTTTTAGAAGTCGTGAAGAAGTTAAGTACATACTCAAGAGAGTATGCGATTTTGATTGAGTCATTAAATCATTCGCTCATTCGATTCATTCAAAACATTGATTCATTCAGAAACAAAATGAGTGAGTAACAATCAATCGATTTGTTCAAAACACTGATTTCTTCACAAACTCCACTCCTGTGTGTTGCTAGGAGACATGGAACGGTTATGCCTTGGCTTTGTTTAAAAATATTTGTATCGGCAGGAAAAAAAAAGTAACAGTCAATTAGTAATTTAAGATTAACTTTTTGTTTTTTGAATTGTTGTATAAAATCAATATCACACTCACAATCATTGAAACATCAGCAAGGGGATGATTAACAGAGGAACATCAGTTCTCTTGCTTGTGTGCTATTGCTTAATTATCTCTAATGATCAAGGGGAAAAAATGTATTCCCTTTAAGGATTTCCTATGTGCGTTTATGTAAGGACGAGGTAAGAGATTTCACTGGATAGTTGAAATGAACACCACTCAAGAGGTGAGAGAAGTTATTTCCTGGAGCCAAAGCCACAAACTGCAGTCCTTCATGGCAAAGCTGATTTACAGATTAAGTGAAAAGTACTCTTCTTTTCCTCCTGAGGAAGTCCCACTTGAGAAGACATTAAGGATGTTTAAGAGGGATTAAGCCTCCTCTACCAACTGCTCTTTAAAACCTTTTCTTTGGGTTTTCGGTACAGATTACAGAAGGCGGATCAGTAAATGGTGGAGGACGGGCGCTTCAAAAAGTCATTGGTAAAATAACCTTGTCAGAGTAATTAGCTTCTCCCCATTTAAGAATGAAATTATACAGATAATCTGCTACTAGAATCTTTCATATTCTAATGTGGAACGAGTGAACTATATCGTGAAATAATAAGACACATTCCTGTAGTTCTACACACACACACACTCATTTCTACAGCTTCTGAAACGTTGATCACGCCACGATTTCGTGAACGCAATTATGTGTTCCATAATTTATGAAAAGGGACGTCTAATGTGCTCATAAAGATTTTTAGGTTACAAAGTTCAATATCGGATTCCGTTTGATCATCGTCTGCTTTGTATTTCTCTCACCAATCGCATGGCAGTTAGCATTAAAAACTCCCTGCGCTCAAACAGTGAGACCGCTGTGCGAATGAATGCAATCGACTGTACCATACAGGAGACAATTATTTGGACATGTGTCTCTGAAAGGGACTGGCTTATTTTAAAAATCACTTCCATTCAAAGCTTTAATTTGTCTCCTATATTTTGCAAGTGATCAGCCACTCTTAGGAAATGTTCTTGCTCATTTTGTTTTTCAAGACATTGCAAGGAAGACATATTCATCACATGTTCTATTTTCTCCTTTAAATTTATTCAGTCCTTCCACTTAATGACTTAATGTGCAGACCTAAAGATTAAAAATAAAATAAAAAAAAAGATTGGAAACATCTTGATAGAAACATTCAAAACCAGACTGTTTTTGTTGCATTCATACTATTGACTGGCCTTTTCAAATCACTGAATTGAGAATGGTACCTCTTGCATATAACCATCTAAAATGATTTCGCTACCTTGAAAGCTCTGACATTTCCCTGATATTTACCTCATTCATCTCAGATGTTTCTCCTAAACAGATGTTTCCTCCTATAGAAAGAGAGTATTGATGTATTGAAAGAGTGAATTGATGATGCCATTTCATCTACAAATCACACTGCTCTCTCCCACCTGGATAAGAGGAACACATATGTGAGAATGCTGTTTGTAGACTACAGCTCAGCATTCAACACCATTGTGCCCTCCATACTTGACGTGAAACTCCGGGCTCTAGGCTTAAACAGCTTGTTATGCAGCTGGATCCTGGACTTCCTGTCAAACAGACGCCAGGTGGTCAGAATTGGCAGTAACATCTCCTCATCACTGACTCTCAACACTGGAGCCCCTCAGGGCTGTGTTCTCAGCCCACTCCTGTACTCTTTGTACACACATGACTAGGGGTGGTTAATCTGTCTGATTTCCCGATTCGATTCGATTACGATTATTGAAGTCCCGATTCGATTACAGTCGATTTTCGATTATTAACGATTCTCGATTAGCGATTATTGATTTTCCATTTCACAACAGTAAACGAAAATACACTACAAAGTGATTGCAGTATAAAAAAAAGTCAGCTACTGAATTACTTAACTCTTTTATTGAGTAACAACAACTCAAAGCACTTGTCGTGTAGTTACACAGAAATGAATACATCACATTGTGTTGTGACTCATCAAGTTGAACTAAACAATAACAAATAAATGAAAGGCTTATTTCCTTTAGGAAGTAGATCAGAACCAACATACTGTAGAAATTGGACAATTTTCTTCTAGAAAGACAACGTGTTCAGGTGGAGGAAGACTGCAGGTTGCAGTCGAAACATGTCAAGGTAAAGAAGAAGTTTTCTCCACCTAAACACCTTGTCTTTCTAGAAGAAAATTGTCCAATTTAATCATTAAGAAGACAAAATGAACATTTTTGAACAACTTACTGTAGCTTCAGCTTATATACTGTACTGTAGAACACAGTGACAAAATGTCAAGAGTGATGGATGCGGTGCGCGCGTGAGGGGGGCGGGAACGCGTGGAACGCTCGAGCTCCTCTCGTTCGTTTCCTGACGTGAGAAAGACAAAAGGGGAAAAAACGACAGAAGAAAAACGGGTTCGTGTCGGAGGAGTGTCGAGGCCCGTTCGGTTCCGTGAGCGGGAGCCGCGGGTCGGTGCAGCGGAGCTGCGGTGTGTTTCCAGCATCAGTCCGGCTGTGTGTGTGTGTGTGTGTGTGTGTGTGTGTGTGTGTGTGTGTGTGTGAGATCCGCTCATCGCGTCCTCAGGATCGCCTTAATTCCCGCGAATGTGCGCGTCGATGTGTGTCGCGCTCGCTCATCTGAAGCGCTCATAAATCTGCGGATTGAAGGCGTTTATTCGGTGTTTGTGCGCGAATCTGAGCCGTGCTAACGCGCTAATGCTAATGTGCCTGAGCTCCAGAGGAGGCGAGGCGGGAGGATTTCTAGAGTGTTCCCTCAGAATCATCTCAGCATTAACGACAGATTTACATTCATCTAATGAACACACACACACACACACACACGGTGGTATAGTCAGGTTTAGATAAATAAAAAAATCGATTTTTGAAAATTTAATGATCGATTCATGCTCGTCCATAACATACTCGCGATTAATCGATAATCGATTTTTTTCACCACCCCTACACATGACTGTGTGGCAACCCACAGCTCCAACACCATCATCAAGTTTGCTGACGATACGACGGTGGTAGGTCTCATCACTGACAATGATGAAACGGCCTACAGAGAGGAGGTGCACACTCTGACACGGTGGTGTCAGGAGCACAACCTCTCCCTCAACGTCAGCAAGACCAAGGAGCTGGTGGTCGACTTCAGGAGGAATGAGAGAGAACACCGCCCCATCACCATCAATGGAGCACCGGTGGAGAGAGTCAGCAGCTTCAAGTTCCTCGGTGTCCACATCACAGAGGAACTCTCATGGTCCGTCCACTCTGAGGCCGTTGTGAAGAAGGCTCATCAGCGCCTTTTCTTCCTGCAACGTCTGAGGAGGTTTGGAATGAACCGCCACATCCTCACACGCTTCTACAGCAGCACCATCGAGAGCCTGCTGACTGGCTGCATCACCACCTGGTACGGCAACAGTACCGCCTGCAACCGCAAGGCCCTGCAAAGGGTAGTGCGCACGGCCAGCTGCATCATCGGAGGTGAGCTTCCCTCCCTCCAGGACATTTACGCCAGGCGGTGTGTGAAGAGAGCTCAGAGGATCATCAGAGACTCTAGCCACCCGAACCATGGGCTGCTCTCACTGCTGCCATCAGGCAGACGGTACCGCAGCATCAGAACACGCACCAGCCAACTCCAGAACAGCTTCTTCCCACAAGCAATCAGACTACTTAACTCTTGATCCATCAGGATCATAACACACACTGGACAGAATATCACTCAGCACAACCCACTGTAGATACACACACATTATATACACATTTATTTTTCATACAGCATCTATTGCACTTTGGATTTCAATTTGTGAACATATTGTATACTGTACATTGTATATTATTACTATAGCTTAATGTATACTGTTATTGTTTAATGTATGTTTAGTGTATATTGTTTTAAGTATATGTATATTGTAAGTATATGTATATTGTTTAAAGCTGTGAGAACTACACTCACATTGTGTAAATTATTTATTGTAGTGTATACTGTGCTGTGAGTAATTGTGTGCGCATCAGATGTGTAATCTGTTGTTGCTTAAATGTTGTACATGTCATGTCATGACTGCTATGTTGCTCGGAACTGCACCTAAGAATTTCACCTACTGTTGCACTTGTGCATATGGTAGAGTGACAATAAAGTGATTTGATTTGATTTGATTTGAGCACTAGTTATTGTGGATAGTATTTGGTCTTGGTAGAATTTGAGGAGTTGTTACACTTTATTTTGATAGTTCACTTTAGACCTTCTACTAACTATTAGTAACTTTGAAACAACATATCAAACTAACTCTCATGAGTATTAGTATAAGTTGACATGTACTTACAGTTAGTAGAATGACTGTTGGGGAGCATCAAAATAAAGTGTTAACAGATATGAAGTGCATCCATCATGAAAGTAATCAAGGGAGTTAATAAAGGCCTTCTGAATCAAAGTGATGGGTATTGTGTAAGATAAATATCCATATTTAAAACTTCATGAACTAAAAGTACTAGCTTCGGACAGTAGCTTCTGACAGACGGCCGTACGCATCGATTTACGGCGAAAGAGTAACCCCTGAATCTCATGACCATCTTGTTTTGAGACATGCAGAAGTGTAGAATATTATTAATGAATTATGACTTAAATGTCAACCCGTTTCTCACAAAAAGCTGTATATGATTTCAGTTTCATCTGACACAATATAGTGCATTATTGATATGGGCTACTTTTCATTGCCTTTTTTTGAAACTTGACAGAAAAGTGTTGCTTCAAAATTCCCTGGAAAAATAGAATAAAAATAGAGTACTTTCAAACTTATAGTCAGAAGAATGTCTGTTAGGGAGCATCAGAATCATGTGTTAACAGATAATAAGCAGACAGTCTACTAATACTAGTTTACATGAAGTAGTAAAGTTACTTAAAGGAATAGTTCACCCAAAAATGAAAATGAACCCATGATTAACTCGCCCTCAAGCTATAGGTGTATATGACATTCTTCTTTCAGACAAACACAATCAGAGTCATATTAAAAAATAGAATTGCTCTTCCAAGCTTTATAATGGGAGTGAATGGCGGTCCTGATTTTGAAGTCCAAACAAGTGCATCCATCCATCCATCATAAAAGTAATCCAGTGTTAATAAAGGCCTTCTGAAACAAAGCGATAGGTTTGTGTAAGAAAAATATCCATATTCAAAAGCTTTATAAACTAAAATAATAGCTCCTGACAGGCAGCTGTACACAACGATTTACGGCGAAAGAGTAACACCTGACACATGTCGTATTAACAAATGCGGAAGCGCAGAGGACAGAGCAAAACAAAACACCGGTCATGAATTAGAAGTCTAAAACAAGAATTTTTAAAGAGACTTGTCAGAGAAGTTTGAGTTTGTTGCCCAGCCCTATGTGTTTGAACCACGAGAGGCATCAAAGCTTATGCAACCCCTACATCCTATGTCATACATCGCTAGGGTGACCACCGGTCCCGCTTTGCGTTGTACCGCACAGCATTTTCACCCCATGTCCCGCATGTCGCATATTGAGAAAATATCCCGCATTTTCATCAGTCTGTTGGTTTTTAATGATCATATTAAGAAAACATGCTTTTGCCTTTTAAAGAAAGCATTTTATTTATTCTTTTTGCTGCATTGTTTTTCACCTATATTTAACTGCGCTTGGTCAGGAGTAACATCCCGTCTTACACAAAAACAACAGCCGTTTTTTAAATCCTATCCAATGGTTGAAAAGAAAGGAGTAAACACGGTCAATAGTAGGTTGTGACGGCTGTCAATCAAAATGTGGAGTGGTGATTCGTTCCACGTGTTCCTTGTGAATAATTGGATAATTCTGTATATAAATTAATATATAAGCCTGTCAATTCACTAATTTCATGTTATTTTATGTTTTATTTGTTCATTGTTTATTTTTTGGATTTTAGTTGGACTTGGTCAAAAATAGTTATCTGCATGATGCCTTTGGACTCAGTGATGTTGAATTTAAATGACATGTAAAATAAAGATTAGTTTCGGGTTATGTTTTAGTGTTGGTAACATGTCCCACATTGTCCCACACAAACGTAGTCATCATCCCACATTTGGTTTGTTTGATGGTGGTCACCCTATATATCGCTCCAGGGGTTACTCTTGCTTAGGCCATCTGCCGGAAGCTAGTTATTTTAGTGTATACAGTTTTAAATACATTTAAATATATATTAAATACCTATTTAATATTTTTCTTTAAAAAACATCACTTTGCTTCAGAAGGCCTTTATTAACCCTCCTGGAGTCATATGGACTACATTTATGATGGATGGATGCACTTTTTTGGACTTCAAAATCAGGACTCCCATTCACTCCCACAATAAAGCTTGGAAGAGCAATTCAATTTTTTTTAAATATAACTCTGATTGTGTTGGTCTGGGTAAACTATCCCTTTAAAGTTAATAAAATGTCTAAAGTGCTACTCAGCTCTTTTCCATGCAACATCTGTCAAGTAAAAAAAAAGGCAATGCAAATTAGTCCATATCAATAATGCACTATATTTCAAGTCAAATTAAACATCGAAATAAAGTGCTACCGAAATGTTTTGATTCGTATTGACATCTAGACTTTGGTATCTAATCTGAGCAGCTTGCGACATTGAGATCTTTTCTAAATTGTCAATGTTTACTCTCAAATCTCATGACCATCTTGGTTTGAGACCTGCAGCAGTCTGAAATATTATCAATGAATTATGACTAACATTTCAATCTGTTTCTCATAAAAAAGTCAAGTTTAATTTGACTTGAAATATAGTGCATTATTGACATGGACTACTTTTCATTGCAATTGCTTTTGCATTTTTTTTTTTACTTGACAGATGTTGCATGGAAAAGAGCTGCTTCAAAATTCCCTGAAAAATAGAATAACACCATATGGGTTTGAAACCAGATGATGGTAACTAAATAATGACAAATAATGATTAAAAATGTAGGTGAACTGTTCCGTTAATCTCATTGCAAACTCAAGGAAACAAATGATAGATAACAAATGATTTTTAGGGTTTGTTAAAGGAGGATCTGAGTGGAAGTCCAGGCCAGTAGAGATGGATTTGTAGAGAGTCTAATCCTCCATGTGAATGAGCGAGCATGTGGTGCAGGCCAGCTGTGCTGGAGGACTGCGCAGGAGAAGAACGAGAGCATGCTGTGAGGATGATGATGAGGGATCTCTTGTGGCTTGTGGCAATGAAACTAGAGATGCGGATCAGTTGCTTGCGCTGATGACATCACTTCCACTCTGGACACAGCAAATGCATTAAAGAATAACGTGTATCTGCAATGCTTCAAATAGGACTTATTCTCATGTCCCCATCTCTCCATGGCATTCTCATTCTCTCTTTCTCTCTTGTATACACACTCGTGCCCCCTGTGTCTCTCGCTCTTTCCGCTCACCCTCAAATGTGGCGTAGACATCCATCTCTAGTTCATAATGAGATAATTAACGCTGTTTGATTAATTGCAATATGGCGAGAGGGATCTGCAAGGTCTTCCCAAAGACTTAATTCAAAGCAGGGCCTAGCAGGAGAGCTAAACTATGTCACCTTCCTCTGGGCTGGGGAGAAAAGCTGCGGGGTAATTAATGGACTTTTGGACATAGGGGGTTGGCGTCAGACTTATGATCAAATTTCACTGTGCGCAATAGTATTTGGAAGGTCAAAGGATGGTTTAATTAGTTATTATGAAAACCATGGAGACCATTCAAATGCACACGGTGAGGAAAATGGGTGGAACCAGTATTGATGCAACAATGAAGCAACCGACTGCATGCATGAAGTTTCATTGTCTGTAATTCATCTGAAAATTAAAACTTGACATGAGTTGTCCATATCCTTGGTCCATTATCTGGAAGACAGAGACATTTAAATGTGCATATCAACTTTTAATCACACACTACCATATAGATCAGGGATGGGCAAACTCAGACCTGCCTGTAGCTTTCTAGTAATCCTGAAGCCCTTGATTAGCTGGTTCATGTGTGTTTGATTAGGGTTAGAGCTAAACTCTGCTGGGCAGTGGCCCTCCAGGACCGAGTTTGCCCATCCCTGATATAGATGATCTCATAATTAATCCACAGATTTTGGGACTTGTTTTTGCACCCTGCGACTACGAGAAACAATATCTTTTTGTTTAAAGCGCTCAAGTTCCATATCTGTCATGCTACATTCATCCATCACCATCTTTTGACTAACAGACCTTGAAATTGTACATATAAATACCATCAGAGTCAATATGTAAGCTGATGGTCAACGTGAAGAAAACAGGTTTATCCAGACAGCTCTGCATTAATGTTTCTGCAATGTTGCAACCCTCAGTGTCAACCCTTCATTAAATCTTAACACAGATGTGCAAAGACATGCAGCGACATGCCAAGGTTTTCTAGAACATAATGGCTCTCCATAATGGATTTCTGTGTAATTTTCACAGAATTTCATACACTGGAATTGTACTTTAAACAGAAAAAAAAAACAAAAAACAAATGAAAATAACTAAGACCTATATTAAAGATTTAAGATTACTGAAATTACAGAAAAAGGTCATTGTCACAGTGTAATTGTACATTTAAGTACTGTGTAATATAAATTAACAACATTTCTGTGGGGTGTTTTTTTTACATCAAATTCTAAAATTCTGTTTTTGAATGTTAGTCTTTCATATTTCTGACGTATTCTCTTCATCACAGGGTTTTACTGTAATATGAAAATGTTTAGCCTTCACATACAGTCAAATATTGTCTGTTTATAGCCTCTCCGCTTTCCATTTCTGAATGATCAAGGTTTTGGCCTTGCTTACATTTTCTCAAACTAATGGTGCACAGCGAAACTCTTACAAAAGCTCCTGAAGGTTGAATAAAACATGAGAAATACACATTCATGTGAAATACTTCCATCAATAAGGGATTCCATGAATACATTGTGCTGTTTATTGCTATTGTCCCAGGACTGTGAAGTTGGAATGCCACCATGCCAAGACGCATAATGGGTCTTTAACTCTTCAAATTCATCTCCATCTCTTTTGTGTTCCATAGAAGAAAGTGTGCCTGAGAGTAAAAAAATATATAATTGTGACTATTTCTGGCAATGTGACTGCAACTTTGGGCCATATTTTAACGGTCTGAGAGCATGGTCTAAAGCGCATGACGCAGGTGCACTTAGGGCATGTCCGGATCCACTTTTGGTAGTTTAACAATGGATAAAATGGTCAGCGTTTCATGCATATGGACTAAAAGGGTTGTACCTGGTCTCTTAATGAGTCATGGGTGTGTTTTGACCGTAATGTGCAATAAACCAATCAGAGTCTCATCTCCCATTCCCTTTGAAAGCCAGTTGCGCTTGAACCATGGCGAGTTCACTATTTACATGGTGGAATTTTCAAGCGGAAAGACTGAATGCTTTTTTATATATATTTGGCATGTTTGTGTGCTGCTGCACATCTCTGTGTGAGTTGGCACATATTACTAACACGTCCTTTAAAAAATACAAAAAATTCTGCGCTATTGACTTTAGACCAGGTTTTTGTTGGTCAATGACGCAGTCCTTTTCAGTTGCCTCAAAATAGCAACACACCAACAATGCACCTGACACCTCTTGTTCAGACCAGCACGCCTATGGACGACCAGATGGGCGCGAGTGCATTTTCTATTTAAACAACGTGTCGCTGGACGTGAAAATGATAACTGCGTTGGGAAACTAGCAAAAAACACTTGCATTGCGCCGGGTGTATGATAGGGCCCTGAATACAGACCCGTTCCAGAATCAAATCACTGAGGGAGCTCCAGTAAAGTGCAGGCTAAGCAACAGCTCCACCATAGCAGTGTACAGTGAGAAATTGACCATTATTTATTTACAAGTCATCACTTTTTTTTTCATTCACCAATCAATTTTTATGCTTCAAGCTTTTTTTTTAATCCAAACTATGTATAAAGATATAAAACAGAATAATTTGATATACAATTTTACTTTATGCAATGTGTGTGTAAACATGGCCATCCAATTCTATGCAACGCATCTATACACTGTATCTAATTTGTTTTGGGACAATATGTCATGTAAAAAGATGTGTAATAGTATTTCCATAAAATGTCTCATATTTCATTAGAATATCCAGACTTAAAACTGTGTATGTCGACAAAGAAATTCAGAAAAAAATGTCAGAACCTCTATTCTGAGTCAGGAGGACATTTCTGTTTCGTGCAGAGTGGCATTTATATTTAGATGTCACTTCCGAAACTTTGCAGCATGCAATTGGCCATCGGTTCTCTTAGCAACAATAGTTTTATTCAATGAATGTTATAGACTGTAGCCTCGAAAGTGAGCCAAGATCGCTATACGATCACTAAAATGCTGTTGCTTTGTCAGTTCATCGCGATCTCGCAAAGTTCCGTTATAAAAATGTCAACAGTACATCTCTTATTCTCACATCCTGTCTTGACGTTTGTTAATGAGAGGTTTCACGAGCCTGCATTAACAAAAAATGACAAAAACTCTGCCGTTTTGAGCGGTGAGATTCTGACTAACTTATACACCTCTAACTGTGATTGGCTACATTACTCACCCCTGCAAAAACATGCTTTAAATAGATGCCTTTGACGCTCTCCAGAGCTCTGACAAACATTTGCAAATCTGCCAAATCTGTTTCGCCAATATTCTTACAGTATCAACTGAGGTTGTTTTGCTTGCGTTTGAGGGTGCTTAGCACCCTTAGCCGTAGAACTGGGCCAGCCTGAAATATTGTGTGCAACTTTAAATCTCACAATATTTCTCATTTAACACTTTTATCATGATAGCTTGTTTTAATTTTACTATGTGGTGGAAACTGGGTTCCACAATAAAGTCATATGGGGTCGGCACAAGACAAGGATGAGTAAATGACAGCAGAAGTTTAGTTTTTGAGTGAAACGTTGCATCATTACTTCTGCTCCTCACACTGATGGTGTCTTACTGAAGATTTCTAAGCTCAAACTTACTCTTGTGTACAAATGCACACACATAGACATACACAGGCTAGCGTTGTTTGGAGCCTTCACACTCCTTGCTTCAGCGCCATGATCCCTGCACTTCAGTAATGAAGGTATGACTTCACACTGAGCCTATACATCAGCAGAACAGAGGGGCACGTGAACCGTGCGTTGGCCTCTGTTCTGTCTGCCATCTGAGTTCCTCTGCTGTGAGTGTCCATTATTGTTCTATATATTCCCTTTGAGAGGCATGGCAGGAGAGCACAGCATTCTGGGATAGCAGCAGTGAGCAACATAGTCATCTCACAAAAGATGAGTTTTATTTATCTCCCTCATCTAATTATCATCTTGCTCTGTTTCACAGTGTGTGTACTGAGAGTCGGGTCCAAAACAGAGCTTGAGTAGCAAGCCATCTGCTATAGATTTTAGAGTTTTTTTCATTGCATAGTTTTTTAAGCCTTTGCCAAGGGTAATCTAGATATTAACAGGATTTCTACCTTTTCTCAGCCATGCTTTTCAGGCCCAGGAGATTTTTTTTTTTTTAAAACATACATGTAATGAATATGTTACTCTTTGTTTAGCCAGTGGTAGTAGGGTAATTTAATGGCTATTCGGGAGAATCATCGGTAACACTTTAGAATAATGGTCATTAGTTAACATTAGTTAATGTATTAACTAACATGAATTAACCATGAGCAGTACATTTGTTACTGTATTTGTTCATCTTTGTTAACGTTAGTTAATATAAATACATCTGTTCATGGTTTGTTCATGTTAGTTCACAGTGCATTAACTAATGCTAACAAGATTTTAATAATGCATTAGTAAATGTTGAAATTAACATGAACAAAGATTAATAAACGCTTTATAAGTGCAGTTAATTATTAGTTAATGTTAACTAATGTAGTTAACTAATGTTAACTAATGACCATTATTCTAAAGTGTTACCGAATCATCTTGTGTACATAAATGCACTGATTGTGACACTATTAGGCCCCGATCAGACAGAACGCGTTTTTCAGGTTTGAAAACGCGAGGCGCACCGTACCGCACCGCCTTTTTTGGTTGACTTTTTTTTTTTTTTTTTAAATAAAGAGCAATGCACTGCATTTTTTTATATTGCTAGGCAACCCCCGAATCAGCTGTGCTGTCAGTCTAATCAGGATAATCGTCACCACAATGGAAGGCCCGCCTGTCCATTCATTCGATTGGACAATTGGGAAAAACGCGATGACGTCGGGCGCTTTTATGGTTGATTTGACTCTGATTTGACTTCATGTGCTCAGAGGAAAAATGCAAGGCACAGCAGGTGGTTAAAACTCGAGGCAGGCTCCAGAAGGGAGCAGAATCTCATTGAGCCCCATGTTAAAATGCCCAACTTTACAGCAGAATAAAACATGTTTACAGCCTGGTACAAATTGTGGTTTTGGTCTATACAGCTAATTTTGTCAAGTCAAGTCAACTTTATTTATATAGCGCTTTTAACAATGTAGATTGTTCCAAAGCAGCTTTACAGTGTTAAACAGGAAAATAATGCAGCATAATTTTATTAAGCTGTATAGCCATTTGATGTCATTTTATTAAGCTGTGTAGCCATTTGATGTCATCAGTTCATTTCAATTTCCATACAGTGACAGTGTGGGCTTTAGATCAATGATTAGATCAGTAATTTAGTTTATATGGTCAATTTAGTTTATTAATTAGATTTATTTCAATGTTTAGTTGAAAAATGTAGTGTCCCCAACTGAGCACGCCAAGCCAGAGGCAACAGTGGCAAGGAAACCAAAACCCCATTAGGTGACCTAATGGAGAAAAATAAACCTTGGGAGAAACCAGGCTCAGTCGGGGTGCCAGTTCTCCTCTGGCCAATTAACAAACAGCATATGATTATTATTCTGGCAACTTTACAGGTCAGAGGTCATAATAGATCGGAATATTCAAAGGACCGGAGGCAACACACTGGAGATGGGTTTATTGAGTATGATGTTGATTAAATCATTATTAAAGTGCAATATTCGAATGATCGGAGGCAACACACTGGAGACGGGTTTATTGCGGATGACATATCGATTGAAGTATTATTTAATTGTAATATTCGAACAATCGGAGTCATCACGCTGGAGACGGGTTTATTGAGATGCCGTATCGATGAGGCAGTTGCAGGGGGAGGCTAATTGACACGGTCTCTGCAGACACTTCAGGGTCATGCGTTGGTCTTGTCTGGGCGCAGGTCCACCATCTGATCTGGATACAGCCCGGATCCGGCTGACTGCAGTAAACCTCGGGATAAAACAGAGAGACTATCATTTGCATAGATGCCATTCTTCTGATGATGTAACAAGTACATCAGGTGTTATGGGAAGTGTTCGGCTGACCTAGTTAATGTTTTTCATCACAGGGCAGCTCTATGGACATAGGCGTCTAACGCACGAATGGGACAAAGCAGATTTAACTTTTCCTGGTCTGACGTCACAAAGGGCGGAGGACAGAAGGCACAATAGGTCTGACAGGGTTAGTGAGGACCTTAGGAATGTACCCGAGCCTCGGAGAGAGAAAAGCCTTAGCCATACCCGGAGCAAATTCCAAGGACGAGGGTGCAACAGAGAGGGCTTGCAAGTCCCAAATTCTTTTTAGAGAAGAAATAGCAAGAAGAAATAATGTCTTGAAAGTGAGAAACTTTTCAGCAACTTCCTCGAGCGGCTCAAAGGGAGCCTCGGAAAGGCCTTGCAGGACGATGGCTAAGTCCCAGGGCGGCACCCTGGTGCATGTCACAGGCCTCAGCCTCAAGGTTCCACGGAGGAAATGGGTTACTAGCGGGTGTCGCCCTAATGAAACTCCACTCAAAGGAGTGTGGTAAGCAGCTATGGCCGCCACGTACACCTTTAGTGTGGAGGGGGCTAACCCAGCAGAGAATCTCTCCTGCAGGAACTCCAGCACCATGCTCACAGGGCAGTTAACTGGATCCCGCAGGCGATCTCGACACCACAAGGTGAAGAGTCTCCACTTTAGGTAGTAGAGTTTCCTCGTAGAGGGAGCTCTGGAGTGTAGAATGGTCTCAACAACCTCAGTTGAGAGACCGGAACTTATAAGCTGAGCCCCCTCAGAGGCCAAGCCCACAGTTTCCACAACTCCGGGCGGGGGTGAACAAAAACTCTGCCTGCCTGAGAGAGAAGGTCCCTCCTGAACAGGATCTCCAGGGGAGAGCCGTCGAGGAGAGACACCAGATCCGAGAACCATACCCGGCCCGGCCAGAACGGGGCTACTAGCAGAAGACGGGGCCCGTCCCGGTGCACTCTCTCTAGAACTCCCGGAAGCAGAGCGATCGGGGGGAAAGCGTACAGGGGCAGCCTCGGCCACTCCTGTACCATCGCATCCAGTCCGAGAGGAGCTGGTCTTGAGCCACCACTGTAGTGGCCTCATGAACAGCAGACCCGAAGGAATAACGTTGGACGCGGCTGCCATCAGACCCAACAGTCTCTGAAACTGCTTTACAGTGAGCGGCTGGTCTAGCTTCACCCCTTTCACGGCTGAGAGGATTGACCCCACGCGAGGCTCCGACAGACGAGCCTGCATAGCGACCGAATCCCAACTCACCCCGAGATAAGTGATCTTCTGCACAGGAGAAAGAACACTCTTCTTGGAGTTAAGCCTCAGCCCAACCTCCTCATATGCGCGAGAACAACATCTCGATGCTGAACCGTGAGACGTGCTGACTGTGCTTGTATCAGCCAGTCGTCTATGTAATTGAGAATCCGGATCCCCTGCAAATGCAAGGGGACCAGAGCAGCGTCCACACACTTCGTGAACGTGCGGGGTGAAAGGGCTAAACCGAAAGGAAGCACTCGATATTGGTACGCTTCTCCCCTGAAAGCAAACCTCAGGAACTACCTGTGCTGCGGAAGGATGGAGATATGGAAATATGCATCTTTGAGATCTATCGTGACAAACCAGTCCTCGGACCTGATCTGAGACACGATCTGTTTGAGTGTCAGCATCCTGAACTTGAGCTTTGCCACGGCTCGGTTCAGGACGCGAAGATCCAAGATGGGGCGCAGCCCACCATCCTTCTTTGGCACTATGAAGTACCGGCTGTAAAAGCCTGACTCCCTGTCTAGGGGGGAAACCCTCTCTATAGCCCCCTTTTGCAGCAGAGTCTGTACTTCTTGATCATCACCAGAGCCTGCACTGGATCCACCACAGTGGAGAGGACCCCGTTGAAGCTGGGAGGACGGCATCTGAACTGAATCCCATACCCCAACTTTACGCATCGCAGGACCCAACGAGATATGTGAGGCAGATTTTCCCACTCTGACACAAAATCTACTAAGGGAACCAGCCTTTCGAGGCTGGTCTCTGATGTACTCTGCACCGCGAGTGCAGCGCCCTGAAGCGGCGAACCGGCAGGGAACGACTGACTCGACGGCATAATTTCCCTCCGAAGAGGGTGCGGGCCATCCTCGGATGACCCGCAGGGCCCCTCCGCGCCCCGGCACTCGGGCGGGGTTGGCGGACTGACCCCGTGAGGGTACCGCGGAGGGGATCACCCTCACTGTCCTGGTCCCAGGGGCGTCAGGACTTCTTTGACGCAGCCTTCCTCGCCACAATGACTGTCCTCAGATCAGCCCTGGGGTTAGAAGGCTGCGCCTGTGAGCGCCGCGCACCCGACGACCCTTTCTGCGGGGGTGTACGAGTGGCGACACTCACCTTCTGCTGCGCCCTGTGAGAGGAGCTCGTACTCGGCGTCTGCTGCTCCCGCCCAGCAGCAGACGAGACCTGGGGCTTACGGGGAAGGAACTGCTTGAGCGCCGCTGCCTGTTTTTTCGCCTCCAGGAACCTGTCGGTAACCGTGGTGACAGCGTCACCGAACAGGCCCTCCGGAGACAGCGACGCATCAAGCAAAAAGCTCTTGTCCCTTTCCTTGATATCCGTAAGATTAAGCCACAAATGCCTCTCCGTGGCCACCAGGGCTGCCATAGAACGGCCGACGCATCGGGCCGTTTCCTTGGTGGCACGGAGAGCGAGATCGGCAGTTGATCTGAGTTCATTAATAACATCGACTCCGATCTCGTGGCTTTCCCCCAGGTCCCTTAGCAGATCAGCCTGGTATGCCTGCACGATAGACATTGTGTGCAGACACGCTTGACCTGCTGCCGAGTATGCTTTGCCCACAAAAGCAGATGTAACTTTAAGTGGTTTTGTGGGCAAAGTCGGAGCCTTTACGGTCGACGCAGACTCGGGTGACAGATGGCTCGCAAGCGTCTGTTCAACCCGAGGCAGCTGACCATAACCGTGTCTCTTCCACCCCGAGATATTACTATAAACTGACGTCTGCGGGGTGAAAATGCGTGCAGACACGGGCCGCTTCCAAGACCCGGGACTGTGGAGGTCCGGGAAAAACGGCAGACTCCTACCAAGCCTGTAGTGCTCCAGTCAGAAATTGAAGCTTTCGCGCCTCGATCGCCCCCTGGTGGCCGGTCCCAGTATAGCTCCTAAACCCCGCCTCTCCATGTATTTGAATGGGCGCGAGACACTAAACAATTTAATTACACTTCAAATAATTGTTTCCTAAAGATGGTTTCTGTCATTTTAGGCAGTTTTTATTACAATAATTTGACAAGAAAAGTGTTCGTTTTTTAAATAAGTTTAGTTTTAGTGAGTTATTTGATGCTATAAAAACGGGGGGTGTGACGTCATGATTGACAGCTGAGATTGACGGGCCACTAACAGACTTTTTTCTGGATTTTTGGGAGGAGATTGGAGCTTTAGCTTTAATTTCTACACTTCCATAACTGTTTATTTCACACCAACATAATGAATTGTTCTGCATCTGCGAGAGTGTGGGCGGGCTTTTGATAATCACGCCTCTACTTCCTGTTCTCTACTGCGCAACTCCGGTCCCGAGATCGCTACTGCGCAGACTCGGTCCCAAGATGTCAGCGCCGTGAGCGGGCCTATGAAAGCTTCAACTTTGGTCAGCGGAAGTCAATGAAGTCGCGTCGTCCATATTTTTTTACGGTCTATGACTCCTACGAGGAGGCTGAACAGAGCGTGCGGGGAGAAAGCGCTCTTCGAGTCTGCTTTTTACGGCAGCTCGCTCATGTTGTTCTTGTGGCCAGTCAATGTGTAGTCTGGCCACCGCTCTGCTCAGCACCTCCATGAGCTCCTCACTTGCACGGGACTGAAGTGACGAGTCTCCACCCCCTGCATCGATGCTACAGACATCAACCTCCTCGGAGGAAGATAGCTGCAGCATCCCGATCCCAGAGAGGCAGCGCTGGATCTGGCGGGTGAAGGAAGAGATAGGGCGGGGCCTGTCTCCATCCCCTCCGCCAGATCCTTTTGCGAACCCCACGACATGAGTCGCCACTGAGCCTCAGCAGCAGCGGAACCCGTGCCGTGGGGAGCGCTAGCCGGGACGCCCTCCTCGAAGAGCGCCCGGCGGGATCGCAGCACGCGAAGAGGCAGCGCCTCACAATGCTCGCAGCCGGCACCCTCGAGTGCCGACTGCGCGTGCTGCTCTCCCAAACAAACAACGCACATCAAGTGTGTATCCCTGCTCGTGATGTAGCGTGAGCAGTGAGGAACACACTGTCTGAAACGCTGTTCGCTCGTCATTTTCTCTCTTTTATAATGTGGGTGTGAGTGCAAACAACAAAACAGTCTGAACTCAGACACAACACAAATCACATGGACAGAAACACAGAGCGCTTGTTGAAGGCAACAGAACCTGACGGCGTGTGTTTGCCGGTGTGCTTTATAGCTTCTGGGTCTATGACGTCACCCGCCTATGACGTTCCGTCTCTCTATTGGACTGATGACATACGTGCTTCACGACGCAATCACGCAGAGGCGTTCCCAAAGCGGTGACGCAGCTCGAGTTCCCTTGAAAGGGAACTAACGCCATGCTTCCTAATAATATCTCCCAGTGGTAGCATGTACAGGGTGAAGAGTAGCGGTCCTAGCACTGAGCCTTGTGGTACTCCATACTGAACTTGCGTTCGGTGTGACATCTCTTCATTTACTGCTACAAACTGATAACGGTCGCATAGGTATGATTTAAACCATTACAAAGCAATTCCACTAATACCTACATAATTTTCGAGTCTATTCAAAAGAATGTTGTGGTCGATGGTATCAAATGCAGCACTAAGATCGAGTAACACTAATAGAGAGATACAGCCACGATCGGATGATAAGAGTAAATCATTTGTAACTCTGATGAGAGCAGTCTCAGTGCTATGATACGGTCTAAATCCTGACTGGAAATCCTCACAGATACCATTTCTTTCTAAAAAAGGAACATAATTGTGAAGACACTGCCTTTTCAAGTATTTTTGACAGAAAGGGTAGATTTGAGATTGGTCTATAATTGACTAATTCTGTAGGATCAAGTTGCGTTTTTTTAATAAGTGGTTTAATAATAGCCAACTTAAAAGTTTGCGGTACATATCCTAATGACAAAGATTAATTAATGATATTAAGAAGAGGATCTATGACCTCTGGTAGCATCTCTTTTAATAGCCTAGTCGGTACAGGGTCAAGCATACATGTTGTTGATTTTGATGATTTAACGAGTTTAGCCAATTCTTCTTCTCCTATAGCAGTGAATGATTGTAATTTTTCCTCAGTGACACTACAATGCTCTGTCTGATGTGATACTGTAGTAGACGGCTGCATGGTTAAAATTTTCTTCCTAATATTATAAATCTTACATGTGAAGAAGTTCATAAAGTCATTACTGCTGTGCTGTTTACAATCATCAGAAGTTGAAGCTTTATTTTTGGTTAATTTAGCCACTGTATCGAATAAATACCTTGGGTTGTGTTTGTTTTCTTCCAAGAGAGTTGAGAAATAAGCAGATCTAGCAGTTTTTACGCCCTTTCTGTATGTGACCATGTGCTCTTCCCACGAATTACGAAATACCTCTAGTTTTGTTTTCTTCCAGCTGCACTCCATTTTTCTGGCTGCTGTTTTAAGGGCCCGGGTGTGCTCGTTGTACCACGGCGTTGGACTATTTTCTTTCATCTTCTTTAAGTGCAGAGGAGCAACTGTGTCTAAAGTACTGGAAAAGAGAGAGTCAATAGTTTCTGTTGCAACATCGAGTTCTTCTAAGATGGGAATCTGGGATGCTGAGGAGATGATACTGATGAAGAAGATTATTTAAAAGCAAATTTTGCCCTTCATGACAACTGTGAGGGACAACTTCGTTTACATATAAAGCATTACATTTCAGCATAATTAAGGGCGTGGCCACTTCGAGTGACAGGTGGATAGCCATTTATCTGCTGTCTGTTAGTCATCGTGTCACTTCAGCTCCACCCACCTGGGACGCCTTTTTGCCCATTTTCTATTATCCGGGAGTGACGCGCGATGATGAGCTGCCAAGATGACAACGGCCAGCTCGACCCTACTTTACGCTTCAAAACTGCTCTTCAGAATCCTATGGGTAACGTCACGGACACTACGTCCATATTTTTTTACAGTCTATGATTCTGTCTGATCGTGCCTTAGACTGTTCTTTTGAGTCTTTAGAAAAATGAATATACAAGCTCCTGAGAATTTTTTTCTGCAGGCTTTTTAAAAGGCAGAAAAATCACAACACAACCAACAAATTCAAATAACATAAGGAAAAACACTTCTCATTCCATTTGAACACAAATTCAGTGGAGTAGGTTTTTGAAAAATTATGATGAAACCCTTTTACATTTCATGTTGTTTCGCTACATTCAACATGATTTTCAAACCACAAATTAGACATTTACCAGCAGGAATACAATAGGGCCATTGGCACTGAATGCGTTTTTTGCCTTTACGTTATTTTTCTACATAAACAAGCTAGATGAAAGTGTTAGACCATTGCTCTTACGTGTCACAGCATCTCATGCATGACACAAGCTGTGTCCCATTTCAGAGGCTGTATCCTTCGAGGGCTACATTCAAAGTTCGATTGAGTCACAGTGTAGAAACAAAGGCTGTCTCAATTCAAAGGCTCTTTCAAATGTGTCCTTCATTTCCCAGGCCATAAAGAATAGAACGGCCCTGTCCCAAATTGCACACTACATGTGTACTTGTGGTCTTGTGGACTTACAATAGCCGTCACGTGTCTTTTAAATTGTAGTGTGACCGATGTGTCATTTTAGGTTTTGGAAGGCTGCTTGTGAGCGCCCCCTTTGCAGCTGAAATGTGCCCTTGATGCACACCTGCCGAACCTGCACTGAAACGAGCTCTACAGCAGAATTCTACCCGACAGTCAAAGCTGTATTACGTCACGAAAGGACTCGAAGGAAGAATGCAAGGGCTTAGGGTTCCATTTGGAAGTGGATCCTTCAGAGCCTAGCCTATCCCAAGATTCACTGTGCGCTGGTGATGACTGGATTTTTTCTTAAAGAGATAATTACATTTTTAAATATAAAGTATTAGGTTTCAAACTTTAAAGCAGTTCAAATGTTGACATCTTACTAAGATGTGATGTTATAAATAGTTTATATGTACATGCACTGTAAAAAAAAAAATCAGGTCTCCAATTGATGATTTTCTAGTGACCAATCACATCTACATTTTTCAGTTGGCCAAATTGAATTTCTGTGAATTGATGCAATTTAATTCACAGAAATTCAATTTGGCCAGCTAAAGAATTTAGATGTGATCAGTCACTAGAATTTTTTAAATTGGAGACCTGATTTTTTTTTACAGTGTGTATGGACCAAGGTGAACATATTTAGACAGGTTGTAAACTCAACTCTGTGTTGTTTATAAATGGAACAGAGATGCAGAGTTTTAAAAACACAGCTCAATTTATAATAACTTTTGTTAAAAAATGTGAGGTAGACCTTAGTTTATTTATTCCAATGCCATGCATCTCACATTTTCATAAAACCAAAAACTGACCACAACAAGTTTTTGTGATTATATGTCACTGAACTGAAGTATTAAAGGGATAGTTCCCCCAAAAGATGAAAATTCTGTCATTTACTCACCCTCGTCATTCCAAACTGGTATGACATTCTTTCTTATATTTCTTATATTGACTATTAAACATAGATATTTTAAGAAATGTTTCAGTGTTTTTTGGTCAATGTCAATGGAAGCAAAACCAAAACTAGAATTATAATCACTATAGAATTTGCTTTATTCACATAGTGCACTTAGTGACATAGTCACTGAAAAAGATTGTGGTCACTTTTGCATTATTTAAACACATTTTTTTTCAGTGGGTAACACTTTACAATAAGTTTTCATTAGTTAACATTAGTTACCTACTTTAGTTAACATGAACTAAGAATGAACAATTATTCTACAGCATTTAATCATTTTAGTTAAAGGCACACTATGTAAGGTTTTTGAATAAAAATATAAAAGAACAAGACTAGACTAGAACAATGTAATATATTTTGTAGACTTGTATACTTACATTATCCCAAATGTTTTTAATTATGTTTAAATCCAGAGAAATAAGCTATTTTAACCAGGACACGGACCGTGTCCGTGCATCACCTATCACTTCTTACCCGCGTTACCCTCGATTTCGGTTTAAATTTGTAGAAACCATGGCAACACCAAAGACACTTTAATATATTATGTGTTTTATTTGACAGGAAAGCAACTGTTTGGATACATTCATAGACAGAAAACGGACCCACTTTATATTAGGTGGCCTTAACTACTATGTACTAACATTTTAATTAATCATTTGATACAATGCACTTATTGTGTATATACATGTTTTTACATTGTACTTACATTTTTAAAAATACCTGAATCTGTAATTAACATTTATAATTACACAGTTGTCCCTTACACCTAACCCTACCATTAAACTTACCCATACCACCACACCTGTCCCTAAATTTACCCTTAAACTTACCCACACCACCACACCTGTCCCTAACTTTACCCTTAAACTTACCCACACCACCACACCTGTCCCTAACTTTACCCTTAAACTTACCCACACCACCACACCTGTCCCTAACTTTACCCTTAAACTTACCCACACCACCACACCTGTCCCTAACTTTACCCTTAAACTTACCCATACCACCACACCTGTCCCTAACTTTACCCTTAAACTTACCCATACCACCACACCTGTCCCTAACTTTACCCGTATCCCAACTCAATATCAGCAAAAGTGTTTTGCAATACAATAGGAACACAATAAGTACATTGTACTTATTTATTTTATTAGATTAGATTAGATTAGATTAGATTAGATTAGATTAGATTCAACGTTATTGTCATTACACAAGTACAAGTACAAGGCAACAAAATGCAGTTTAGGTCTAACCAGAAGTGTAATAGCAGCAAGTGCAGGATATACAGTGGTTGCGTAAGTGCAGGACATGGAAATGTACTGAATATATATAAATATGTATAAATAGAGAGACGGTTATTACTATAAACAGAACTGAATTTACAGGTGAATATGTACAGTGAATAAATATACAGATGGCTATTACTATAAACAGAATTTACAAGTGAATATGTACTATGAATATAATATATGGATGGCTATTACTATAAACAGAATTTTACAGATAGAGGTATACAATAATATGTTAGGCTAATATGAGGAATATAGCAGTGGATTAAGGTAGTGCAATAAATTATGGACAGAGCTATCCGAAAGAAAGTGTAAAAGTGCAGTGGAAAGTGGTTGCATATTGCAGTTAGAAGTACGTTGCAAAATGCAAATGTAAACATTTGGTACTATAAATACAGTCGGCAGTGCAAATGAGCATAATTCAGTTAAGATATGGTGGTGCAAAATGCATAAGTAAACAGTTGTTACTGTAATAAACAGTCGGTAGTGCAAATAACAAAGTGAAGGCAGATGTGAGGTAGGAGAGTTAGCAGTTTATGAGGGAAGTGGATCAACGGGGGTTTGAGTTCAATAAAGAAACAGCTCTGGGGAAAAAACTGTTCTTAAGTCTACTGGTTCTGGTCCGGAGGATCCTGAAACGCCTGCCGGAGGGCAGGAGAGAAAACAGTCTGTGGGCTGGGTGAGAGGAGTCCTTGAGGATGCTGCGAGCTCGATGCAGACAGTGTTTCCTCTGGATGTGCTCGATGGCAGGCAGTGGAGTCCCTGTGATGCGCTGGGCAGTTTTTACCACCCGCTGCAGTGCCTTGCGCTCCGCAACAGAGGAGCTCCCATACCATACTGCCACACAGTTGGTCAGGATGCTTTCTATTGCGCAGCGGTAGAAGTTCACCAGGATAGCCGAGGAGAGCTGATTCTTCCTCAGTATCCTCAGGAAGAAGAGGCGCTGGTGAGCCTTCTTGACCAGGCTGGAGGTGTTGGTCGTCCACGACATGTCCGCCGAGATGTGGATCCCCAGGAACTTGGGGATATATGATTACATGTTCTAAGTAATAACGGGATACATGATGGTCACATGCTCAAACTAATAAAAACATTGCTTTGATATCACGCTAGATGGTCTAACCAGAAAAGAAATTCACGGCATGTCTTTAAATCATGGTCTACGATATGGGTAACTGTTGCTTCAATAACGGCATCTGCATCGAAGCCATCGTCGTCATCTTTTAATGAATGTGACTCACAAACATTTGTTACAAAGGCACAGATACAAACGATATCAGCGAGACGTTACTCAGATGCACCCATTACATCGAGAACATCTCTTATTATGGGTCGGGGTTATTAACACATTCGTCATGCAATTTATACAACCTGGTCTCACAGAATTCCGTGAAATGAACACGGGCCCCTTAACACAAAATCCGTGGCAGTTTCACGGAATCGCCGAAAATTCTGTGATGGGTCCACGGAAGCGATTCCTATGCAAGTCAATGACAGTAAAAAGCAGACATGATTTTATGAATATTTATAGGCTACTTTTATATTTTGGAGCAACTAACTCCACTCCTACCCTAAACCTACCCACTTCTCAACAATATAAAACACATAACAGGCAAATACAAGTACAGTCACAGGTATTTATTGCAAAAACTGACCAAAAACAGCATAAATGTATCAACTCATGTTGCATTCCAAGTCTTCTGAAGTCACTCGATGTCTTCATGTAAAGAACAGAGTTGATTTTAATGTTTTAATTGCTAAAATGATGATCCCGCCGCGCCGTGAGCACACTCATTCATATCCCATTCAAATAATACACTTGACTCTTTAGCGTGACGCAATCTGTCACGAGACACACGAGAGCCAATGGCATTTTACAATCAAAGCCGACGTAATGACGCAATTGGTCACGAGACATACGACAGCCAATGCTGTCAAAGCTGACGTAACGTTTTTTCCGGCGGTAAAATTTGAAATGTGTTTAGGATCTTTGGCGGATGGACTCGACGCTGCTGATCGCTTTTGAGGATTTTCTTCACACAAATCAATCGTTTGGCCTCGGAACACTTGGAATATTTGTACTTTTTGAATAAATTGTGCCTGCAGTCGTATCTGTCTGTTATATCCTGTTTTTTTTATAATACACAAATGGTTAGGTTTAGGGAAGGGATTGGGTTACGTGTTCAAAACGTGTCTAAATACTGTAAATAAATAAAAAATAAAAATAATTATAAATAAAATTATGCTGGCTGATTAAATCGAGAATCACACTCCATGTCTTAATGGCAAAAAAAATCATAGTTTCATGATGAAAACAATGCCCAACGCGTCTTTATACTGTCATTGACTTGCATAGGAATCACTTCCGTGGACCCATCACGGAATTTTCGGCGATTCCGTGAAACTGCCACGGATTTTGAGTTAAGGGTCCCGTGTTCATTTCACGGAATTCTGTGAGATCAGGTTGAATTTATACCATGTCGCTGACATTCCTCTTATAGTGTCCATTTGTTTCTTGAGATTTGTTGTACGCTTGTCTTCCACATCGTCGCCATCAACACGATTGCATGCGCCGCTGATCACATCTGTCAACAATATTTCGAGTTGTCTTCTGTAATGCCCTTTAAACAAATTTTCTATGAGGTTCTTTTGACTGCATGTCTCTCCCATGCTGTCGCTGCTGACAGTTTCTTGGTTATCACCCATTCACAAGTGGGTTGCCTTGCCAGAGATCAACAGCTTCGTAGACAATTTTCTCACGGGCCTTGTCCGCAAGCTTGTCCCTGATTTCCTGTAGTTTCGCAGAGATGAATGGTTCGTCTCTCAATTCGTGTAGAATTGCACATACGGTTCCCTGAATCTGGTCTGGATTGGATTTTAAATCGCACCGGTGTAGAGCATTGGCTATAATGGAACGGAGATCAGGTTTAAACAATTTGCGGGTCAGGTCATCAAAGTGGGTATCGAAAAAGTATGTGGGTGGTTCAAACAGACAGGAATGTTGTAGCTGGCTAGGATGATTCGTAGCACAGCCCTCACAGGTCTCCTTCAGCTTACCATCGATGAGATGCTGCAGCATCACCGCAAGTGTAGCTTTTATGATTTTGAATCCAATGTCCGTGAAGCAGCCATCTGTACCATCGAACCCGTTAGAGGGGTCAGCAGAATTGCACATTCCTGTTAGGAAACTCAGGTTGCGATATCCAAGCTCAGTACAGAATTTATCTAGCCATCCATTGGAGGGGGTGACGATGGTAGCCCCGCCGCCCCAGTCGTTTTCAAATTTCGATTCCCAGTCTTTGTGGAGGTCCGCTGGTCCAGGGATGTCTGTCAGTATATGATTGGTAGCGTTATCGTTGGGGGTTTCGAGTCCGGGGACAAAAGAGGTCCCGTAGTTGCAGATGGGAACGTGTTCTGAAGCGTGGTCTTGAGACATTTTATATGAATGAAGTGCTGAGTGGGTCTGACTACTTGCTTTTATGGGCGTAGTGAATGGGCGGGGACGGTAGGTCATACAAGTCACTGCGCGGGGATCTCTCAGGGTGGAACAGTTGTACTTTAATTTTGTTGTATCCCTCATGCATGTTGCACCACTTGAACATCTTGTTTATGGTTGAAAAAACCACTTGAACAAAAACCCCAGTTTGTACAACTCGTGCTCGCCTCGATGACCACCGCTGATGCGGTCAGAAAGTTCTTTCTTGTCTATACAGCAGAATATGAAAACGTATTCCTCCTGATTCTTTTTAGAATGATTACCAACCACACGGTACCGAGTGTTCGGGACCACCCCATCCCACTCACCAATGTACAATGGTGCACTCCCACGATCGTTCAGATCCCTCCAGATGCGATCGTAAAACAGTGTCCAGTCTTTATCATGAAACACCAGACAGGGGTCCTCTCCCGGTATAAATTAATTTGCACTGTCAGCCGTGTAGAGAGTAACCATTCGAGATAATTTATGAAATATGTAACCGAATACTCGGTTACTAGACATTAAAAATTCACCCTTCACCATCCCCGTATTCTCATGGAGAAACTTTGTCAGACTAACATAACCCATAATAGGTGGACTCCCCATCCTTTCAATGATGCAGTAGTCGTCCTCCGGGGTTTTAGGTCCATTTAAGCAAACCAGGTCTATGAATTTCATATGTTCTTTTTTCTCTGCTTCAGCCCCACATACGGCCTCTGTTTATATACAACTGTTGGAATGCGGAAGCCGGCACATTGTCTACAGATGTGTAACCCCCTCAACCATCAAATTATCCGGACCCTACCCTAAATTGACCATATCCAATTGGACATACAAAGGACACCACCGGTATTTCCCCTGCCTGAGGGCTGATCACTCACAGATGGTCAGAGAACAAGGGACTACACACATCTCATAACAATAACCCATTCATAACCATAACTCGAGGTCATAGATTGATGCCTTGGGGCAGGGGCCCAAGGTCAGAGGTCAAAAACTTCAAAGACAAAGGTCAAAGGCTATCATCAATCATTTTTTTAGACATTCGGTGTAGCGCAATAACTACTCTTCTGAAGCAACATTCCAGCTTCCTAGTTACACACAGCAGAAACACTCCAGTAATTACTCCACATGAACTGTCCCAGAAACAGATCCCCCGCCCATCGGTACTTCTCAGTGAAAACATGGAAAGATTTATGAGAGGATGGTGTGACTACATCCTTTCCTGCTGATGAAAACTTGATTTTCCAGCTCTGTAGAGGGAAGCAGCCACACTTTTCTATGGCGGACAGCCGCCGTCGACTAACAAATCCAATTTCCACTGGAACATGATGCCAAGTGGAGCCCACTGGGACACCGGTCACTGCGGACAACAACCTCCCTCTACTCCTCTTCTCATCTCTGGCATGCTCATCCGCCCGCATGAACAATTAGGCCCCGATTCCCTCCTTATTAATCACAGTGCCCAGACAAAGCACACGGCGTGATCGTAATTTAAATCTATTTGGGAGCATATGTGGCTGAGTCCCAGAAGACAGGAAAAAATTAAGTGGTAAAAAAGAAAAGAAAAGCAATAACAGCAACAACATCAAACGTGAAAACGCAAGGCTCGTTCTGGATGACAAAAAGAAATGAAGGAAAGTGTCAGATGCGTGTGAGAGAGAGAGAGAGAGAGAGAGAGAGAGAGAGAGAGAGAGAGAGAGAGAGAGAGAGAGAGAGAGAGAGAGAGAGAGAGAGAGAGAGAGAGAGAGAGAGAGAGAGAGAGAGAGAGAGAGAGAGAGAGAGAGAGAGAGAGAGAGAGAGAGAGAGAGAGAGAGAGAGAGAGAGAGAGAGAGAGAGAGAGAGAGAGAGAGAGAGAGAGAGAGAGAGAGAGAGAGAGAGAAAGAGAGAGAGACGAGCATAGGCAAGAGAGGAATTTTCTGTCCTTAGGGGATAGAGATAAATTAAATGCTTATTTGCTTTCTTGTCTGCATTTATTTACCTGGAATGAGTCCAAAGAAAGAGCAAAATGGATCCAAACAACCCAAACAGAATGAATGACATCAATGATATCTTATTAGAACTTTGGCGCCGCTTCCAAGAAAGAGAAGACATTCTCACAGGGTATTAACAGAAAAGCTCGTTATGCTCCAATTTTACAAAGCACTAAGGCTAGTGAGGAGATTACGCCAACGAATCGGGTCTGTAGATTTAGCCTGATTTTAAAACAGGGTCATGGGAGATCCTCTCTGATGAGCCACCTTCATCCACCCTCACATGAGAAGCAAAGGTCTCCATCAACAGATTGAGATCAAAACAAGGGTCTGTTTGCAACTGCCCTGAAAACATAAATCCAAAAACAAAGTGATGAGAGGTCCATGTTTACAGGAGAGCGACAGATTGCAAAAGATGCTGAGAAGATTAGGATGTTCATTTTTGATCGCTTGCTTAACATCTCTGCTTTTACAATATTGTTTGTGTGTGTGTGTGTGTGTGTGTATTTTTTTTGGCTTACAGTGATATCTGAAGGGTTTGTGTGTGTGTGTTGCCATAGTTCTTCATCTGATAGCAAGCGATAATCCCTTGTATCTTAGGGCTTCATCTTGGTACAGGAGGGGTTTGAAACAAAACAACGGAAAAAGACATGAAATCAGATAAACCTCTTAACAAGATTTGAATATGCAATTACTGTTTGGGTTTATGATGACTAAAATAGATAGTGTAACATGTCATGATGGTGTTCTGTTGATTTGGTAACAAAGACAGGCCAAATTAGGCTAGAAATGCGTTTTTACGTTTTATTTTTTATTTGAAACCACATTAATACCCTACATACGTACTTAAAGGCATAGTTCAGTCAAAAATGACAAATCTGTCACCATTTAATCACCCTCATATCATTTTTCTTCCATGGAATACAAAAGACGAAACGATGAACAATATGAAAGACCATAAAAATGTGAAGAAAAAAAAAAGTGACTTTTGTACTACATTTCAAGTCTTCTGTGAGAAACAGACTGAAAATGAAGTCATTATTATCAGCGCCGGACTGGGATAAAATTTCAGGCCGGGAAATCTCACACCAATCCAGGCCATCCCTTACACCGACAAACATTTTTGGAACCACAGAGAACCATATTTTTTGTATGGTCATCACATAAATTTCCTCAATTAAAAAAATATATATAAAAAATAAAGGTTCTCTCTTGAACTGCACCTTCACTTCCCTTTTCCTTTTCATTCTCTTAATTTCCCTTGATATCTCTCTGTCTCGACTCTCTCCCTTGTGTGTGTGTGTGTGTGTGTGTGTGTGTGTGTGTGTGTGTGTGTGTGTGTGTGTGTGTGTGTGTGTGTGTGTGTGTGTGTGTGTGTGTGTGTGTGTGTGTGTGTGTGTGTGTGTGTGTGTGTGTGTGTGTGTGTGTATACACGGTTTTTGCTTCTTTTCTTGTACCTGTCACTTCTTCTTCTACCATTATAAATAACTGTCTCAACACTGTTGCAAAAAAAAAATGTTTGCACAGAATCTAAATTTATTTGAGCTAAATTCAAAGTATCACATTAGGACAACGTGTTGCTGTTGCTATTGTTATCTTAAAATGTCTTAAATATCCAATATTTAACAAAACTATTTCATGCAAATATATTAAAACAAATGTTCTAAATTGCTTAAATGTCAAAATGAGTACAATAATAAATACATAATGACTTTACTAATCAATGCTCTTTCATTTAGGTGGTGGGGCTTATTCGCAATAATGGGGGTAGTACTTTCTCCCATTCATAAGTAATCGGAGTGCATCGTCATCTTCCTACATATAAAGTATTTGTTATTACTCTGTTCGGAACCGTTTGGCAGGAGCTCACTTTAGCCGAATCGTGTTGCCAGTCAAGACTAACTTTTCCATGATTTATTATCGATTTATTGTTGAATGCCAATGTAACCCCCATAAGTTCTTATAGGGATGTAATTCTTATAACTTTTAAAGTTAATAGCGTATATTATTATTATGTGATATTATAGCATTATTAATCCAATCATAATGCTACAAATAACCTGGATTAGTAAATCTGCCTAGCAATTGTTGAGCAGGCATGAACAAGTATTTATGATTGGTTAAATTAATTAAGCTCCGCCCCTGCTACATTCGGGTGTGTGTGTGTGTGTGTGTGTGTGTGTGTGTGTGTGTGTGTGTGTGTGTGTGTGTGTGTGTGTGTGTGTGTGTGTGTGTGTGTGTGTGTGTGTGTGTGTGTGTGTGTGTGTGTGTGTGTGTGTGTGCAGCGGGAGATGCGAGTGTGTATTCAGAGCGGAAAGAAAGATAAGCTGCATAAACTCAGCAAAATGGTTGTTGTTTTAAAGTCGGCATGAAACGGAAATTGAGATCATCTATTTCTCCTTATTGTGACGTAAATACGAGTGAAACGGCTTCTGAAATTAGAAAAAAATGTAGGGCGAGACTTGATTTCGTCCTTCAGGGTTGGATTGGATCGTTGGAAGTTGGGCGTTGCTAACAAAATGGCGGCAGATTTGAAGTTTGCACTTAGTTGTGGAGGAAAAACTCGATCTATCTCTTAAAGCTACACTGTGTGATATTTTCCCCCATCTAGCGATGAAAAGGTATATGACCATCCAGTAAATATTAGTTTCTTTTCCTCACAATTCCGATTTCGTTTTAACTCCTACGGTGGCCGATTTAGTCCAAGATTAACATGGCTTCCAGTTCGATCCAGCAATCCCCCTCTTCACATTCGCCATCGAGTTGTAACGCGTGTGTCCGGGTGAAAAATACGGATAGCTCACTCAACGCAACTGGAGTCGATGCAAACATGGAGGCGATTGACGTCAAACAGCCCGCACTTTATTCCCCGGGGAACCCCCCACAAGAGTCCGGCACAAACTCCACTTCCGTCCACAGCATTACCCAACAAAACAAAAATAAATTAATGTTAGCAACAGAAGACAGAAAATAATCCGCACACATGGGAGCTCGAGGCGCAGTGCACACACACACACACACACACACACACACACACACACAGAACGCAGGCGCTCCAACCGGGGCGAACGCTCTTAAAGGGGCCACACTATTTTCCTACTCGTTACAGAGTGTCAAAACGCGAAAGACGAAGCTTGAATTTACGGGTATGTCCCTCTTTGGCTAATGTACTTTCAAGATGGAGGGGCAACATGGCGACCCCCATTCGAACCCCTTACCCGTATGTATTTTCAATGGCATATTATAAACTTACCAGAATACTTTATTACTTGAAAGAAGTAAATATACATTAATGAGCACATATATTTTTGAAAGAACTAAGTGTTTTTAGCTAAGAATAAACTAAAAAAGTTACACAGTGTAGCTTTAAATAAATGTATTTTCTCTCTAAATCTTTTCTACATATGTTACTGAACATATTTCCTCACTGGTTTATGCTACGGATTTCACTTATTTTAAGTCTTTTATGGCTTAGTTCTGTAAAACTTTTTCTCAGCTCTCCCTTTTAAGGGGGGCGCGCCGTAAGCGCTTTCACACACGCTGCATTCCTCAGTGCGAGCCGTCACGACAAGCTGTTCGTCCAACTATATTGAGTAATTTTTACATAAAAAAAAGCTTTTATTTCTCATATATTTCTCTCTATTTGCCTCAAGTCCTTCTTGAGGAAAGTATTGTGTACACAGAGAAAAATGCACCTAACCACCATGCTACGATCAGTGACAGGTTTCTGAGTGGCGGTGCAGAAACGAGATGGGGCGATAACTCCGCCCTCACGCCATAGCACATGACCGGGAAGGAAGAGAGGTTGTTTCAATGGGGGAGGGAAAGTTAACATATTTGATAAAGATTATAAGGGTAAATTATTTTTTTTAAATAATGAAGTGCACAGATAAATCAGTTATAGTAAACACTACAATATTAAATATAAAAATATGAATTGTAAAATTTGATTTCATGCCGCCTTTAAATCTTTATTGAGAGTGGTAAAGAGTATATGCATCAGAAGAGGTACAGAAGATTTATTTTCATTTCTTGTTGATTTCGGGTCGAAAGAACATTAATTGAATCTCGGTGAGTGCTAATTTATGACTCATGAATCTTAAATAAGATTGTGGACTACAGTTTTATGTTTTATTTAATGTTTTGTGCTATACTTAACTGATATAAGGTTGATATCACCGAAATGTGTGTGATTACTGAGGAATGATGTATTATTTTTTGTAATAAATGTATTATTTTTGCATAATTTTGTTAACACGTGTGCAATGGCAAGATGCTAATTGCTATAGTACAAAGATGCACGTTAACACAGCGATTAGCTGATGGTATGTTCCTATAAAACGGATTTATGTTCATTTTTGTTTCCAATTATCTGGAAAGGTATTGTAGTGACCTATTTTGACTTATTAATGAGTCATTTGTGTCAATTAATATGTGGGGAATATATATATATATATATATATATATATATATATATATATATATATATATATATATATATATGCATGTGTATAATTTTCTGTTATTGTTACGTGAATTCAGGAACTGAGATTTATTGTAAATCTGAGTTTGTGCATTTAGTATTAATGCACATGACGGACTATTTGAGTGATATTTATGTGCCTGTTTCTATATAGGCCAGGTTTTTGGTTCCTCCTTGAATACTCTCTTTCGGATGGAAGTGGCGAGCCACCCAGCTTGATTGTGATCGCCAGGTGATTTGTGCGGAGAGCTCCTTGCCGTCCAGCACTGCGGTAGGATTGCGCATAAACTCGCAACCCAGGGATTTTCACCGCCTGAAAATTTTCCTTGATATTGAACCAAAGGAAATGTTACTCCTAGTAAATTGGAACAACTAATCTGAGCTCAGCAACGTGAAATTAAGTGAACAGAACTGGTGATCCTTACACGCACACTGATAACACACCTACACCCTTGTTTATTGTAATTGTTTATTTCAATTGTTGTTCAATTAATACAAGTTTAATTTTGTATTCAAAGCTTTGTTGTTGTGATTTCAATTTTTCTAAGGTGAATTGTGATTTGGGTTTTTTGTATATTCATTCAAACTAACGTAGTGTGTACTTACCCGTACTAGGGTTACACCAAATTCGGGGGCTCCCGATGGTCAGTCCGGGCCTGATTATTATATAAACAATTATCCTTGGGATATTCATGAAAGAAATACTGTCTGATTTGTGAATGAATTTGTTCACAAATTCGAATGATTCAGTTCTCAAATTCAGTTAACTGATTCAATCTGGGGTTAACAGCCAGAGTGGACAATTATTAACAAATTTTACAAAGACATTTCAGTCTGTTTCTCACACAAAGCTACTGAATCGCCAATTGAACATTCATATCATTTGAAATTTAGCTCACATATCATTGGACCATTTTTATGGAACTTTTTAAGCTTAAAAGCCTTAGTTTGGACAATAAATAACAGCTTGGAAAATAAAGAACATGGTCTTCAGATTTCCTTTGGTTTTCCACTAAAAAAAAGAAATTCATACGCGTCTGGAATCATGAGCAAGAGTAAATTAATTTTTGTTTTGTTTTTGGGTGAACTAATCCCTTAAGTGTTTTTGCTGTGGCTCAATTCCAAAAAAGGATTTAAGAGTATTGTACTATGAAACCAGGAGCAGGTAAACAAAAAATGTCTCGCTTCTCATTGTTGTCAGTTCCCTTCCTGGGTTTAATTTTATGAATTCATTCCAATTTTATTTCATAATAACATAATTACCATTCAAGTCATTTCTTTGGTTAAAACAATAAGCAAAACCATTGCAAAGCCATCATCATGATACACTAAACAAGAAAGTACCACTAAGAATAGGAGTTAATTACTTATGAGTCATTGTACTTGTTAATAATGAATCAAAGAGTGTTGGGGAATGGTGAACATGCACTGACTTGTAAACACATTATTACTCACGGCTGCCAGCGCTGGACCAGTGTTTTCACCCATCATCTACCAGAGGAGTTGAGAAGCACAGTACATTAGCCAGGAGCCAACTAACAAGTCTGTAACAGGTGCATAAAAGACGCAAGCAATGTATTGATCGGTATGGTGAAAACACTTACCATGCCACACTAACCGAAGAGTGTTTGTGTTAGATAATGCCCAGGTTCACACTGAATCACGCAGAACCCTGCAGAATTGGAACACCTGTCATTCTCAAAGTTGGCATTTTATTAAATGCTTTGCCTAATACGATAATGTATCATCAAGCAATAACTGTGATCTGGTATATTATTCATAATCCTGCAAAATCAATGCAGAAAAAAGACTGCAATGCCATTTTAAACTCGCCTCATACAAAGTCCTACAGAAACTTGGGCTTAGTCAATTTATGGCTTGCATCACTGAAGCACATGTAGCATTAAAAGGTTTATAATAGACTGTTAGGTCCATCTCAGCCAAGATTACTCAAGCATCGTGCCAGTTTCCATCAACAAACTTCAGACTTTTGTTGTCCTCTCGGATGCCAAATAAAGCAGCATTTTCAAATATCTTCCAAACATTGGTACTGTGCAAATGCAAAACACAGTAACAACATATTTGTCAAAGTTGAACTTGAGACATTACCGAAATTGGTTTCTTGAGACTGGGGTATGCTTTGTTTTTTTTTTGCCTGTTGTTGCATCTTGCGCATGACCGAGCTTTTCTGGGTATACTCCACTGACCAAAAACCCACTTTGTAGTTCTTCACATGACCTGCACATAGCAGCACAACAGGAAAAAAATGAAACTAAACTAACGCACATTCAGTAAATGAAATAAATTCAAAATGAGCACAAACTAATTTTAGTTTTAGTTATAAAACCGATTTATTAACCCCCCACCCAACTGCCATTATAATGCTTGGAAGAGCCAGGACATTTTTTTATATAACTAGATTGTGTTCGTCTGAAAGAAGAATGTCATATACACCTAGGATTTTTGGTTAAACTAGGCTATCCTTTCAACAGTCTACTACAGTTTACTAATACTCTAATGAGAGTTAGTTGACATGTAGTTGCAAAGTTATTTTTAGTTAGTAGAATCTAAATAAAGTGTAACCTTACTTTCTGTCCTTGCATGCATGTCGTCATGCATTGTTGTTGTTTCCACCTTTTGGCTTCTGTTTGTTTTTACTGGCATTTTCCATCTTCTTCGACTACTTTGCAGCAATATCTAAAGTGTGAGGGTTGCAACTAAAAGTGCAGTCAATAATAAGAAAGTCAGTTTGGTTATACTGTAAAATATGATCAGTATTATTAACACTTGCCCCGGCTTTTCGTGTTTTCGCTGATAGGGGGCGCGATAAGAGGCATTATGACACATCTTCTAAAAGAGTATGAAATCTCCGGATCAAAAGGCATGTGAAGAAGCAGAAACAAGTAATATATGCATATGTAAAAAAAAATTAAATCATCAACATTAAACAGCATATAAATCAAAACTGCCAAATTATATTGTATGAAATGTCAACCCAGGACTAGCTATAGGACTGTGCAAGCATTAGGGGTGTTGATGGACTCGATCCATTTATGTTTTGATCATCGTTCTGAATCCGATCTGGATGTAGTCTTTGACATAAAAGTCATTTTCTCCGCATTTTTTATGAAACTTACTCAAATTCAAGTTTTGATTAAAAAAGAATGCATGAAGAAAGAATAAAAAAATTTTTGTTTGTTTGTTTGTTTAAAACCAGAGGGTTCTTTCTTTGTTCAAATATTCATAGAACAAAATATTCTTGGGGCCATGAAAATGATCAAAAATGCTGGTGGTGGCTGGCAACTTTTTTTTTAAAGTGCTAGCGGGGAAAAAGTTAAACGCCAAACTTTGTTTGAGAGTAACCATATTTAGCACCTTAATATGCTGCTTTGTAAATGTAGCCTTAGACTATGATCCATCCTGTGACAGACAGCTTTTTCTCAATTATGCTCTCATTCAGAGTGTGAAACTTGATATCAAATCCATCCAAATTCAATCACAACTTTTACCCGGTTTCAGTGTTTTGATATTGGACAGCAATTGAAATCTTTGTTGCGCTAACAATCACAATAGCATTAGCACTGTCAGCTAAATATCATACAGAAGTGCCAGTCGACACAGAATAAAAATAGACAATCATGAGGCTCCTATCTGTACAACTAGGGCTTTATCTCATGTATTTCGCTCTCTTTCTTTCTCTCTCTCTCTTCTCTTGTTCTCAACAGTCTGTAACTGTGCTGTTTGTACTTGTTCAGCGGTTTAAAGAAGAGGCTCCTCTGGAGAGATGCTCTTGTTTGAAATAGCTCTTCTCTAAAACAGCAACGTTGTCAGTTAATGTGGGCTTGATGTGACAGGGGCGTCATGGGAGAGTGTTGACAGCGTTTCACTTCCTGCTTTCATTTTTAGAGCAGACTTCCATCATGTTGCTCGTTCTGTGGCGCATTAATGCTCTTTTTAAAAACTTTTTTTAATAAACAAGCAGTTTCAACACAAGGGCATCATAACAAATTGACTTCACATAAATGGACCACCACCTCTGTTGTTAGTGGGAGAGTCTGTTCAAATTAATAGCGAATGGAAACAGGAGGATAGCAGGTTTGATAAAGGAAATTATGCTTGATAGACTCACATAGAGCCAAGGCTCACTGGAAAAAAATATCTACATCTCTTTCTACATTTTTGCAAAACTCCAAAAATGTACCTATAGATAAGAGGGCTTGACAGCACAAGCATTTCACTCATGTTTGCAACTAAAACTGGTTCTGTCATGACAACTCTCTGAATGTTTGGCATGGTAATGATATATCAATGTTGATACATTTGGTCTTGGTGGAATAGATCTGCTACACTGTCGGTTGCTGTTGGTTATTCCTGCTGTTATTGCTACTGCTGCTGTTCCTAAACGACACGCTGCAAGTAAGACATGATGCTGCTGTACAATATAGCATTACCTGAATTACCAGTATAGCAAATCTATACAGGTGGAGCTGGGGAAGGTGGGGTGTTTCTAAGGCCCCATTTACACTGCATGGTTCAAGTGACCCAATTCGGATTTTTCTCTCTCATGTGGCACAGATCGGATATGACATGTGAACATGTGATATCCTCAGATCGGATTCAGGCCTCACTCATATGTGGTAATAAATCAGATATGATTCGGATACGTGCATTTGCGTCTGCCATGTAAGCGGTCAAATCAGATATTCCCCAGTATATGCGAGTCGTACTTCATTGAAAAAGGAACGTAGGAGGATGACGTCAACTCAGGTGGACATGAATTGCGATCAAGGGCGCTCCTCTTTTTTTCTTCGCTTTACGAGAGCAATGTTTTGCTGACCTTTAAAGTGCGGAAAGCAAAACATTGAATAATAATTTTGTCTGCATCCATTGCATATCGCGCCATTTAACTTCCTTTTCCGGCTCAGAACGTCTTGGGCTGTTTCGCCGGTGTATAGTGTAAATGCACATATCGGATACGGGTCCCTTTTAAAAGATGATGTAAGCGGGTCGTCAAAAAAATCGGATATAGTCACCAAATCGGAATTGTACATCAAGACCTGCAGTGTAAATGTGGCCAAAAAGCGTAGTTTTTGTCTGTGTTTATTTAAAACACCCAATTATGCAGTATATAAGATGGTAACTTTGATTTGTCAATACAATAAATAACAATGCAATATGATTTTACCAAAAAATTCAACATATTGACACAAAATAATGCAAATTCTTGTTTCGCTGATTTGCAGTTGATTGCAGCAATCCATTTGCTTCTCTTTTCTGTAGCAGTCTTTAAAAATATACCTCAGATATCTATTTGTATAGTCAATCTCAAAGCTCTTTCCCGTTTTAGATGTGTTTTCTGTGTTTTCTGTGGAATTAACGCTGTAAACCAATGCTGCCACTCAGTCTTTTTGCCACTCAGTGGGCGTAACCACAGTCACGCCGGCAGAAGGCGATGTCACGTGCATAACCTCTATTTGAAGGTTGAGCACACAAGCTCATTGGCTACTAATACTGCAGGAGCCAATCAGCTGTGCCCTATAGAGAATGATATGATTGCAAGTAGTTTGAGTTAGGGACCTATTTGTCTGCACCATCTAGAGTTTCATGGCAGAACTTTTTATGTGTGCGCAAACTGAAAAATGCACTTAGGAGAACGAATGAAAAACAAATTTGTATTAAATCTACCCCTGGTTTTACAGACATTAAAATGCATGTTTGAGCTGTTTTAACTGAAAGAAACTTGCACTGATAGATCTTAAAATATGCAATTGTTTTGTCTCAAGACGCACCAGTAATGTATTTGTCTTAGGCACGTTTATTACCGCTACTGGTAACACTTTATTTTAAGGGTCCAGAATAATGCATTAGTTAAGCATTAATTAAGGATTCACTTGTTCACAACTAAGCATTAGTTAAGCATGAACACACTAGTAATTAATGATTAACTTTACATTTTAAGGGTCCGTAATTATGCATTAGTTAAACTAGTAATTAATGATTTGCTTGTTCACAATTATGCATTAGTTAAGCATGGACACAATAGTAATTATTGATTAACTTAACATTACAGTAAGGGCATATTAGCCGTTATTTACAACTCGATAAGCCATACATTATTTTTGTGTAGCGATGTAATTATATTTCTGTGTATTTTCTGTTAAGTTAACTGAACAATAAGATAGTAATTATTTAATTACTGCTGATTTTGCCATTATAAATTGCTAAAATAGTATAATAAAGACAATTTGACCCCCTATTCTGAAGTGAAAGTTTTATCCTCATTAATTATGGCACTTATTGAGTAATATTTAAGCTTATTAACCAGAATAAGCCAATAATTAAGCATAACTACCATTAATACAGTACTAAAGTGAAGGTTTTATCCTCATTAATCATGGCACTTATTGAGTGATATTTAAGTTTATTGACCAGAATAAGCCAATAATTAAGCCTATAAGTTAATAAGCAGCTTTTACAGACACAAAACATACTTTTTGTTGTATATTTGGATAAATGATGAAAGGTAACATTAACATTTACTTAAAATATATTTTATATCATAAAAATAGATGTACAATTTCCCTTTTACCATTTTATAGATACATGTTAAATCACTAAATCCAAAAATAACAAACAGAGAATAAAAAATGACAATACAACTTAATGAGCAGAAATGTTTGAGAAAATTTAAATTTTAGGTACAATATAGCATTCAAATTATATGTTGAGCCACTAATCTCACTCAAACCTCGAAATTGAGGATGGAAAAACAGGAATCGTGAAACAGCTATTATTATTAAACTTTAAAAAGGTATTATTTCATTAAATAGATATGAGCGCTGCACGCTTTATACAGGCTTGCAGTTTCAGAGCAGATCGCATCAATGAATACCGGTTAAGCACCGATTAAGCCAGCCTGATTCACATACACATGCACTATGTTTATATGACTATACACACATATTATTCTTTATTTATGTAAAAACAATCACAGGTATAAGCACATACGCAAATCTACATTGTTGTTGTATAACAGCTGCTACTATTTTTAAGGGATGAATAAACCGTTGTTTCCTTGAATTTAATCATTTGGGAAATGAGCAATTATAGCAACAGCGCCCAGGACAACCCCTCACGTTTACAGTAAACAAATACAACATCCATCTGCATGTGGTGCTTATGTAATAAACCCCCTCATATGGCTGCACATCAACATACTACAATTATCCTAATTCTTCGTCCAAAAATCAATGTCTCTTTTCTTTATCAACCTGCAATTACTATAAGGAGAAGGAGTTTACAGAGATCATACTCTTCTCCAGAGTATCATGGAGAGCTCTGGTACACACCGCCAGGTGCATGTAAGTGTGTGTGTGTGTGTGTGTGTGTGTGTGTGTGTGTGTGTGTGTGTGTGTGTGTGTGTGTGTGTGTGTGTGTGTGTGTGTGTGTGTGTGTGTGTGTGTGTGTGTGTGTGTGTGTGTGTGTGTGTGTGTGTGTGTGTGTGTGTGTGTGTGTGTGTGTGTGTGTGTGTGTGTGTGTGTGTGTGTGTGTGTGTGGTTTCGGCTAAGGCTTGTTCGAATTTATTAAAACGTGTCTCATTGATTATGCTGAGTCGGAGTGCTGTGTCTCAGGTAAACCCCTCACTCACTGCAGTGTGAGTGTGTGTGTGTGTGTGTGTGTGTGTGTGTGTGTGCGTGCGTGTGTGTTTCATAGTTATGTGTTCACATCATAATGGATAATAACTGATTTTTTAGCCATACCGCTTGCTTCCGTGTGCCATTGAGCACACACACATGAATATCTCATCAGACATTATAGACTGTTATGATTTTGTGCAAATGATCTCAGACCATTTCATCATTTGATCAGGTCATTTGATCAACTTCCATTGGGATAACAGTAGGGGCACACTCAGGAAAAGATAGCAAGGAAATGGGATCAAGAAACATTGAGATCCTCAAGTTCACACACAGAATCTTGAAACTTGATGAATAAAAAAAAAAAACATTAAAATAATAGATTATTATTATTAGATGTACAACTCAACTATAAATATTAATTTTGTGAAAAATAATATATTTAGAATTTATTGAATAAAATTTTTTTAAAATGTGAGTTTATTAAAATCAAAATCACACACACACACACACACACACACACACACACACACACACACACACACACACACACACTTTAATCCTCTGCTTGGTGGCTGCTGTTAATTAAACACTGCTGATGAAATTGATTCAAGAAAAGAGAAGATTTAAATAAAATAAAAACACCTGTTGAGGTAAGAGGAATTGGTTATGAGAGAATGAAAGATCTGGAAAAACTGGAAAAGATAGATGGGAAAGTATCCAGAAAATCAGAAAGAGAGAGAGTGATGGCTGGCAAAGAGATTGACGGGTTGTTCAGACAGCGTCTGGCTCTCCATACAGAGCATCTGACAGAAGTGTAAATCTCTCTGTTGAATGGATCAGCCTGAACACGGCCCTCTGACATACTTCTCAATCACAGACGGACACATGCACAGAGCGCCATACCAGTGCCAGATTGACACATTCAGATTTACCACTCAGCTATGCCTGTAGCACACATGAACACACACATATCCACATGCAAATCTGGGGCAAAGTGTGTAAATATATATACTGTGTGACAAAACCATTCGTACACATTCAACTATGAATGTGCTATATGCCAGTGAGACAAGGAGACCCACAATGTTACAATGTCTCTACAATGTTACAATGTTCATGTTAGAGATGTGGGTTTAAATCTGGCACATGTCTCAATCCCATTCTGGGATGGAGTTTATATTCTATATATTCTATATATTTCCCACCACTATCCTCGGGCTGGGCCCTTGATCAAGCACTTGTGTTTTTTTAATCATTACTTTATTAGCCTAATTGACCGTTTGCAAAGATCAGCCCCCTTTAAGGCCCGGGTATACTTCGGCCGTCCGCGTTCGTGCACCGCCCGCATGACGTAATTTTCGTGCACACCCCGTCCGCGCGCAGCCCAAATTTCGAGACCGTGCGGATGGTCCGCGTGCAACAGCGCATGCGCCAGCAGTACAGAAGAGTCCACTAGGTGGCAATACGCACAGTATTGAGCACAGTGTTCAGCCGTCGAAGAAGAGTGTGCAAAGACCGGTTTAAAAACAACACGCTTTAAAAAAGAGAGAAAAACACGACAATGGACGGCGAACTCGACGAGCGTTTGAGCGAAGAGATTAGAAAGTACCCACATTTGTACAATTCATGTTTGAAGGAGTACAAAGACGTGTTTAGGGCGGCAAATTCATGGAGGAAGATAAGCAAAAATATTGGAAAGGATGAAGCGTGTATAAATATATGCATACTTTGTGTACGATATTTTGCTGATTTTCTCTTTATACAATAATAAAAGTACACTTCCACAACAAACTGTTTTTGTCTCAGATTTAAATGTACTGCGCATGCTTCGAACGCGATCATCCGCGCGCATCCGTTGTGTAGTATACTTTGAAAGACGCGCGGACAGGGCTGCGCGCGTGACGCGTCCGGGCGCGGTAAGTGAAGTATACCCGGGCCTTTAGTTACCGTTGCTATGTCCGACAAGCCGCGCTCTCACACCACACAAGTTCTCACGCAGTGAAAACCACATCGCAGAGCAAAGAGGATACTGACAACGCACTGACAGACAGGACAGAGCAGGTTACTTTTAATATAAAACAAAGTCTCAACTCTAAAATGTTGTCATTTTTTAAAGAAATGTAAACAATAAATATCGTTTTGTGGCTCTTTAATGTGTGGTGACAGGTCGCTGTAGTGCCTCAGTTAAAGCTACGTGTTAACCGATCATCTGTTCCTTCTAGTTCATTTATAGTATCAAATAAACATGAATGAACTTCAGAAGGAATATTGTTTCAACCGCGGAAAGACGTCAGTACACACCGTTTTTCAAGTTCAAGTCCACTAACGTTAATCTACTAACTCGCTTCGCTTCAGGAGGTTTTATTATTTATACCTTATAATTAGTATTATTGTATTATTTATTATCATATACCTTACAGAGAAGACGAGAGTCGCGTTTGTTTCTATTGAGCCTGATTTCTCAAAATGGTGCGCGTGTGTGCTTATCCTGGGTGCCATGACAACAGTGCGAGTTATAGTAAGCATGAGCGGCTGCTGATGGCTAGCACGCACTCACAGGAGTACAGAGTAACGGCTGAGCTCAGTATTTTTACGGTATTTTTACTGAAGTAAGCATGAGCGGCTGCTGATGGCTAGCACGCACTCACAGGAGCACAGAGTAATGGCTGAGCTCAGTATTTTTACTGAATTATACGGTTTCTTTCTCACAAAACCTCCTGAACACGTTCCATATATGGTGCACATCTTACTGCATCATTGCGTGATACTTTTGTATCTTTTTTGTAAAGTTTTAGCTTGTTCGCCATTCACGGCCATTATACGGAGGAGTGTGTGCAGGATGTTTTTTTTATTATTATTTCTGCTGTTGAGTTCTGAAAAAGGACATAGGGCATAGGAACAACAGCAGGGTGAGTACTTTTGAACAGGATGAAGATGTTGTTTAAATATATTTTTTTTCATACTGCCCTTTGGAAGCAACAGAATTAAGCAAGACAAATATGCAAGAGATGCTGGAAAACTGAAGAATTTGCAGGACCTGAAGGATTTTTCTAAAGAACGTTGTGCAGTTTAACTGCTCAGGACAAAACAAAAAAAAACAGCCGTGGATCATCCAGGTAATGACACACAGTATTAAGAATCAAGGGTTCATAAACTTTTGAACGGGGTCAACAGCACATTGATGGCGCATTCGGAGATAGATGGGTATTCGTGTCCCACATGCAGCCAAAATTCTTTTTTATAAATTCAGCAATGTTTTGTCTTGTGGACTATATGTAAACATCTTATTTATATTTATTATCTTATTTACATATATTTTTCAGGACAGTATTAAATAAAAAATAACCCATTTTGTATAATTCCTCTTATTTTGTTAAAATTATTCAAATTTTCACAGATTCTGCAAGGGGTGTGTAAACTTTTGAGCAAGACATATGACTATGAGGCCATGACAATGGACAGAGGCCGATGGACAAATTTGGCCAGGATGCCGAGGTTACACCCCTACTCTGTCTCATCTGAAGGACGGTGCTTTTTTTGACAGTAGTGTCCCCAGTTAGGACCCACACAGATCATAGGGGGAGCACCCCCTACTGGCCTTACTATTACCTCTTCCAGCAGCTACCTAATTTGAACAAACATGTTATTAATATTACTGGAAGAACATTTGTCCATAACTTTAAATGAACCTTGGCAGAACATTAGCCAAAGTTCTGAGACTGTTCACTTTTAGTTGGGGACTTCTTTGTTGACAAGTGTACATCTGCAAAGCTAATGCTAGCATTGCTATTTTATGCATTGTTATACATATCTTTTGGGTGGTTCTGCGTGCATTACTGAGTTTAAGCACTGAGACAGAAAACTGTTATCTGTTTTTAAACCTCATTAGGTTTCCTTGCACATCAAGAGAAAGAATTTCGATGTTGGCTAAAGCTAGCGGATACACCTCTCACCTCCACAACTGCCTAGCAAAATAAATTGGAGAGCAATATAGATCAATACCTTGTTGTGATTCTGAGCAGTTCTCTGGGCCCAGCAGCATTAGATGAATTCAGAGGAGTGGTGCTGGTTAACTACAGACTGTTTCCTCTCTCTGCTCACACCTGGCTATTTCTGCTCCTGCATCATTCTGGAAAAATCCTTCTTGGAAATGTCTGAAGGGCTCGAGTCTCCACTAGTGGCACCTAGAAGAAAGCCAAAGCATAGTTCAGCTAACCCAGCCAGACCTCTCTCCCACTGGTCACGTCCCCTCTGGCTGCCCCTTCTACTGTTTGGAGCTCTGGGATCTGACAACACAACCCTGCCAAAGTCCATTACATTTACTTCACCAGTTTTGCTAGAAAAGCATGCGAGAAAGTGTGTGAGATAGAGAGTCAGGAAAAGAAAGAGTGACTTGAAATGAACTACCTAAAAGAAAAGGAGAAGATTGATGTTTGTATTTATGGGTGTTCACCTTGTAACCTCAGCTGGCTCTTAACACTGATGGTGAGAAAGAGACATTCAGCACTGGATTATTGCAGATGCTGTGGTTAACTGTAGAAAAAATCAATTTAGATATACTGCTGTTGCATCAGAAGGTATCTTAACGTACTGTGGCAGGGTGAAGAATCACACAACACAGAATTAAGTGAAAAGCCCCGGAGGGTGGATTTATTGGGAGACAGTGAACAAACGTTGAGGTAGTGAAGTGCTGGTGCGCGGTGCTTCCTTCTTCCCGTGGTGCAGTGGTGACTCGTGGTGATGTCAGTGGGACGGGGTGGCCGGAGAGTCACAGGCTGCTGTCTGAGAGAGAGAGAAAGGTTAGTGCGCTGCTTCATGGAGTGTTCGTGCTCAAACTGGAGTTCCCTTGTGCGGTGCTTTATGTGGGGTGGTGATCACCTGCAGCTGTGATGATCCGGTCTGTGCTGAGTGCTGGCAGGTGATCGTTGTTTGTTGCCAGGGCGACGCTGACGAGAGCTCGGGAGACTTGTACCTCCCCCAGGCCCGTGTCTGAGGCATCCGTCTGCAGCAGGAAGGGGCAGTTGAAGTCGGGTGCCCGCAAGACCGGCTCCGTGGTCAAGGCGGTCTTGATGTCCCTGAAGGTCCTGTCCAAGGTGCTGTCCCACTGTACCCTCTCCGGCTGCCCCTTCCTGGTCAGGTCTGTCAGGGGAGATGCTAGGGTGGAGAAGTCGGGGATAAAACAGCGATAGTACCCCGCCAACCCCAAAAAGGCTTGTACCTGCGTTTTGGTCTCCGGGCGGGGCGTCGACAGGATGGCGTCTATCTTTTTCTGCTGGGGCTGGATCAGTCCTCTACCCACCCGGAAACCCAGGTACTGAGCCTCGGCAAGGCCGAGATGACATTTCCGGGGGTTGGCGGTCAGTCCAGCCCGTCAGAGTTCCAGGAGCACCCTCCGCAGCCGCTCCAGGTGGTCCTGCCAGGTCTCGGAGTGGATGACCACATCGTCGAGGTAAGCCGCCGCATACGCTTGGTGGGGACGTAGAAGAACGTCCATCACCCTCTGGAACGTTGTGGGGGCCCCGTGCAGGCCAAAGGGGAGGACTCGGTATTGCCAGTGCCCACTGGGTGAGGAGAACGCCGTCTTCTCCTTGGCGGAGTCGGTGAGGGGAACTTGCCAGTAGCCCTTGGTGAGGTAGAGTGTAGAAATATACCGAGCCCTCCCCAGGCGTTCCAGCAGCTCATCGACGCGGGGCATGGGGTAGCCATCGAACTCCGAGACCTCGTTGAGCCGGCGGAAGTCGTTACAGAAGCGGAGAGTGCCATCCGGCTTCGGTGCCATGACGATGGGGCTG